>JAUPFR010000001.1:37143429-37165929 GCA_036925125.1 Oreortyx pictus
CAAATTATGACATCGAAGTCTCTTTTTGTTCCCACAGTCTTCCATAGTTATTGTTGTTATATGTTGCAAATACATAGATTGTTCCAAAAGTATTCTCTCCTATTTATTTCCAAGGAAACTACAACAGATACAAAGAGCACAATAACATTATTAGAGAAAAATACAAACTCCCAACTACAATATATATGCGTCAAAATGTAGTGGTCACAGATGATGGACTGTCTGAGTTCCAGGAAATCCAGAAGGATCACTCCTTTCCTATCCCAAAAGACAGTGCACATCACTTTACCCACATAGGGCTACATCTTGAACTTTTTCTTCAAGGGGGAATTCACATCTCACCACTCCATGGACTGTCATTTAGACTCTGGCTTATAGCTGTGACACCACATCTTCACAGCTAATGATCCCTGAAACTGTCACCCTCAGCCTAATATTGGTTCAACAGGTCCTGACAGACTTGCGTATGGTGTTCTTTCTGTTCCTGTGTCAGCATTTCTGGCATCCACCTGGTGCATATTATTCCATTGTTGCCACCATTTTTTCCAGTATTTTGAAGTCAGTATAGAGATCCATGCAGATTTCTCTGGTTGTAATTCACTGATTCTCACAGATGAACTGATCAAGACATTCTTCATTTCATGGTGTAATAGTTGTGCCATTCAGAATGGGGCTTGTCTTTCACATTGCTGTCCTCACTGCTAAAGTGCACCACCCATTGACTCACTGTGCTGGCAATCCAGCGTCCTCTGCTTTGTTTTCATAAATGTTCAGCAAGCATCGATGAACTTCACTGGATGTGATTTTTTCCACAAGGAGGAATTTGATGATAAACCTTTGCTTTATAATCACTCTCATGACAGATGCCATTTTTGTCAGACCTGTTCTGCCATAGCACCAACTTCTGTCTTTGACATCTTAGGCCAAAAGAATAAAACAGAAGGCCTTCTGGAGCAGCCCTGCATCAAAAAGTTGATCTTATTACTCCTGAACAAAAGAACAAGTCTGGAGTGAAACACAAAAATGCTGATTATATTTGGTACTTACATGTATTTTCGTAGAGAATCAGGAGCATGGAGCAGGGAGACAAAAAGTACAGAAGGCCATCTTAGGAGTTTTTTAGGAAGTTTTAGCTGAAATGAGGGACTCTTAGAGGGTACAGCTTCAGTGTACATGTGGCAGGCATTTCTGGAAGTCTTAGAAAACACTGTTACAGTTGAGAACACTCACAATACACTCAGCAGTATTATTTGGGGACCAAAACTTCCAAACTATTGTATGTCTGGGGCCTTAGATCATAAAGTTTATATAGTAATTATAACTTTTTTAACCATGTTGATATGATTTGCAAAATGTCTATCTCAATCATTCCAGGTGCGTGATATTTAACAATGATAAAAAGTATAAATTATGTTTATTACTTTAAATATATACTGGGGGGGGGGGGGAGGGCAAAAGGGCAAAAGGAGGAAATGTAATCTGACATGATTTTTGAAGAAGTCCTCTTCTTTGCTTAAAAGAGCAAGCTATGTTTACCCTTTATTAGAGCATATCTACTGAAAGAAATCTTCAGCTTTAGAAATCTTTTCTGCATGTCAAAGTCCTATTAAGGTATGCAGGACTAGACTTCTTGATCCATGACTTCTGTTTATGTCATCACTTAGACCATCTAGAAGGATTTGGTTTCTTTTTTGGGTCATGTAAAGTGTACCATTCCAGTACTTTGTCTAACAGGTTCTTGTGCTGTCTAATGGACTAAGAGAATTATCATCATTGTTAGGTGCACAGGAGAATAAGCTGCATGATACACACTGTTAATCTGATACCCTCTCTGATGATAGTTTATGGTTCACTAGCTTGGTTAAACAGCACATCAGTAGCAGTGATGGGTGATCAATCTCATTCCCTATAGAATTGCTCCCCTAAGCGTCATTATTGAGAAATAAATCCAGGAAAGAACATCAGAAGGAATCAGCAGACCTTTCGTTTAAGTTCAGGGCTATAGGAAAAGCAAAGGAGGGATGAGGTGATTTTTTTCCTACTTTTTTTTTCTTTTTTCTTTTTAAGTAATTTATCTATGTGAAATAAATATTTACGGACCTGCAGCACATCATAATGCAGGTGCTTTATATAAAATTATTGTATCTTTCCAAATAGTTTCAAGAAAATCCTTTTTTTTTTTAACTCAAAGAAAGTGAATTATATTCTTCACTTTTTGCTTACAGGCAAAGGATAGAATTCTGCAACTGTGCTGAAGAGTGTAATATTCTATGTAACTGACATGACTTTGCCTATCCAGGGAGACAGTGTAAACTTGGGTGAAAAACTTCAGTTCCAATTATTTAAATTCAAGATACTTTGCTCAAAAATCGTACGCACAAAAATATATACTATATGTGCACAGTGATTAATCGTCACTGGATTAGTGGAAGAATTGGAAAAGGTTTGTATCTCGACTCCTCTCAACATATTTCAATTGGGAAAACAAATAACAGTAAGAAAACAAACAAAAATGTTTTGGACAGACAGTGACTGTTATCCAGCTATTCATTTTACCCACACACTTGACAGTGATGGAACCATTATTAGTAGTCATTAAAGCTGAGAACTTTTAATATTACTTGAAATCAATCATTCCTTAATATGAAATACTGCTTACCTATTCTAATCATGTCCTTTAAGTTGCTCAGATCATTCCTTCTTTAGGAAGTAAGGGAAATTATACTATGAAGTACTTTTACCCCTAAATACAACTACACCATAGGTATCCAGGCATTAGTCAGAAATCATTACATCTTGCCATAATTCGTGGAGGTCCATGTTTTCACTCACTGTTCAACATTACATAGTATTACAGTAAAATACAATGTCCTTTTTTAGTACACTGGTTAAATTAGAAGGTCTTGTGATATTCCTAGCTAGTACCAGCCATCAAGCTCTTTTATGGTTTCCAAGACTATGAGAGTGTTTACAGTTCACAGAGACATGTCATGGGGGCTTTGGAGGAGCATTCATGCAGAATGATGCTCAGGGAAATGACAGGATATTAGCATATGGTAACAGAACACTGCACATGCTAGAGAGGAACTTTTCTATCTGTGAAAATAAGCTGTCTGGTGTTATTCTGTGCTTTGAGTACAGTGTGGATGAGAAGTATTTGTAAGCTCCCATTTTCCAACTGGAACTCAAAAGACAGAAAAAGTAGAAGATGCTTTATGACTTAACTGAAACTACATAGTCAGAGGGAGCAAAGAGGTAATACTGAGTTATACTCACTGACTACTAATGAACTTATCTAAATATAACAGTTTTAAGCCTATTTTTCAATAGAGCAGTTCATAACCATATGATGGCATGATAAGCTAGGAAGAATTGAGCTTTAAAATGTTTCCTTGCTTTCTACATATCATTGCTGGTTTGCTTTTAGTTTAGCTTTTTGATTAGGAAAAAAACCAGCCTTACAATATCATTCAGTTAGTTAAATTTAAAGAAAAATATAAGCATACAGGATTGATGGTACTACTCAGACAATAAAAAGTATTACAAGCATACATTTTTTTATTATTATTATTTGGAAACTTTAATTTTAGAAGGAGGATTTGTGCATTAAAATTGTTATCCAACAGTTTATTTATTAAGGTAGTTTTATGAGTCATATATATTTTTTGTCTTATTTTGTGTTCTTTCTGCTTGAAACAGAGACAAGAAGCTGAAAGTAGGCTACAATGAAACACATTCTTTTTCTAACTCGATAATTCCAGATTCGTGGTTAATTGCATTAAACAAAGCTTCTTTATAGTATCTACTATATTAAAAAAATGTTAAATGTGCTTCTAATTTAAAGGGGCAACACTTACTAACAAATTTCTATAGAAACAAAGTTATTCTATTTATGCCTAATAAATGCAATTTAAGTAGTCTTTTAAGGCAGTCCATGAAGTAAAATTTAGCATTATAGCATACAAAGATACATTTAAATGGAGCTTTTTTAGTTTCATCTGAAGAATTTGTATCTGTGTTGTTTTGACTAGTATGTTAAGCTGATAGCAAAGTATTTCAACAAGTGAATATGTGCAAAAATAGATACATTTCTTTACTTTTGGACCACCCTGATTACTGTTATTATTGTTCTAATGCTTCAAATCATCAAATTTTAGGTCTCTTGTTAGAACAGAATAGCTTTATATATATTTATATATATATATATACAGTACAAATCTGAAAGGTAAAGTAAAAGCTGAAACAAAATTGTCATAGTTATAGAATGGTTTGGGTAGGAAGGGACCATAAAGGTCATATAGTTCCAACTCCCTACCATGAGCAAGGATAACTCCAACTTACCATGTCTACCAAAAATCCCTTCAAATCTGACCTTAAACTTTTCCAGGATAGGGTATCCATACCTTCTCTGAGCAGCCTATTCCAGTGCCTCACCACTCTCTGAGTAAGGAATTTAACCCAAATCTATCCTATTTTACATTACAGCTGTTCCCAGTTTTCTTATCACTACACTCCATGATAGGCTTTCTCCAGCTCTTTTACAGACCCCTTTCTAGTACTGGAAGTCTACAAAAAGATCTCCTTGGAGCCTTCTCTTCTCTAGGCTGAACAACTCCAACTTTCTCATGGCTCTCTCCTGGATTCACTCCAAGAGGAGAGGGGTGTGTCATTCCCTTGACCTGCCAGTCCTGCTTCTTTTGATGCAACCCAGAATACAATTGGCTTTTTATTCTGCAAGCGTACATTTTTGGTTCATGTTGTGTTTTCAATCATTTTCATTCTCTGCCTAGTCCGTATTTGTTCTTGGGATTACCCCACCCAAGTCCAGGACCTTGCACTTAGTGTTGCTGAACTTCATAAAGTTCAAAAAGTCCCACCTCTCAAGGCTGTCACAGTTTCTCTGGATGGAATCCCTTCCCTCTATTGTGTTGGTCACACCACAAAACTTCGTGTCTTCCACAAACTTTCTGAGGGTGCACTCAGTCCAAAACTTTTGGACAGAACCTTAAGATGTAGATGGTACTGCATTGCTTCCAGGTCTGATCTTCTAGAGAAAAGCAGGAAGATTATGAGGTAGACCATATCTCAGATACACAGGTACAAATATAATCGCTACACAGCAACTTCATTGAGAAATTACAGGATATAAAGTAATGTTATGATCAGAAAAAGATACAAGTTATTTTTAAATGTTTGTGAACTGGTGAAAAATACATCCCTACTAAGAAACAGATGCAATGGAGAGCATTACTGTAAAATTAGTGCCAATCTCTTCACTGAACCATTAAGTGTCACCAAGTATTCATCAGATGTGAATTACACTTCGAACAAACTGCCCGAAGGAACAGATACAGGGATTTTCATGTTCTAAACGTGCTCTCCTATTAGTATCAAAACAGTCCATTGGAGGATATCTCAACCCCTGAAGATATGAAATGAACAAAAATGCTACAATACTCAACCATTATTCCAAAGACCGATCTTTAGAAATTAAAGGCAATATACAGTAGGCTTGACTCTCTATTCCCTTAGACTCCATTATAATCACCCTTATGATGAGCCACACCTCATTATAATAACAGTCAAATTGCTTGGCTCCCAAGGGCAGACTAACAGTCAGGGTGGATTGTACTTGTACTGAAAATAACCAAGAATAATCAAGACAAGTCTCTCAGCTTGACAATATATGACCACTTCTGCATAACTAATGGTGTTCTGACAGGAAAAAATGCTACAGATTAAGCAAAAAAATTAATCCAATTTAATATTGATTGGATGCATAACAGTAAGTAATGTGTCAGCATGTTTATTACAGTTATAATAACATTTATTTTCTAGATAAAAAGTTCATTTCTTCAGGTGCCCAAATGGAACTTAAAGTCTTGTGTATCATCTGTGTAAGCCTTGCCTATTCTCACATTGAAAACATTTGAGTATCCTATCATTTTTGATATTTTTAATTTGGGTCAGTGACATGTATTGTTTATTAATTAAAGGAGAAAACAGTGAAGAGTATTTGCTCATAGCAAACTTAGTGTTGTCAGTGAACATTTGCTCCACAGCATTCCATGACTTAAAACTAATAACAATGTTATGTTCAAAATGTTTACAGCAAAACCCAAAACCATATGAAACTCTTGTGGTATTGTGTTTTATTACAAATGCCAAATATAAATGAGGCTTATCAAAAAGTTTCCAAAAGTTCGTGAATTTAAAACAGGCTTTCAGTTAACACTGCGGCTGATTATTTTGTACTGAAGCTGTACAAAATTTTCTTAGTTCATACAAAAAAATTAGAGGAAACACTGAAGGTTCTTCGTGTTTTTTTTCTTCGTACTTTGATGGGGGGAATCAAGTCACCAAAGTCACTTCACTTAGACAGGGATCTCACATAAATAACTCTGAGAGGGTAAGGAATAAATCCAAAACAACTAAAAAGAATAGAATAAAATAAACAAAATAAGGTAGAATAAATAAAATGCTTGACAAAAATTCTGAAAGTGATACATTACACGGGCTTAATGTTTAGTCAGAAGTAATTTTCATCAAATTTTCATTAGGCAGCATTTTTTAGCAGTTTGAGATAACACATATTGATCATAGTTTCTTTAATCTTTTCTTAATTCTTACAATCCCATATCTTTCTGAAAGATCTTCATCAAAAAATGATGTTTTCAGTCGACTATTATTACAGAATATTTTAGGGGGTGTCCTACTGGTTTCCAGTGAAAAGAGTTTTAGTTTGTACCTTTAAACAATTCTCTTGTACATTTTAACAAATACATCTATAAATCCATTGAGCTTAATGCTTGTCTGTGACAGAATGGAAGGTGAAATGAGGCAAATGGGGAAAAAACAAGTACAAAGAAGTTAAACACAAGCAAGATATGAAAGAAAGACATACATATGGTAACTCTACAGTGCAAGACAAAGAATAGAAATCAATACAAAATAAGATTTTTCTCTTTTTATTTTTGTAAGACATTTGGTATATACATTAATGTTATTTATAAATAGCTGAAAAACACCTATCATATTGATTCAGAATAGCAATTTATTGGCATAGTTTGAGTACAGTGTAATTACTGTATCTATGAGCTGATTTTAAAGGTACTGAAAGAACATTAATCTCGTGCATGGAATACACAAATCCTTTAAGTAGTCACCTTAATGCCAAATTATGCTTAGTGATCTGTGTCTATAAGGCTTGCTTGCTCATATTAAGATGTATACATTTCACATTGTGACTGTATTCCATGGCAAATCTGTTCTGCATAGTAAATGAATAGATAGCAACCCAGAGAATTCTTCTGGTTTTTGTTTGTTTAAGGCAAGGCCCTGATTTGAAATATTTTGAAAGGTCAGGCTTGGTTTTCTCCTTGCTTTTCTGCTTGCTTTTCTGCTTGGTTGTAAGATAATCTGAGAATGGAGTGAAATAGATTGTATCTTTCAAAAGTCAGTTTCCAGCAGACCTATGGTTTTTTCTTTTTCCTGATAACAGAATATATGATAGATATACTATCTATAGTATATCTTGATAAACTATCTGGTTTACAAAGTAATTTTAGGCAGGGTAGCAATCAGAGGATGGGAGAGAGAGAATGAGTACAGCAAAGATTAAAACAGAAAAACAAAAAATTAAGTTAGGTTGGATGTAGCAGACCACTCACAGGAAGTGTCCTAAGCTGTTTTCCGTTGAATTTAGGTGTCTCATACAGTGAATTGGTGACACTGTATTGCAAGATGTACAACTGTACAAATAAAGGGAACTGTTGCAGCATTTACCTCTATTTTATTCTGCTGAAATTTTCTTACTTCCTATTTCACCTAGAGAGAGGCCAAAAAGACATTAGTAACAGTATTCACAATTACCTAACTACTTGCTTCATATGCTCAGAAGCACTTCATGACAGAAAAGAGATAAAAATTATATATTTTTTTCTATGCAAATGCTTCTGGATCCTCAGTACACTCTATAACATGACAGTATTTCTTAAGTGAATTATACTGCAAAAGCTTTGCCTCTCTCTAGAACTGTTTGTGTTCCTTAGGAAAGAGAATTTAGCTCTAAGTTCACTGGATCAGGATTTGGAATGGAAGCTGTGAGCATCAGCTTCAGTTTCAGCTCAGGGTTTCGACAGGTTTGTGAAAAGGAAAGGGAGGTGGAAGAGATAACTCCTGGCAAGATCAGTTTCACTCATTTTCACCATCAAAATGGCTTTGTGCTTGGAAACTAAAGTGCATGTGTGTGTGCGTGTGTGTGTGTGAATATTTCAGCAGATGGAAAAGATGGAAGAGAAGTCAAAAGGTAAATCTCACTTCCTACTACACTCTTTTTTTAATCATCCGCAATCTCACAATGCAATCAGCAGTATTCACACATAGCTATATTCACACACAGAATTCAGAGGTCTGGAGCTTAGGAATTAAGTCTTAGGGGAGCGAGTACAACAAATGAAGGGAGAATAAAATTCCCTTTGTTATCTGATTTTTTCTTTCTTGAAGAGGATGCACTGAGGCTAGAAGTTATAGACAAAACTAATTGTTGAGTTCATCCTGAAAGTTCTTGAGGCAGTGGATGGTATCTGCATACACAAGTAATCAGTTATTTAATTTTCTAGATACAAACATTAACAGATTTAGTTAAAATGAAAACTTTTGTGATTTCTTAAATGCAAATTGAAGTGGCCCACGTTTTCACTATGCCTTAGACTTTGAAACTTTGAGATAAAACTGGAGCAAAGTGAGTAACTAGAAAAGTCAGTGAGAAATTTGATGAGTCCAGTGTGTAAACAAAAAAGACAGGGATAACTTTTTGATATTTATGCTCATTTGATAATTATTCCCTAGTATGAAGGAGATGTTAACTCTCTGGAGGTTAGAGAGGCCTACAGAAAGAACCTGACACATTAGAGTGCCAGGCAATTGCCAGCCATGTGAAATTCAACAAGAGCAAGATTGGATTCTGCATTTGAGATAGAGGCAATGTGTTCAGATGTGTTCAGAAACAGATCTAGAAATTTAAGTACCTGTCCAATTTGGACAACACTTAGATGTATGGTTTCATTTTTTAGGTAGTCATATGTGGAGCCAAGAGTTAGATTTGATGATCCTTGAGGATTCCTTCCAACTCAAAATATTCTGTTTCTCTATACTTCTATGTCCCCTTAAAGGAGCTGAGAAAGCCAGAAGTACTTCCTGTCCCAATGAATGCCTTCATTTTCAGAACTAGAGCGTCAGACATTCCACAAATCAGGATGTTGGACATCTCATTGCGAAAAGTTGCAACTCTCCTACTCTTTGTTTTGATCTGTCTAACTCTCAACTACCTTCAGTTATTTTAATAATTGATTGAACTGTTCAATCATTCATACTGTATGTCATTAGAAGACTCCACTACAAATTATAAGAAACTTATTGCCTTCCAAAGTGTAAATATAATCCCATTATCTATGACTAGAAATGAGTAGATGGCACTAGAGAGTAACTACTTATAACAGATATTTTAGCATTATGGACAAAGTTACAAAGTTTCATTTTTGATAAAGTACCAGAGAAAGATAAACATATCAAAAATACTCTATTGAGTAGGTGTAGAAGGTCTGTGGGCTGGTTCAGCCCGGTTCTGCGACAACTAAGGAGGGAGGCCCACAGGCCCACACCCCAGACAAGGGGAAGGGGGAAAGGGAAAAGGGAGATGAGCCCCGAAAAAGAAACAAAACAGCGGCAATGATCTGAGGAGGAAAAGCTAATTTACTAAATAAGATATTAGGAAGTAAAATAACACAATATAATACAATACAATTGGAACTGAGCCCAATGAATCAAACAAAATGGGCAAGAGAGAGAGTGTCCGATAAACCGAAGGCCTTACGCTAGCATTGAAGGCAATACGGCAGCGAGCACCCACTGCTGAGTCAATCCCAGAGGAAAAAGAGAGTGTCCCGTGACCGCAGACCGTTTTTATCTTTTTTCCCTTAGAGCGGAAAACACGTAAAAATACAAAGCATCGCAAAGTCCTCTGGGGAATGTAGTTCTCCCTCTCTTCTGAAACAGGCATATCCATAACTATTGATGATCCACAGAGATGTAGCATTAACTCTCTAACTCCCAATACACCACGTGATGTTATGATGTGGAATATCAACAATACAACAAAAAATCATACAACCATGACAGTAGGTTTATCATTAAAGTTGTCAGCCAATCTAGTTTAGTCATATAATTCATAGGCTGATTATATGAAAATTCATTGAATCTTGTAGCTCAATATTTTCTAGTGGCTTTATGGATTATAGAGTTAATGAATATTCTACCTGAACAGAGTTAATCCTGAAGTGCTATTGCAAATAACCAAAACCTCATAACCTCAACTTGCATAAATAGTAATTCAGAGACTCTAGATCAAGCAATTCTAAATAAAAGAGTAGCTAAAAGAAAGGCTACTCATTGTTTTTTATAGAAAGCGTAAATAAAAGCATAATAATAATAAGCAAAAAATCCTAAAGCCCATTTTATGGGAAATGATGTCATTTCAACAATATTACGGGGGGAGGTGGATGCCTAGTTTTAATAGCATTCAGAGTGCAGTGTTACTTCCAAGTCAAAATGTAAACTAGAAAACATTCTTAAATGCAATACCTGTATAGAAAAATTGTTTTAAAAAAAACTTTAATATAAACATATTTAGAAATGTGCCATATCTGCAATGGAAAGTTTTGATTATGCTATTGTTGTTTCCATTGACATATATAGGAATTTTTTCCTCTAAAACAATCCAGTAGTCTTCCACACACTTCTGTGTCATCAAATATATAAGAAATCGAAATAAGTAAATGTTTAAGAGACTTAATACCTTAGTTAGGTTCCTAAGGAAGTAGCTTTCTGGAAGTGGTTGACTAAATTAACTATATAGTCCAAAAAGCAAAACAAAACAAAAAAACCTGCCTTTGATAGTCTCAGGGGGAGATTTTGGCCTCTTATATTCACATTCTGAAGTTGAGCAAGCAAGATTTTCCTCTAAGAGTATTTCAGAAATAATTCCCTTAATTATAGGGTACAGAGTTTTAGAAAAACTGGAGGAAGGTAGAGTCCTACGGCATCTTCATTGTTTTCTCTTGCTTCTACACTCTGTTGTAAAATACTCTTGTATGCCTAAAAGTCATGACAAGAATAATGTACAACTGTGGCACTGAAATTTTTAAATCTAAACCATCTAACTTTTCAAAAATGCAAAGCAATGAAAACTAATTTAAAATATTGTATAAATAAATTCTTTCAATTGTACCGACGTCTTCAAAGAAGCTTAAAAAAAACCCTGAATTTTAATTTCAATCTAATCCTCACTTCTGTGCCCTTCAGATTTTGCATGGCAAAAAACAAACAAACAAAAAAACCATAAATGTTTAATATCAGCAATATAAAGAAACTGTCAAAGCATATATGGGTTTAATCATTACTTGTCACACTAGGTGTTGAACCTTGGTTGGGGCAATTCCAGACATCTGTGGAGACTGGGAGAAGAACTCCTTCTGTGCATGCCTTTGCAAAAGGACTTAACGGTCCTGGTTGACCAAAAGTTTGAGGTCAGAAGGCGATGTGCTTTTGCAGTCCAGAAGGCCTGGGCTCTTAATGAAGGAGGTGTGGCCATCAGGGCAAGGGAGGTGTTTGTTCTCCTATGGTCTCTGCCTGATACTCCATATGGTGTCAGGGGTCCACAGCACAAGGGCATGGAGTTGTTGGAATGGATCCAGAGGTGGGCCACGATAATGAGAGGACTAGAGCACCTCTCCTATGGAGTAAGGCTGAGGGAGCATTTTACATTTACACAGTCTGATAGTAATAGGTTTTAAACTGAAAGAGAGGAGATTTAGTTTAGATGTTAAGAGGAAATTCTTTACTCAGAGAGAACTGAGGCACTGGAACAGACTGCCCTGGGAAGCTGTGGATGCTCCATCGCTGGAGGTGTTCAAAGCCAGGTTGAATGGGGCCCTGGGAAAATTGATCTAGTAGGTTGCAACCCTGTCTGTGGCAAGAGGACTGAGACTAGGTGATCTTTAAGTTCCTTTCCAACCCAAGACATATGATTGTATGATTCTATATGCAGAAGTAATGGATTCAATTATATGTGTATAGTTGCTGAGTGGTGTTAACAGATGGTTCACAAAGTTGCTGTAAGGTAACAACATATGCAGCTGATATGAAATTCTGTAAGATATTTGGTTTGGTTTGGTTTATTTTGGTGGAACTGGCTAGGAAAATCAGTGCTTTTTTCAATACTTGTATTGTCATCATCCAGGCAAAACTATGCAATTTGCCAGTGCTGTTGGCTAAAATGTACCCCTCGATTGCCTAATAAAGACAAGTAGGCACCTTCACAAGTGATCCATCTAACCCTAAAATATGCACCCCAGGGTAATAATAAAGTGTTTGTTCCTTTGAGGTGTGTATTTTGTCTGTTAATAGGTCCCATAAATTCATTCAAAATATATAGCTCAAATCTAACTTTTAGCTATCCCAATTTAAGGATAATAAATATCATAGTCTGTCTCCAGAGTTGATCCATGTAAATTTTAACAAATCAGAATTAATTTTTAATAAATGATTATATAAACCACTGAGATTCACATTCAAAGCATGTTAGTCTGCATCAATGGTAAAACAGCAATAAGAAACTCTAATAACTTGCAGACAAACTGAAGTAAAATTCCAGGTCTTCTTTGATCCTGAATTTCAAAAAGTTTTTTTAGAACTGCAAATACTCATTATTTAGGTCAGTTTAGATGTTACTGTGACTGGTATATCAAAACTAAATCTTAATTAAATCCATAGTATGATCAATTAGAGTAAACCAAGGTACAAGCAGAATCAAGAATATCTCAAGACAGAATAAATATAACAGAATAGTTATTCAGAAATAATTTCGTGTCCAATTAACTGTAAAAATAAAAAATAACTAAGGATGTAGAACGGAGACTCACAAACATAAGTTGCAAATTCAAAATGAATGCAGGCAAAGCTGGCATGGTTTCAAAATATGCAAAATATTTATTATTTAGTTTTGTATTCCTCTTTTATAATTAATTCACAATTAAACAAGTTGTAATTATAATTCAGATACTGACAAAACACATTCTGTGGTGTTAACCATTGATAGATTTGTAAACAAAAACAGCTGGACTGGAATTTCTTCAAGGAAATATTATATTCCAACAGTTTATCAAACTGAAAGTCTGTAGATAAATCTACACATGGCATTATGTTAATAACGATAGCAATCATGATTCATTTTCTTAGTTATAGCTGCTTTGTATTGCTACAGCTGTAAAAGAATAAAGCCTGGAAGGAAAAAGGATAAGGAGGCAGGTCTAAGGTTTTACTGCCGTACCTCCTTTCAAGGTTAGAACAATAGTTACATTAAACTGGAAATAATGATTAACTATAGGGTCATTGTCCCGAATTGTTTCACCTCTAGGGACCAGAGTTCTGGAGGAGTTGCATCCTTATTGATGTAGGATGCAAATAAGGAATTCTTAGGATTTTACAAAAGCACAAGAACCCACTAAAATTTTAAATGGATATTTTTTGCAGTTTGAAAATCACTGTACCTAGCAAACCATATATTTGACAGTCTAAGTGTGTATGTTTATTAAATCTTCTTCCTTGATTTCAATGCCAGGGAAAATTAGCTTTAAAAATTTCTCTCTACTTGATTTCTACTCAACGATCTCATTTTGCATGCCATTACTAACACCCTAAAGAAAGTATGTCCATATCAAAGACATCTTCCAATCAACGGTCTCTTGACAGCCTTCTGGGAGTAACTGAAATACGGCTGTTACTCTCACCAGAGTGTCTCAAGAGTTCAAAATAGGACTCTAACACACACTCAAAGAAAAAATATTAGAAAGATGTGAATATTTGAAGGAAAAATAATAACATATGAAGATAGACAGTTGCATGGACTTAAGTAATTAAGAGTTTTGTTTGTTTTATAGTAAAAGAAAGATGTTTCTCGCCTGGAAAATTCAACTCAACAATTAAACCTTTTTTTACAATCCCTTATTCACCCTTTTTTTTTTATATATATATATTTTTTTGTCTGAATGGTAAGGTAAAGTTATAGGATTCAATTCCTAACTGAGAGTGAAATATTCCTTTGCTCTCCCTGAAAATCCTTGCAAGCAGCACTGAAACACAGTGAATTGGGAATGTTGATCACTGAGTATAAAGAAAGATTAATCCTCATTCTAACCTGATTATCTACGGCAAGTCACTGATTTCAAACACAATCAGGTTAGAGATGAATCTTTCTTCCTTTCCCTTCCAGATAGCCTTCTTCTGGCGAGTAACTGAATAATGGGGTAGTTGGTGGAGGAGAGTTTGGAATTATTCGAGCAAATCACAGTGGGAGTGAACTGAGGATGACTCGAAATAAATGAGGCCAATGGAATTTGAATATGATGGGACTAAGAGGGTTTTGTGAAATGATATGAATGAGAAATCATGTGTAGGTAGTATACTTAAATAAGATATATACTGGTAAATAAAATATGATTACTAAAGTTCAAGAGTCAGGAGTCCAAAAATTACAAAGCAATTTTTATATGTGATGCTCTCACTCTTAAAAACGAAGGTGGATGTTCTTAGACTATTTTCTGGGTCTAACCCATGCTGCTTACTGCACCAACCCAAACTATCAGCAGCAGAGACATTTTAACAGGATTTTGTTAGGACTGAAGAAGGGCTATGCTCTATAAACTGTGACATGTTCTAGAATGTCCTTCTGTGAACGTCCAGGATGCTTACCTTGAGAGGATATTGAACATTCTTAGTGTTCCAAAGAACTCTAGCTTATTGAAAATATAAAGGACAGTGGTTTTGCATATGCTCAGTAAAATCAATATCCTCGGGAAGTATGGGTTTGTACATGTAGACTTTCTGTTATTTTCACAGATGCTGGATTTATTGCATACATAAAGAAGAACAACAGGGGAAGTATAGACAGCAGGTAAAGCAGTGACTTGGAGAAAGCTGAAAGACAGGATCAGCTGTGGCTGCTGCTAAAATTTCTGCAGCCATTTCTAGCTCCTGTTTATTGCTTTGCCAAAACCTAATCAAATGTGAGCAATCAGATAACATTTGTGAGGTTTATTTTGTAAACTATACTGATTGAAGGAAAAAAAAATAATTTAATTGAGTTATAAGAACAAAAAAGAAAAAAAATATTAGAATTTGAGCATTTTATTTTTTTTCTACACTCTTGTTAATCTTAATTCCTTACACATTGTGATAGAATAAAGAAATGAAAATCAAAGAATAAGGCAGCTCTTTCTACTGTTACAAGGAAAAATATTTAAGGAAAAACAGAACTATGAATACTCTTCATAGTGCACAAAGTGTGGTTTTCAAAGATGTCTCTAGGTACTGTTCTTGATTGCCAGAAGATCAGTTGCCATGGCCAAAATGCATGCTCATTCAAAAGCCCACCAACAGTTCATGTAATAATTTAAATTGAACTTTCCCAGCTTAGATTAGAAAAGCAATTGAAAAAGGAATAAACTTTGCTCACAGTACAGTTTGCTCTTTCAGCCCCAAATTAAATACAGAGGAAGTAGCACTCTCTTTAATGACCACCACTTAGAAGAATTTGCAGCATTTGTTAAAAGGCAGAAGTATTTTTAAACTTGAATATAATACACCACTACAGACTATTAGAAAAATACATTTTGAAACTCAGCTACCCACACAAGTGTAATAAAAATATTTAGATACAGTACCAAATATAATTTTTATGCATGCTGATAGAGACTTAGTATTTTTAAAAAGAAATAAAACATTGCTCATTATTATCATGATCAAGTAACATCTGACAGGAACAAAAATTTTTGAATTAAAAAAAAGTATAATTTATACAAATAAAGTATGGCAAAACACAATATCCCTGATACCATTTACTGAACATTTGATTAGAGATCTCCCTCAGCCCTTTCTGGACCTGTTCAAGAACCTGCATCAAGTAAAGCCTCGCCTACCACATCTGACTGACAATCCCCACCTGAAACCTGAATCTCAGCAGGATGAATTTCACCCTCAGGATTAAACAGATCTCAAAGGCTAGCAGTTCTAGTCTTTGTGTGTTCTCGTTACTGATTGCTGTTGTATAAAGAGAGGACCACAGTATGACATGGTGCTACAGTTCTAGGACTGCATGACCAGCAGTCAACTTTGCATCAGTTGCTGCTCCTAAGCTTGTACACATGCATGATCTTTCACATGACTAGGTTCTACCAGGAATAGAAAGTTCTTCAGCAGATTAAGTGCACACCACAAGCACATATGCAAGGCAAATTCATGTCACTGGCACACATTTCTGCAGATTAAATTGCTAATATAGATGCAGACCTAGTTTGAATTAGGAAAGAGGAGCTATGGAATGTCACAGCTGTCCACTTCTCAAGTCAAATGCTGCTAGGTGAGGATGGTGTTTGCTTCCTACTCTTGAAATTTTTCATTATCCATCGTGCTCAAGTCCTTCTCCACAGGGTTGCTCTCAATCCAGCCTCTGCCGATTTCTGGGACTGACGTAACCCAAGTGCAGGACCTTTGCATGTTGAACTTCATGAGGGATACATAGCCCCACCTTTAAGCCTGTCAGTTTTCCTCTGGATCATGTCATTTCACTCCATTGAGTCAATCACACTACATGACATGGTGCTGTCTGCAAACTTGTTGAGTGTGCACTCAATACCACTGTCCTTGTCACCAACAGCATTAACTAGTGCCAGTCACAGTATTGACTCCTGATGAACATCATTCAACACTGATCTCCACCTGGACATCAAGACATTGACTGCAATAGTTTGAATGCAATCATCCGGTCAACCCTACTGTAAAAGACACCAAATATGTCAGGCACAATTTCTATTTAGTGAAGACATCCTGACTGTCACCAATGTCTCCGTTTTCTGTGTGTTCTTAGCACAGTTTCCAAGAGGAACTTGGAGGGCAGAGAGTTCAGACTGACTGGCTTGCTGTTCTCCAACTCTTTGTTTTTCCTTTTTTAAAAATGAAAATTACACTTCCGTTTTTTTCTATCACTGGGAACTTCACGAGACTGATATAACTTCTCAAATATGATGCATAGTGACTTAGCAACTTTATCTGCCTGTTTTCTCATTATTTTCAGATGCATCATTTATCAGGTTGCTCATGGGCTTTTGCACATTCAGTTTCCCCAGATAATTTTGAGAATGTGAATGTCATGAGGTTCAACAAATCCAAATACATGGCCTTGCACCTGAGTCACTGCAATACCTACTATCAATACAAGTTGGAGGATGAAAAGATAGAAAAAAAGGACTTGGTGGTACTGGTGAGCCAGCAATGGGCCCTCGCAGCTCAGAAAGCCAACTGTATCCTGGGCTGCATCAAAAGAAGCATGGTCAGCAGGTCAAGGGATATAATACTGCCCCTCTACTCTGTGCTGTTGAGAACTCATCTGGATTACTGCATCCACATGTGGAGAGACATGGATCTGTTGGAGCTCATCCAGAGGAGAGCCTCGGAAATGATACGAAGGATCTTCAACCTGTAGAATTGAAGGCTCTGAGGTGACATGATAGTAGCCTTTCAGTATCTAAAGAGAAGCTGTAAGAAGGAAGAGGACAGACTCTTTAGCAGGGTCTGTTGTGACAGGACAAGGGGAAATTGTTTCCAACCAGAAGAGGGGAGATTAAGATTGGGTGTAAGAAAGAAGTTTTTTACAGTAAGGGTGGTGAGGCACTGGAACAAGTTGTCCAAAGATGTAGTGGATTCCTCATCCCTGGAGCCATTCAAGATCAAGGTTGACCAGGCTCTGCACAACCTGATCTAGAGGTACATGTCCCTGTTTATTGCAAGGGAGTTGGACTTAATGTCCTTTAAGGGTCCCTTTCAACTCAAAAGATTCTATGAGCCTACGAGTCTATGAACATGATCTTCTCCTACAGCTGGCAAGTCTTCATTCTCTCATTCCTGCTTTTGCTTTGGGTGATGTAGCCAGAGAACTGGCTGGTGAAGGTTGAGGCAAGAAAGTCACCGAGTACCTCAGCCTTCTCCATATCCCTACATTTTCTCCACTTTTTGTGACCTACTGATTGAAGCCATTTTTGTTCCCTTGACAACGTCTGGCCAGACTTAATTCTACAAGGGTTTTAACTTTCCAGACTTGATCCTTGGCTGTATTCCTCCCTGCCAACCTGTCCTTGCAGCCGCCATAAATAGGCTTCCTTTTGTGTCTGAGTTTGTCGAAGAGCTCCTTTTTTGTTCATTATGTCTGTTACTGTTTTTGCCTGTCTTCTCTTTGTTTGAAAGTTATCACTATTGAGCTTGGAGAAGGTGATCGTTGAATATTAACCAGCTTTCTTAGGTCCTTCTTCAGGACTGTATCTCACAACAGTCTACAAAGCAGATCCCTAAAGCCAAGATGTGCTCTCATCAGAACTAGAGTAGTGAGTAGATGTGCCTTCACCCCACTACCCTAATGATCTTGAACTCCACTGTTGCATGGTCACCTTTCCTTGTTGGTTCTCATGGCTCTTAGAGAAGGAAGTTATGGTAGCCATAGTAGACGAGATTTCTCAATGTGTTTTCTCAATGTGTGTTCCATTACAAATCATTGGCTGTGGCACCAGAACTGTAACTATTTGTTAACTAACCAGATTCGACTGGCCCTTTCAAATCCCTTTCTGACTGGGAGGATACCTGAAAAAATGCCATTGGAATTCCTTTCTAGGCTTCTTGAATTCTGAAATTTATGGACTAATTCTGCACTACAACCATTTCCACTTATCTTTTCCTACTGTGTTTTTCTTTATCATACTTCTACTTTTCACAGGGATTTTATTTTCCACTCTTATTTTTCCTATCTTCTTATTGGATGCCATATATATGCTTCAGTGTTGAAGAGGTGTAAGTCTGAGGTAGATAGGAAAATATCTCACCTGAAAGAAGCTGGGAATTAGAGCTTTATTATTATGTACTATAAGTTGTGTAAGGTGGCATCTATGAACTTGTTCAACTTCCACCACTGAAATAGCTTCAAAGGGTAATACTAGCATCTGTTTCCCAGAAGTGATCTTGTTATTGATTAGCTCACAAAGAAGGTAATACTTTATCTCTGTCCTCTTCAGTTGTTAAAAAATTGAGTTCAGATTGTTCAAGAGATTCATGTGGAAACTTACGTCTGACTTCCAATGTATCATCTCATCACTGAAAGCCAGATTCTGCAACATCAGTTTGGTCACAGTGAAAAGAAGCCAAATGGTTATTAGTTGATTCTGAATGGAACAGAAAACAATGCCTGCTTTGCCAGGAGATTACCAAAGTTGTTTGCTGCACCTGTATCTTACCAGATCTTTCTAAAGAATATAATCAGAGTCTACTTTCTTCTTACTACATCACTGCTTACCTCCATTTTGAAAGCTGAAATATATTCTTTCCCACCATCCTTAACTCCTATTCAAAAATCTGTTCCAGTCTTGAACTGATAGTAACCTTTTCTAATCACAACTTTATTATGATCTCCCTACCATGTGATTCAGTCAGTATTCAGCACTGCCAAAACAAGAAACACTATTTTATCTATAAAATCCTTCAATGCTAAGCCCAAACTAAACACACTTATACCATGATACAGTTTCATAAATACAGACATTCTGAAGCCCAAAGACATTGTTTGCCTCTCAAGTTCTAAAATGTCAAGTTTAACCTTTCTATACCTCAGCTTCCCTAGCTGCATGGTAGCACCTTCTTGACAGAGAAGGCAACATACCAAATCACTGTTTCAGAGTCTTCTGTGTCTTGGAGATAAACAGTCCATAGAACTGCAAAATAGCTGACTGTCTTGCAGCACAAACCAGTTTCAAGGAAACAATTAAAAAAAAAAAAAAAAAAAAGGAAGTACTTTAAAAGAAGGGTCTGTTCCAATTAAAAAAATTCTATTTTTCCCTAAGGCTATCTGGTCAATGCATTCAATAAAAAATGAACGTGAAAGTTCATACTACATCCAGTTACTTTCTTTATCCCCCACACTTGTTATTTTTTGTTGTTAGATGTATTATTTGTCCACTTGCCTTTTATATTTCTAATGCTAGAAAATCAGCCTGAGAGCCAATTGACAAAGTTGTTACAGCTTCCATTCTCATTATTTTAATATTTCTGCACTAGAATAAATGCTTTTTATATCTTCTCCTTATTCACTTTGCATATCTACTTTCACATCTTGTTGATAGTGCAGCTCATTCTGATATAGACCATCAAGAAACTGTAAATCCTTAAGTATATCACAACAATTGATATTCTAGATTTGATAACTGCTGTATATAGGAGAAAATATTGCTCCTTGATGAACTGTGTATAAAATGTTATCCCTACAAGGATGTAATGCTTATAAGTGTTGTACCTCTAGAACAATAAAAACTGTGAGAAAGGGACCTTAGAAAGTTATTTATAATAACATGCTTTAGACTGGGAAAAGATAGGGTTTCTTGGAGGTCTTGCACACCTCAGTTTTGAAAATCTCCAAAGACAGGGATTGTGGAACTTTTCTGGGAAACTGTTCTAGTGCTTCTCTCTCATTTTGATTTCCATTCCCAGTCTCCATACTCAGTTTCCTTTGCTGTGATTATTATCTTTCCTCCCTTTCCAAGGTAAGTCTTGAACATCTCCAGAGAAGGATACTCCACAACCTCTCTGGGCAATCCCCATTTGGCATTTGGATTAACAATTTCACAGGTTCCAAGTACTCTGGAAAGCTATATATATATATATATATATATATATAAATTATTATTTCTAACTCAATTCATTTTTAAGAGCTTGAATTTCAGGAAGTTGTTGAGGTTTCTGCTTTAGAAGAGGTGATAGATTGTGGAGGGTGACACTGACCAGAGTGAGGTCCTGGCTTACCAAAGGTATGCTAGTAAATTCCTTGTTGTATTCTGTATGATTTAGATGGTAGATACTGAAGAAATACGTTTCACAGAACCTTTGAGCTAGAGTATTTTATTTTACAAATAGTATTGAAAAAATTGAAATTTGGCTGACAAAACTTGAAGCATCTGTAATCAGTAGTCTCACTTGAAAATTTTGGCCTCAGGTTTTGCTTCTCGGACAGCCTTGTGTCAAATAACATGTAACAAGTAACATATGAACAATTCTCAAGAATTTATAGCACCTTTAACAATTTAAGGGGTTTACCATTCAGGTAAAAAAAACAACTTTAAATCTCTTTCCATAGTTAAATAAATGTATATTTAAGTCTGTCAAACCTTTGGACATATAGATTCTAACTTCAAATTTCTTCAGAATATGACCGTAATCCACTACTTCACTAATAATTTATAACCAAGATAAAAATAGGGTGACATCTTCTAAAGGTTGACTTGAGCTTTGACAGAGCTTAGTTTCATTGCAACAAGGAATATCAACATGTGATTGGCTATTGGCCCATCCAACGTCAACCCTGTTAAATCCCATCTACCACTCAACTGATAAAGCACTGATCTATCAGTGGAGCTATGGTGGGACCTACAGAAGTTAAGGTAAGGCCTGAGAAAATTGCTGATCTCTTACTGTAGAGATAATTCTGTTCTGAGACTTGGATACAGAGAATGATGTGTTTACCCTTTATTTGCTCTGACTGTGCCAGTGCTAATAGTGGGGGAGCTGGCTATGGCATAGCTAGGATACTTACTGATGAACATGTGTAGATGTGTGGGACATTTTAATGTGGACAAAAGGTGTCTGTGATTGTCCTGCAAAGAGCTGCGCAAAATCAAGTAGTCAGCAACAAGAACCTGATGAAATCCAAAAAGCTTGTTGTCCTCAAATGTGTAGTCCCTGGGCTATCTAGGGATAAAGAAATGGGTTGGCCCCGTAGAGCTGACCTATTCTGCTTTTCCAAAGATTGCTTCCTAAGCAAAGCAGAAGCATCATATAGGTATGGTTCAAAAGAGAACACAAAAGAAGGAAAAGGAAGGAAAGGGAAAAGAAGGGAACAGAAGGCAAGGCAAGAAATACAGACTGTACTCAAAATCAATCATACCTCTCTGACTTTTGAATTTTCTGTCAAAAAATTACCTTGTTTCTAGGTTTGTTTTTAAATAGCTATAATTTAAATATCACTCTCAAAATGGCATTTAAAGGTATGCTAAGACAGAAATATTTCCTTTCAAATGCCTGTTTAAATGTTTGAATTCTTGTTGCTTATTAAAAAAAAATGTGTTAGGATGTCAAAGTTTCTAAACACATTTTATCAGATGAATGAAACTTGAGAGAAAAACAACTGGATTACCCTTTTTGTAGCTAGGGGAATTATATGTTTTGTTCCATCAATGTGTCCACTTTACATTATTCAGCACAAAGCTTTCTGAAAAAAGAATCAGGGGAATATCACAATATAAAGGAAAAAGGTACAAATAACAGCTTCATAAACTGAGAAATGTACATAAATAAATC
>JAUPFR010000001.1:37168429-37255929 GCA_036925125.1 Oreortyx pictus
AACTGAATGTATCAATTTTTTCTTTTTTTTTTTCTTTTTACTTTTTCTTCTTTTTTTTCTTTTTCTTTTTTTTCTTTTTTTTTTTGTCTTTTTTAAATAAGAGTCTTCTTATGCCCTCTACAAGTTCATTTCTGAGCTGTCTTGCTGGTTTCGGTATGATATTAACAGTCTGTAAGTGTACTTTGACACCGCTGGAAGGATCATTTGATGTGCTCAAATATAGAATCATCGGAGGAGGACAGAGTCTGCATTCCTTGAAAAAGGGAATACTCAACCTTGTTCTGACCTGCCTGTAGTTTTGGTACAATAGTCCGGTGCACAGATGCAGAATTTCACTGTACGAAGAGTGCTACTGTACATTTACAAACATTCCCCTAGAGCTCTGGGTTGAGCCACAGGAGATAAACAAAGGAGGACACTCTTGCAGAATTCCTTACATTTTTGAAGAACATTGGTAAATGAGGCTGAGGAAGTTGCCTTGAAAACATTTTGTTTCCACAGAACTTCATTTGGGTGAATGTCTCACTGCAAAGTTCTTTACCGCAGCACAGGTATCTTCAGCAGGAAAAATTCAATACATGACAGTAGTTTTCAAATAAAGTCTTCCATCTAGAACATGAAAACAAACATTTGCTTTAAAAATTTGTATCTGCAATGAATAAAAAAAAAAGGGGGGAAAAAACTCAAGAATTAAAAGCCATATAATTCTGTGAACTGACACCTATAGTACTTAATTTTTAACTATTAAAAAAAAGAAAATCAAAAAGTCCAAACATCACCACTGTGATTTCATCTGACAGTGATCAAATTAACTCCATTAAAAATTATACACACTTTTCAAGTTGTGAATACTGTACTACCTCCTAAAGCTTTAATATATGCTGCACTCATATCAGTGCTAGGGCACCAGGAATGTAGGTGGAGCTTCTGTGCATGTGTTTTTACTGATATGCAAACTTAACTGAATAATGCTGAACAGCAATTATTCCCTTCATGGTTGCAGAGCAAAAATCTTCTTGCATGCAGTCGTTAGTACTCCCACCACTAAAGGCATAGCTCATACTTTTTGATTTAGCTGTGTTGTTAAATATACCATGTAATGTAACCATTGTGCACATTTGTAGCTATTTATATAGAACCCAGTATAGGATATTTAATCAGTATCAGTGAAGTATAGCCTCCTTCCCTCATAAATGAGATTAACTGAACAATTACTATGTTAAAGATGTGAGCATGTCTCTCTCCTTGGTGTTTTTTCCAACCGAGGAGCATATATTTAAGTGAGATATGTATAATGGAGAGAGAAATGAGAAACAGCAAGTTCACCCATCTAGTAACTGTTGATCTATAAAAACTTGAAGAGAACATTCTGCTATAACATATTTTCACCTAATTTACACATATAAAGCAAATCATTCTTCACTGGGAACACAAACATCTTCTGCTTACAGCAATACAAACAGATATTTTTGAGCAGTAAACAGACAGGAAAAAATATGATACATGCTTATTTTGCTGTGCTCTAAGAGAGAAAGTGTTTCTCCCATGTGAGTAAGGCACATTGTGAAGCACATTAATCCTTCACTGTGCACAACTATGAAATGCTACTTATATTTCAGGCTATAATCCATCTGGCAGTAACTCCTGATATGTTCATGAAGCTCTTCTGGACCAAGCAATTTGCATCAGCATATATGCAAAAAGATATCAGGAGATACTTGTTTCTGTTTTGGTTTTCTCTGTTTCATTGCTTACTCCCAATTGCTTTTTAAAATTTCTAATAAATACACAGGATAGCAATTGCTTGTGATGAACCTATATGCACAATATAATTTTTCAAACGGTTGGCTTATACTAAAATGTGCCTTCACTTCCACAAGTTTTTTTTGTTAAGGGAAAGAAAAATTTTAATCAGAAAGCACAAGTTGGGAAAATACACCCCTTCTGCACACCCCTTTCCAATTTTTATTGTTTAAGATCTACAGTGACTTCACAGGAAAAAAACAGGAAATAGTAGACTCTCTTCCTGTGTTACAGTGATTCTCTGGCATACCTCTGGTTTTCCTTTTCTACCACTTGTTTTCTGTTCCAAGCTTCTGGTGTATACCCTCTCTAGCTATTTTCCCCCCTATCTTTACACTTTCCTACCTCTCTTTCCCTTTCCCCTTCTTTTCCACTCCAAGATTGTGTTTTTTTTTTCTTTCAGAGTGTCAGAGTGGATGACAACTTTCCCACCATTTGGAGTGCTTCCTCTCAGAATCATTTCCACACTCTCTACCCTCATTATGGTCTTTGTGTACTGAAGAGAGACAAAAAGAAATTGAGTAAGGCCTTAATTTTTTTTTTTATTCTTCTTTGATGCATGAAGAACAACTAAAATTCTTATGGGAATTCAGGAGAGAAAGAATGAACCTTTGAAAACTGAGTCTGGTAAAACTGAAGGCCTAGTAAACCATCGTAAAGAACCATCTATGCAGCAAGTGCAGAGGCTACTAACAGCTACAGTCACACATAATTCTCCTTCACATTTTGAATAAACACAGTAGACATTTAGAGCACTAAATCTGTCTGGATACCTCTGGAGGAGAATTACTCTGTATATATACCAATGCTTTGGCAATCTTGAATGTGTATTTGCTAATGACTGCTATGCATAATTCCCACACCTAAACATAACCTAGTTAGTAACAAGTATTATATTTTACTGTATTAAGTCTCCAAATACCTTTTAAAAGAAACACTTATTAATATTCTCAATTAAAAATAAGGGTATATGAAGCTGAATCCTTGTAGAAGCCAGAAAAAGTCAACTATCTGTAGAGAACAGTAATATATTTTAAGATTCAGATATATTTTACATACTTAAGGACTCTATCTGGCAGTGACAGAAGATAGGAGATTTTTCATTACTAATGGAAGACACTATCAGATCCTGTATTCTGTATGTATAAACAGCGAACAATGATAGAAATGGGCAGCTTTACAAAGCATCTTTCTCACCAAGTAAGATTATATTTGCTTATACAACTTACCAACATGTGTGATGGATACATACAATAAACATTAATCTTCTTGTTCCCATACTAACTATAAGATGGACCATTAAAAGGGCATCATCTGTATTTATAATGGACTTAAAATTCTACACAGGAACTCAGCAGCTCATATAATATAATATAATTGCTACGCTTCTTATGAAACATATGTATTATATTGTAATGTATATAACATATACATTATATATGTTGTTTCACTAATTTCTTTAGCATATAAAAGAATGGAGTAAGCATTAAAAGTGACAATAATTATCCTGCCACATTATGATGTAACGCAATTCTATGACTAAATTGGTAGGAATTGCAAATTTAATTTGTAAAATTTAATTGTAAAAATTTCCTTTATTTTTTTGCAGGATTATGAAAAATGAGATGTTTCTTTTATAGAAGGTGACACTTTTATTGCTAACATGGAAAAAGTCACAACACCTGTGGAACTACCTACCATCCTTCCATAATAATCATAAGTTTGGGAGAAGAAAGACAAGTTATTTCTTTAGGTTTTTTTACTTTTTTCTATCATGCTCCTACATGTAGCCACTCATGAAGGATGTACACCTGGCAAATAGCATTGCACTTCAGAAAAAAAAATACTTCAAACTACAGTAGGAAAAATGGGTAGCTCACAGTTCTGAATAGGAATGATTCCCTCACACCATGATGCAGGGACCAAATACAGTGATTCCACCTGATTGATGTCCCTTTTATCAGACTGCCGTTCCCTTCTTCCAAACCATTTCAATCACAGTTCTCATTGTTCAAAGGCTCTTCTGAAATTACTGGAACCTCTCAATGTTGTTGTCAAAGCCACCTCAATCATTTCGCCTCTAGGTGTAGCCAGTGTTCCTATCTGAATGCTAGTGGAGTATTACTAGTGATAGCTCTTCTTGACTTCAGGGCTAAAATCACAAGCAAAATCTACAAGTCATGATAGTACTAAGTTAACAGAAAATGCAAGCTCATGCTATGTAACTCTTTTTGAAGATGTTGCTACTCTTACTCCTAAATCCTGACTCATGAGCAGGGCTGTCCTTCCTGCCTCCAGATCAGCGTTTGTTATAAACATACCTCACATAATTTTCCATTGTTAGTAAACACAGAATTTATCTACATATGTAAGAAACATTTTATGTAAAATGAATACATTATTCACACAAACATAGACATATGCGCACAAGCATACACTACACAACGATACACATGCTATTCTCTAAAATTATTTTAAATGCTGGATAATCTTTTTAGCCTACTGAAAATTGTTCATCTGTGGTAAAGTATCTCAAATTTGGAAAATTCTATATAGAATATAAATCTCTAAGGAATTCAAGCAAACACATGAACTAGGCAAATACTGCTAGATTTCTAAATAGAACTGCACATGATTAGCAGATTGTCATCTGTTTTAATTGCTCTTTTGCAAATAGTAGTGTTCAGCAAGATCACACAAGCTCATGCTAGTAACAAAAACTGAAAATGCCACTACTCTGAAACCTAATTTCTTTCTCTCTGTGGACTGATGTGACAGAAATTCTAGCCAGGGTAAGGGAGTATTATTTTAGATCAATTCTTTTTAATTAAAACTCACTTTGAGGTTTTTGAATGAACATGCCCAAATAGTTATAAGGTCATAAGTGTTATAGAAAACAAACAAACGGATCTGCCATAAAAGTTTGCAGTACTAAAACAAATCACATGCCTTAAAATGCATTCCCACAGAGATATCAACTGGAGACTGATTCACAATAACATTGTATGGGTAGTCTGCAGTATGTCTAAGGGCCTAACAGTTCCTTATGTTAAAAACATAAACCCATTCAAATATTATTCCCGTTAACATGAATTCCTGTAAAGTGATAAAAATCTACAATGAAATATTGTATTGTTTTAGTTACAAAACAAATAAATCGTACATGAGATGATAACATGCATTTCTGTCATACACTGCAAGTCACATTGGTTTATCATTCAGATGCGTCACATCTTAGTTTGTATCCTGAGAGCTGCTTTAACATAATAAGAATGATATCATGACTATTGTAAGAGCATACTACAAGCTTTAGTTTATAAAAAATCTGCAAATCTATGTCAAAGTTGTGGTGTCAGACCCGAGTTCAGTCAACTCCTATCATAAAAATGCCTACTGAGGAAAACCCGCCTCAGCAAAGTGAACATTCTTCTACAGTAAGGAGGTTTGGGAAAACAAAAGGAGAAAGAAAAAATCATAGAAGGTAAGGTGGAATATTACAGATTACTATTAAGAAAGAAATCATGAGTTCAGGTTGCTGCTTTTTTAATGAAAAAAAAAAAAAGAAGTATGTAAGGAGAAAAAATGAACAAAATCAGGAAACTCGGAGCTTTGTAGAGGTACATTATTACGATTTGGGTTTCCTGGTTGATTAGTTAATTAATTTACTTTAATTTAATTAGTTAATTAATTTTACTATTTTTATTTTTTATGATCACAACTTCTGGGCTACAGAACAATAAATGCCAGTCCAAAATCCAGTAACCCTTATATTAAAGTAACCCCAATTTTTTGTCACTATGGTTGCTAAATACTGTTAACATGATTTTGTCAAATACTGAGTTGAGCTGAGTCTTACAAGATATTTGAATGGTGGATCTACTCTTCTGTTTGTGTTTTCAAAATGAAAAACACGCACTTTAAATTGATTTCTATTTCATAAACAAGAATATAACTGAAAGAAAGAGGACAGGAACTGGATTCCCAGCTCAGACTCCAAAACGGTCTGTGACTTCTTTGTTCTTCTGTGTCCTTCTTTAACTTTTCCCTATCTCTCCTTAGGTAACCAAGAATCACTGTGGTGATGGTTTCTCAGTCTGCTTTTTTTTTTTTTTTTTGTCCTTAACAGAGTTATATACCTCATTAGCATGAAAACAACACATACACAAAATTGAAACTGTAGATTCTTGGCTCAAAAAAATCAATTTGAAGACCACATCTACTGCTGGTGACTAAGCTGACCTGCATTTAGGGACTTCTTTTAAAACCTAATATTGCAACATAAAATCTTGAGGACTAGCCAGTGTGCTCACTAAAAACAGAAGAAACTTTGTATTGAACCTCAGTGCATACAAACCATTGTCACAGCCTACAGCCATTCAAAATTTGACTCTCACTCTAGCAAGGTAATGCAATGATGAAACATTTCTGACTTTCCATACTGGAAAATAAGTAATTGCAAGCAAATATAATAACTTATGGCATATTAGTGAAACACATACTTTATAGCTTAAGAATCATTACAGTTCTCTTCCTAAACATATTATAATCTCTAATACTACAGTGAAAAATATCATGATCTACCCTCTTCTTTTAATCCAACAGATTAAAATAGATAAAACGTTTGAGACATAAAATGAGGCTACCTTCATCTAAATAAAAGAAGAGCTTCTCACTTGTCCTGAAGAACAAAATGAACTGTTTTCTGTTAGGAAGTAGCATTATTGAAAATGGCAGTTATTTTCTCAGAAGTTATTTCCAGGCACCTGTAATCTAATGAGGTTGGTCCCTTTCAAAGAAAAGTTGTACGTGCATGCCCGAATGCACACAACCTCTTCAGCCCAGAGCTGATAAAAGCATCTGCAAGCCATAGCTCAAGCACATTAAGTTATATAACTGGTTCGTTTATTTGTTTTAATAAGATGGGGCAAATGTGAATTACAGAGTACTTCTAACCTTTCATTCAACCTGATGTTTTAATCATTTGGAGAAAGAGAAACAAAACAAAAGAAAGGGATGGCAATGATTCATGTGATATTTGATAAGACAGCCATGGGAAGTCAAAATAAAAGCAAGCATATTGTTACAGATGGAAGGCATCTTAGTTAAATTGTTACCCTTCTTTGCAAAACTTAGAGGAAGCAGCTAATTAAGGAAGAAATCTATTTTTGTATACTCTTCATTTATTTTATTAAAAATAGAGACAAAAGAGGATTTATTTTCCAACAAAGCAGGAAGATAAATGTGAGTCTACGTTTTCAGTCACAGGAAAATCATTTATGATGGACTTGATTCTTCTTCAGAGTTTGCAGAGTGTGACAGGGAACATAACTCCCCAATTCTGTAAAACGCTGTCACAAAATCAACTAAGCAGTAATTTTCCTTGCAAAATGCAAAACAGTATTTTATGAGGGGAAAAGACTCCATCCAGTGTATAAGGTTAATCAGAACACTGAAGCTTTATGACTCAATACTGAAAAAAAGGGACAGAAGGATCTATATTGTCCTGACATTGCTACTGGTCAATCATACGTTGAGTAACATAGATGGATCCACTCTCCACTTCCTTAATAGAATTGGATTGAAGTAAAGAAGGTAAGAAAAAGGCTGGACAAACTGTTGAGACTTGGAAATTAGAGCAATTGAGTACTTTTTTTTTTTTTCCTTAAGAAAAGTGCTTATCCATACTTTATGCAAAGATGGATGTTTTCACCATACATGTTCAATAAACTCATGCAAATAGGAAGTATGTAAACATATTTGGCCAAACACTATCCTAATCTGCCCTTTGTATAACACCAATAAATTAGTTTCAAATTTGCATACTGTTATTAATCATACACCTTTCATTTCTCTACTTAACATTCATGTACAAATATATTTGTGTTAATACTTGGTGCAAATATTCAGGAAACAAAGATCATCATGCCTTTCCTTTTAAAATAATAACTTACACTTTGAAGATTTTAATTCTGTATCTGAAGTTCCAGATATAAAACCAAAGAATAGATGTTTTAAAAAAATGTCTAAGCACTTCTTTTTTCTTTGTTTTTTGCAGCAATTTTAAATATTGAACTATAGGGATTTTCTTTCAGTAATTTTATCGTGTCTTTATTCATGAATATATGTTTTCATTGCATCCCTGAATACTGTAGGTGCAAGCTAAAGGTCAGTGATCTGGTCTTTAGTAAACTGACAAAGCAATGGACTACCTGAATATGACATCCTCTATTATTTAGAGACCATGTAGAACAGAGAGCGATTGCCATTCTGAGCACTGAAAAGACTGAACTAGCAAGGTGAGAAAATCTCTGGTAGAAATGCATTCTGAAAAATCACACTCTCTTATTTTTGCCGTGTGAATTGAGCCACCTTTTTTTTTTTTTTTTTTCCTATTTGTATAAACAGAATAAAAGGACACCCAGAAAAAAAAGGCAATACAACTGATTACTTAGAATCACTGAACCTACTTGTCTATGGAACTGCACTGCAGTCACTTCTGCTGTTTAAAAATAGTAATAATTTTAAAAGTGGAAAAAAAAAAGAAATCAAAACATCTTCAACTGAAAAACTGTGTAGCAGAGTTGTTAAAGGATGAAGTCACAGCTAAATACAATCAGCTTCGAAACATTCACAGCTCACTGTGTTCTGTGTTGTTTGTATAACAGTATGGATAATGCTTATGCTGATCAGACTGTGTTGCATTAAACAGTTTTAAATTCTGCATAAAGGTGTAGTTTTTTGCTATCATATTTTCAAAAACTCAAAGAGATTTTTTCATATATATATTTCAGCAATCCAATTAGAAAGAAACCTTGGGTCTGATAGCATAAGACAGAAAAAGTTGAGTTCTAATCACTGGAATGTAGTTTTTGATGCATTTTACAATTTTTTTTTTTTACTTTTTTTTTCTCTTTAACCTTGATGGAAACAGCATTTTAACTACTATCTTTAGTTCTGATTTGTCTTTTAGTCTGATCAATCTTACCAATTTTCCTCCCAAATGTGACTTCTTAGTGTTTCGCTGCAATGATCACTTTTATAAGATCATGAGCGTAAATACCAAGTTATCTTAAGTACAAAATACCAGCCATAAGGTTAATACTGAAATAAACTTAAAAAATAAACAATTTCCTCCAAGGAGAGGAAAAAATGATCACAAAATTGTATCTGAATAAAATCAATGAGAACAACATTTGCTGGAGATTTCAAGAAGTTGAGATCAAATTACAGAAAATATCTGTGTAAAAACACATACAAACTAGATCTTAAACATTATTCCCACCTCGATAAAGACACATACAGAAACATACAGGGACCTTTTCTGTCACTGAACTAGATACTAAGTATTAGATTGACATGTTTAGATTTAGAGAACTCACAATGAAGTGCAGATTAATAATGGGCTTGGCTTTATGAACCTCTGGAAAAGGTACTATGGTTAATGTTTTCACTGCCAGAGAGCTGCAGCCATGACTACACTGTGGCCAATACTGTTTCCATAGAGAGACTCAGTAATGTTTATGTACTTTAGCATCTACAAATGATTTATGAAGACAAGTTCTTTTACAGTATTACTTTTTCTTGAGCTTTAACCCAGGCTGCTTTATAAAACACAAGAAAAGGCTTATCTTATATCTTACTTCTTATGGACATTACCTAATACTCCTATGCAGTACTTCTCATTCAGAGTCACAAGCTTATCTTATCTCTTCCCTACAAACTACTTCTTCTCTGAACAAGTAACTTTAATTGGATGTAATACCCCAATAACTAACAGGTAGAATAGTTTTCTGCCATTTTCAAGTTAAACTTAAAATAAAATTAATACAAAAGTATGATCAATTTTGTTCTTAATTCCAGTTACTGAGATGTCATTTCAAATGCTGCAAAGGTTAGTCCCCATTTCAATGGAAAATAGAAGCCATTTAAAGAAATCATTTAGCTTTACAACTTACACTACCCTGCATACATCAATTATGTTATGTGTGGAATTCCATTCCAATATCAATATCACATTAACACACCATTTTTCTTTAATATCCAACAACTCATATACTCATCTGTGTCCTAAAACAGAATAATGCAAACCATGAAGAAATAGTCAAATGTAAAACAAGAAGGAATGGGGTTGTAAAATATATAGATCACAGTGGAAAGCTTATGGAAAATCTATTAAGGATGTATGGGATGTCAAAACATACGTAACAAAGGCTTGCCACTTTAAAGTGTTTTGTATGAAAGAAAGCTTATGGTAGTCAATGGTACCAAGCAGTCAGCTGAGAGCAAGAGTAAAAAGTGATAGAAAACAAAACAGAAGTCATGACCTAAGTAATGAGCAGTCAACTAAACTCATATATAATCTTTACTACTAAATAGAAATATGAATAAATCTTAATGGAGTTCCTGTGGCTTAGCGTGAGCAACACAGCAACAAACATGAAGCCTGATGAAGGCTTCAAGCTAAAAGATATATATGGAATTTAATCTAGCAGCTAGCCACCAAGCAATACCGAAGCAAAATTCTTTTATTCTTGTAAAGAATGACAAATACTAGCTACTTCAAGCAGAGGAAAATTCTGTTTCTCTCACAAATACTGATTCTGAATCAGATAAATTGTTTTTCAATTCATAATTCACAGTAATTCCCCTAACTGACTGTAAACTTCTGTCTTGGGCTTATCTTCACAGATGCATTTAAGCACTGTGGTGACAAGGCAACCTTTCCCATTCTCTCTCAGTGGTAACATAATTTCAGATAGGTACTTCAAAATTATTACTCTTCCCTCCCAGGAAAAACTCAATTAGCCTTAGGGCCAGGTGGTTTGAATCTGGCACCACTGTGTCTTTGCCAATAGAGATTCCTTAGTAAAAACAGCATGTCCTGACAGACTGTGTCCTGGATGCACCCCACTATAGAAATCCCAGACCATATGGAAGCAGCATGCGTTCCCAGAGAGAACTTAGCACCACAGTCCATCATCAAAAACTAAGCAAGAGAAAAGAGCCTGGCTAAATTAAACCCTAGAGCCATCTTAACCAGTGCCTCTGGAATCAAGAGACTACCTTGGAGTTAGAAGAACTGACCTGTACAAAACATCTGAAGCGCAAAATTTTCTTGCTTAGAAGCAAAAAAAATTGACTTTGTCAAAACAAAGGAAATGGAAATGTTGATTCATAGTTGCTTTTTCTTCTTACTTTTGCACTTCTACTGCCAATATTCAATAGCAATATATTAATGGGGTCATAAATAGCACTCTTACAGTAGCTCTCCTGGAACAGTCTTAAGGAAGTTGGGCACACAAGCTCAAGGTGAATTCAAAAAGGAATAACTTCAGACCAGTATGATGCAACTGAGTCCGCAGCATGGAAACAAAATTTCATTTCTGCGCTTAACATAGGAAAAAAACATTCTTTGTAAATACATTAAGACAGCTCTATTCTTTCTATTGCAGAAACTGGGTTCTGTTGTTAACCTTGTAAGACGAAAAAAGTATTAAAATGTAAATGTACAATTAAATGTAAATGTAAAAGTGTTAAAAGTATTAAAATGGCCTTTTAAGGTTACAGTTGTCACACAATTGCTTTAAACTGCAGGCTTCACAGCCCACCTAGTCCTATCTCTAAAGCTATGCCATTTTAGTAGTAAGTGAGGCAAGAACTGTGAATATCCTGAATGTATTTACTGAAAATCTGATCCAGTTAATTTTAGTTGGAAAATCCAAGAGAGTCACAGGTTTTGTAAGAATACAGAAAACCCTAAAGGGAAACCTCAGCTTTTAATTCCTAAAATTAGGACACTTCCACGTATTGAATGTTTAAGATCAAACTCTGGAACTACTTCCCACTTGGAACTGGAATAAAACTGATTTTTGCAGGTTTTATTAGTGTTTTATCATTTCAGTATTTTAGCACTGGGAACAAGATTGCTTATGATGGCACAGTTACTTCTGTGATAATGACTGATGGTGATAGTCATAACAAATGTGATGATAAGGTTGAAAATGGAACTGATTCTCTCGTCAGCTATACTGCTTTTATGATGCTTCCAATACTTCCCATGAAGCCAAGGAGTGTGATCCAACCACGATATTTTTATTTTCAATTCATCAGTTTGTAAACATACAGTAAGTACTCTCTTCAATGACTGAGTATATAACTTTGAGTCACACTGTAAAGCTAAAAATGAGTATAAATTATTCCTGTTTTTTATTTCATGTTTGTATTGTTTGTATTCACTGTAATTTGATTACTTGAAAGGACCTGTGGCCAGCAAATAGCAGTGTGAAACAATATCATGAAAAATACATGTCTTTTAATGCAAGGGTTGCACCAACAGTTTATTATAAGCAAAATTTGCAGAATTGACAGAGACTAAATAAACAAGTCAAAACTTCAATTATCTAATATAGCATTGCACATTTTAAAAAATCTCAATTCTCAATTCACGGACATAAACTAGAAGAACAAATTTCACGTCCTGACTTTGTAACACTTTTGTTTCCAACACCAGCTATAGCACTTTGTGATCCTTTCTAACATCTGTGATAAACACACTATTATGCTACTGCTGCTTTTCCTAATTGGAGATTGCGTAACTTAAAAAAATAAGTCTGATAAGAATATAATAAGAGAAAGTTTTCTTTTTGCTATTACCTATACACATTTTCTTGACAAAATGACATCACAGCGACACTATACATGCTCCCGTCTCCCAGGATGCTCTTCAGGAACCTTACAATTACCAAAATACTTCTTGTGAAGGGTTGAAATGCTAGACATTTCTTTTTAAAGCTAGCAGTCTATCCTATAGGAAAGATTTTCCTCTTTAGAAGCCAGCTGGCTGTTCACTGGAAGAATAGTTGTTATAGATATATGCTGACAGGAGATTTCAGCTATTGATGGAACATGATGCTGGCTAAGTATTCCTTCCAAATGTGTTAATTTTAGTTCTACTGCCTTTATACTTGCTTTTCTTAGTTGATTTATTTCTTTTCTACTCTATTCTTCTTTTGTGGAAACTTGAGATACTAATAGAGATGGGTCACATTCCAAATCAAATCCACTGGAAAGCTGAACAGTTGAATTCTACAAAGCCTAAAATGTTTTATGCTATGAATCATTCTTAGTTTTGTTAAAATAAAAATAACCACAGATTAAAAAAAAACAGTGTTTTTACGATTAAAATAGATTTGGCATAGTAATTGTTAAGCTTGTTCGCAATGAGGCAACATAACAGAAATAGTAAAACATTATTTTAAAATACTGTATTTCCTATTTCTGAAGGACATAAAAACAATTCTTTGGTGCTTTACTCTTGTTTTTGTTCTTTGTTTTCACCATACAAGTGAAGAAAAATTATAAAAATTAAAATATTGGCCGCTATAAAATTAAATAATCAGCCTCTCAGTTCAAATTAACATATCTTCAATGACAATGAGATTCTCTTTACTTACAATTATAGCTATCAATTATTTCTTTACTAGATCTGATAAAATATTTGTCTCTTTATCTTCATGTGCAAGATTAGAAACTAACTGATTTGTTTATATTAATTGTACATGACTCTTTCTTGAAGAATGTCTTTGCCACTTATTAATCCCTGAGACTCTGATCAATCACCAATGAAAACATAAAAGCAGAAGTTAATAATATAACTGAACTTAACTGTGCCTTCCATTCAAGATCCAGAACACTTTGCCAACATTAAGTTTCACAACACTCTTGTGAGATACCAAAGCATTTGTGATGCCAGTAAGAAATGAGCGCATAAAGACTGCATAAAGATTTGTTTTGGGCTTAAGGCATTGGTTGAAACTACACTGAAGCACAAAAAAAAAATGAGGTGTTCCTTGAACAGCACAACACTGCTTTTAAACAAAATAAGCAACCCAAACAAATGTTGTCATTTTCACTGTGAAAATATTATCCACTTACTTGCTGCAAAATGTGACATGAGAAGACAGTGACTCCTTAGCATATACTTCTCATGAGCATGACAATGCTATCTTTGTCCTTTCCAATTAGACTATTTTGGGCTAAAATTACAACTCAACTACAGAACAAATTTGTGGTACAGAAAAAAAGCATAATATCCAAAAGCAGAAAAGCGAAACAAAACAACAACAACAACAACAACAAAAAACAACTAAAATGATTTTCTCACCTCCAGAAACTGAACTGAGCATTTCCAGAATGTGACTGAGCATAAAAAATTTCTTTGTAGCTATCTACAGCAGGGTACTCTACTTATGCTTCTCCCATAGACAAAGGTGAAATACAGATATCCACTTTATGAAGCGGTGAATTCTATTGCAGATGTTTCTGTCTACTCCCTCCACTGAGGGTTGAAGGTGACACGCACAGGTGTACAAGTCTACACTGTAGACTTCTATGCTTCAAGTCATCCATCTTCATCCAACCCATGCCTTGTTAGCAAGCAAAATTAAATGGAGAAACATTTCTTAGTTCTCCGTTACAAATCAGTAATGATATAGTAATACTGTTACAGCAATATAATGCAACTATATTAGGTATATAATATCACTTTCCCATCTAGAATTATCTGAGATGTCTTCTGCCTTTTTTTTTCTACTTCTAAATTTACGTCTACTTTTCTTATTTCTGAAGCTTTGGAATGCTTCTTTTGACTTTTGCTTCATGCACTGGTAGCATAATATTGAAATAAGTGCTGAGAAGCTTCAGGGTTAACGTAGAATTTGATTTATCTTTTCTTCATTTGCAGATATACAACTTTCAGAACTGTAGTCAGGAATACTGCAACATTACAGAACTACAGAACATTACAGAACTACATCAAGCAGATGAGAAATTGTCAGGCACTGGTGTTGTTCCAGAAGTGATGCACAATTACTCACTTTCAACACTGGCAGTTACAAAAACTGACTGAAATTCATCTGCTTATGGTCTGCTTACTGTCACAAGCAATGCTGGCATTCTGAGGCAAACAAAAAGGAATATAAACAACCGAGGAGGTTCATCACAATAAATTCCGACTCCGGCAATGGAGACAGCTACATTTGAGATACTTTTTTAGATTCCCATTATATTCAAGGAAGTGACTTGTAAGGCACAATTCATTTAATTCAAAGGCAGAAATATGTCTCCACTGACTTTAACAGGAGTCCAGACAGTGAGCTCAGATAAAGTCACCTACCCAGCAAATGTGAAACATTCCTCCCACTGATATTGTTTGGGCATTTTATAGATAGTTACATTTCCTCAGCAGCTATTCCTCTAGTTTCACACCTTCCTAATATACAGCAACATCTATAGTAACTTTATGGCATCTGCAAAATTCCATGCATCTGATCAGTTGAAAAAAGGTAGGACAATGCAGTAAAGCATGAGTTTTATACAGTTTCAGTAACTTAAACCTTCTGTTTCTTTTCTTTTGTACAATTAGTGCTGCAGTATATAGCAAACTTAAACAGCTCCTACTTTTCCATCTCTACTGGGTTGGCTTTTAAAGGTATTGCTCATCTAAAATTAATTCAAAAACATTAATGTGTTTATAAACACTCTGTGCTTATGCAGGCATACTGAAAATGAGTACAAATCCCACTGTGCTGTTTTACTGTGTAAATATTATTTCTATGTATTGTAAATCCCCAAACATTTCCCTACTTCAAGTCTACTTTTATTACTCCAATATTATTGTACTTATCCTCAAAAAAAAAAAAATTCAATTTAATGAATCCTATTATGTACAGTGTTAAAATTTCGTACAGAACCTATTTTATTTTAACCCTACTTTACTATTCTTTCTCCACAGATAATTCCCATCAACATTAAGCAGCTGCTACATTACCTTGACATTCTAGATGGTCCCTTCTTTAAGTAGAAGCCTTCAACTTTTTTCCTAAAATCTAACCATCATCCTCTTAGACTTTTCTTTTTTTACAGAAACAGGTTTCTGCAGTGTCCTTTATTTCCTTATGTTTCCTTACACTTCTATATTCAAATTTTGCATATAACTTTTTTTTTTTTTTTCACTGCATACTCACTCTCTGAATAGCTAGCTATTTTGGACTCTCTCAGAATTGCTGATATCTGCAAACTGTCATCTAACTACGTCCTCTGCAACTACTGTCCTTTGTAACTGTTAGTGTCATCAGTCTTATTCTGTCCTCAGTCATTAAGTGGCAGACAGTAACTCACAAACTGTTTTTCCTCAACTGTTAGTCTTGCATAGTATAAACCGGCCACATACCACGTATAAAGTCCTGCAGTATTTCTCTCTTTTTTCTATGCCTAAAATTGGTTCAATAGAAGCTGTTATCTATCACAAGGTGACAATGATAGGAACACCAAAAGGCTTACCTTGTTGTCTCTACTGGTAAAACAAATAATATCACAGACATTAACATGTAATTGAAGTAATTTAAAACTCTTTGAAAACTTTTTGTAAATTGATCGGGATTTCTGAAATTTTAAATGTTCCTGTTGTTCAAATGATGGAGAATGTGTAATAATGTATTTATTTTTCAGACACTGTAGGTCTGAAAAGATTTTTTGTATACTTCAATTATAAAAACATTTAAAACATACAAACTTGTGCAATTTTTATTTTAATGAAGATGAGAAGTTCATTAACGAAGATAAATATTTCATTAGATGTTAAATAAAACAAAGAGATTTTTTGGCTTCTCTCAGCACAAAATTCCTTTGAAAGATTAATTAATACATGCAAATTATGCAAATTAGACCCATGCAAATATTTTATGAAGACAATTAAGGGAACCATTAATTACTGCTTTTTTTGCTTCAGTGAGATTCATTCATTTAATTTTAATTTCACTTTAACTGTTTTGATGTATAATCTTGCAGCTAAGAACTTTATCTTTCCTAGTGGGTCACTTAAACTTATAAATTTCATCAAGTGAGCAGCAACAGAAATCTGTAAAGATATTCTCTGGGCTGTGTTTAGTATCAAGAGAAATTTTTGACACAATGCACTCCTAGAAACTGCAAAACTGGAAGGGGATGTGAGCTCATTCTTGGACAAGGTTCAACTGCTGGAAAAGCAATTAATTTGCTTTGGCTGTGCTAATATAGGGGAATTAGAAAGTGTGACACAAGACAAATAGAAATAATTAGTTCTCCAAAATGATGTTCTCATTAATATGGTTTGAACAGTAGAAATAAAAAACATTATTGTGGCATGTCTGCATTCTGTCCCTAGCCACAGGAGGTAGAACAATGCTAGATACAGCATTTTTTCACCTTTGTAGTTTGTATGGTAGCAGCATTTATTTTTACATTTTTTACTGTAGGTTAAAAGAAAAGCAAATTGTGAACCTGATTCTTTTATCTAAAACCTACTGAGCTTTCACAGAGCATAAGAGATCCCTAGCCTTCTTAACTGTTTTCTTACTAAGAAAATATGAAATTATAAATACAACCAACTAAGCTTTGGACAAAAGGTGCTAAACTGAAACTTTGATTGCAATATTGTTCAATTAAATAATATTTTATGATATGCAATATCCAATGTATACTGGATATACATTGTAACAAGCTTCTACAGCAAAAGACTGCTCTATCAAAAGAGTTTATGACATCCTCTCCAAATATAATAGAATAAATTTTGTTTTTAGGTAAAGTGAATATACATGCATGCATTGGACAAAGTATATAAAGGTAAATGTTCTGTTGCTCTTATTCTTAAACCTTAGAGCAGAACAAATCACCTGCACTTTTCAGAGAAAGAGGCCAAGAATATTTACACTCTATATTCTGTAGCTTGTTGCAGAATTAAAAGTAACATTATGTGGCATGCTCAATACATGAACTTAAACCATCAATAAGTGGTATGCCTTCTATCAATCTACCATCTTCAAACTGAAGGCAAATCCCTGTCAAAGTTTTCTTGTGTGTAGAAGTCTTATCTCAAGTCAAATATTAAATTGCAATGATTTAACTTATTTCTTCTTACAGTTAGGTAGCAAATCTGCTGCACCTGCCTGAAATCGAGTTTTTTTTTCATTCAATTTAAGAAGAATGCAGTAGGTCATGTAGGATGGGTGTGGGTGACCATATCAAAAGATTTAATTAATATTATTGCACCACTATTGGTGTTAGAGCTGTTTATGTCATGTAAGAAAATAACTGAAAACTGATTATATGTAAATAACTGAAAATGCCTTTGCTTCTTGTTGTTGTCGTAGCATATTTGAAGACAGCTTTGTATTTGAGGACTTAATTTTAATTAAATGCTATATCTTATTGATTTTACCAAAACTTACAAAGGAAAGCATACGTTAATACATGCATGCTTGGTCCTCAGCTCCTGACATACAGAAAGCTGATACTGGTTTATCTTCACTGCTGCGTAAAGAGTATAGCAGAGCACTGAGCCTTTTTAAATAGCAGGAAGTTGAAGAAAAACAGCTAAATCTTGGGATTAGGAATCTGGGAATCTGGGAGAACCTTGACAGATTAAATAACCCATTCTTCATTAATTTACTATAGCTTCAAATATTTTAAATGTCATTATTCATGATGTTTAACCAAACAGGTTAGGTATACCTAGTTAGAAGTAACAGAGTCTGCAGTTTATGTCAGGTCCTTTTGGTGATAATTAAACACACTGGTCTAATCCAGTGAAGATTGTAAAATTGTTCAGATATTACGAAGATTACACTTTTACAATCTTTTCAGTTACTCCTGACATAGTTAAAAACTATTTATTGGAGACAGACCACAAGTCTGCAAACTGCAATTAGTAATGATTCATCTAGAAACATTATATGATGGCTGTTTACAAGTAATGCCTCCAATTCATTTTTGCAACAGCTACAAAGTGCACAATAACACTACTTGATGGAACAAATTCTCAACATAGCCACCACCATTAGCTATGCATTTTCATCAGCAATGAACTAGAGCCTGCATGCCACAGTCATAAAAGTCTACACCAGCAAAGGTCACCCACTGTTTCACAGCTGCTATGACAGTACCACTGGTAGGCAAATGTTGCCCATGCAGTTCATCTTTCACCTGGTCTGAAAAGACAGAAGTCGGAAGACAGCAGATCTAGACTATACAATGGGTGTAGTAGAACAATCCAGTCAAGACTGGCAATGTGCTCTACTGTCCTCAAACTGGCATGGGACCTGGTGTTACTGTGCTGCAAAAGAATGGTTGTCTTTTTCTCTGGCTTAACTCAGGAACTTTGAGCCTTTATCTCCGTCAGCATAGTAATACAGCTTTCAGAGTTGATGGTTTGTCTGAGTTCCTGGAAATCCAGAAGGATCACCTATCCCAAAAGTCTTGAACTTTTTCTCCCATGGGGAATTTAAATGTTGCCACTTCAGGAACTGCCATTTTGACTCTGGCTCCTGGTGGTGACACTACATCTTATCACTGGTAATGATGTGATCCAAGAAAGTATCCCCTTCGGCCTTGTATTGATTCTACTGAATCAATCAGACAGATTTTTCAGTGTTCTTACTTTTCCTGTGTGAGCATCTGTGGGACTCACCTGAAATAAACTTCGCGATATTCAAGTGTTGCCACCATAATTTCCAACACATTAAAGACAATACTCAGCTCCAAACACTGTTTCCTGCTTGCAATCCACAGATCTGTGCTGATGAGCTGATCAAGACGCATTTCATTTCACGGTGTGACAGCTGTGCATGGCTGTCTGTAATGTGTCTTGTCTTTCACATCACTTTTGCCACTGCTGAAATGCACCACCCACTCACATCCATTATAAAGTCTCCATCAACGTTCAGAAAGTGTCAATGAATGTCAGTGGGTGCAGTTTTTTCCACATGGAAGAATTCAATGACACCCCTTTGCTTAATATGGACTTCTGTGTCAGACATCATTTTGCCAAACTACCTCTCTGCTGCCATCTGTAGCACAGCAACAAAATATAAAGCTGTGCTGGTGAGAAGGTTCTACCTCTATCTGCCATACCACCGACATCCACCTTTGACATTGTGGGTCAACTTAATAAAATAGGAGGTATTACATTTGGAGCACTCCTTGTACAAACTAGTCAACAGATAAAAAGATACAGAGAAATTACGTCATGGATGTTCATATATTTCCAGTAAAAGTATTGGAAGAAAAGTCCCTTTGAAACTAGCACAATAATAAATATCTTTTCAATAATAACATTCAAGGAGTAAAAAAATTGCATTGCATATCACCCAAGTCATGAGTATAATACGTTTAGAGGTGTTCTAAACAAGGCAAAAGAGCTTGATTCATCATCTGGTATGACCTGAGAATTCCATGTGTCTTCCAGTTGCTGCTCCACGAAGTTCTGGATTGTTAATAGGTCTGATTAGCCCTATGTGGATGTCTCAGATGCCCTGGGGAATCTCAAATGGTGCTAGTCATCTGATTGAATCATTTTTTAAACTGTCTAGGATTTAATATTAAGATAAGGGTATCTTATCTTCTCTCTGAAAATCTCTTTTCAGAGTTCCAGACAAGTAAGAATGAGATTGAAAATTGATGATGACTTTCCTTGGTAGATTAAAAGCCTTCTACCACGTGGCATGCTAAAAATTTGCCTTTTCTTCTTCTTTCAATGCAGGTGGGGTTTAACAGTGAAAAATGAACACTGATCAGGATAGTTGTTTTAAATCTGATTTAATTTAAATTCAAGATTTGAAACCTAATCTGGATTTGATGTTTCTTTTTACCTACCAAAGCTGGAGTACCTTTCAAGAAGGAGAATTGAATCTCCTTGTCTAAATATTTCTTCTTATATGTTCTAAGTGAATAAAGTTAACTTACTGACTACTCATTCATAGTAGTAGCACACTGAAGCATATTACTTTTCGTAGAACTGAACACTATTGCTGCGACTTTGACATAGAAGTTGTCTCATTTTTGCTTCACATGATAAGTCATGACAAGGAAAGCACAACTATTAGAAAAATCCCGAACACAGAAGTTTTGAGGTCTGTTGATGTCTGTTGGTCTTAATGAATTCATAAAAGAGTGCACTGCTACTTCTGACAGGAGAAGTTCTTTCATTAGGGGATGATATACAAACAAGAGGCATTTTTTTGATCTTGATGGCAGTTTAAAAACCAAATGCCAAGAAACAATCTCTATGACATACATTACAGCTGACATAATGCCACTTTACTGCACTGGTCTAAGAAGTAGTAAACATGGCTGAGGAAAAAAAAAAGAGAAAGAGTAAAAGGGTCAGTCCTCTACACAGTGTAGAGGCAAACACTGACAAACAAAGTTTACAGTCAGCAAATCTAGCTCTAAAATAAACATGTTATAGTTCCACTGTGAATAAACTAGAAATGTACTTTGTTTTCATCTGTTTCACAACAGTCTACAGAAATACTATTTCACTGAAAAGATGTTGAATTTTTTTATATCAATTTTTCACTCTGGTTTTAAAAAATATATTTTAGTTCTTTCTTAAAATGGAAAAAAAGTGATTTCAGCTGAAAAGACTGTGTTAGAAATGTACATTTTACTAGCCTGCTCAGGATTTTCTGAAGGTGAGGATGAAGGGAACATAAATAGAATGTCAGCTTGCAGTGTCCAACATTCCCAGGTAGCAAGACAACTGGGATGACATCAGAAGTCAATCTGTTAGGTAAAAATTCATCCATCCTATCTTACATTTAAATAACATGAAATTGGAGCAGGGAGGGAGTAAGAAACTAGTGAAAATAAAACACATCAGTTCTACAGTCTTAACAGTGTTTTTGGTCACTGTGTTTTATTTAATATTCTTGCTGTCCTGAATTTTCCCACTTCTCTCTGTTCTTGCTTAGTCATTAATTTTATGTATAGCTGTTTAAAAATTGCACTAAAGTACCACATCAGAAAAAAGCCTCTGATTGATTAATCATTTATCTCAGTAGAAAAGTCATGAGCGTATTTATTTGATTTCTGGCACCTTTGTATATACACATCCAGTAAATAGATGTAAATTTTAAAATACAGCAGTTTCATAGAAAATGTGAAAGTTTGTGTGTGTGTTAAGTGTGGGGGCTCTGCAAAAATGTTTTGCAACATATATGTAAGTTTTTATTAACTCTGTGCACTCCCTTTGCCTTTTTGACAATAAATAACAGTATTATGTAGCTTAAAGTTTAAAGGTGTAGCTAACAATGACCTATGAACACTATGAAACAGTTGTCTATTTATAGGTTACTGCCTGCAATCAATACCACCTTCTGTTTAAGTTAATCAATGTTGTCTTTAATTGATTAGCTCGAGCTGAAAACATGCCAAAGCACTGAACTCCTAAACAGAGGGATAGGGAATATACTTAGTACTGTTTGGTTTCCATGCATTGTAAAATCATTTCAGTATTTATTCGTGGTCATGGAAATGTGAAGGGAAATAAATCTTTATTGAATGTTTCCTCATTTAGTATTCAGATATAAACTATAAAAGGGAAAATAACAGCTAGAGATGTTGTAAATGTCTAATGTACAGTCTATGTTTAAAATCTGAACAGTACTTGATTGTTTTCCAAATCAAGGAAAAAAAAAAAGAAAGAAAGAAAAAACAGTTTTTAAGACATTAAGCTGGTAAAGCTAGCAAAGCTTATTCTTCTCAGGGAAAATAAAATGAAATAGATTGAGTACAGGGAGAGAGCCCAGCACTTTCTGAAATGTGTAAAAAATAAAGCAGTTATTTGCAGAGATATTCATTCTGCAAAAGTAATGAAATTCAAGGTGGTGTACACAGATTAATGTTGTTATTTATTATTATGAATATAATTCCATTGAAGTGTATAGCACTGTACAGATGAATAATAAGTGCATGACCCTGACGTTAATACAAGGTGCTACACTCTGCAGTCAAAATGCTGCTGTAGTTTAAGGCACTAATCAGATGTAAAATGAAGCATTATAAGTGTGCATGACTACATACAGGAACAGTGTTTAACAAACAAATATTTTAGGAAGACTGAGCAAAAGTAAAATAGAATAGGGTGAGATTATCAAATAGATTTAGTAAAGCAGCTCCATTAAATGTCTCTGAGGGTTATTCAGTGCATTTCTAACAGCTCCTACTAGATCTGAAAATATCTTTTTTGGAGCATAAGGCAAAAGAGAAGAGCACTGCTCTATCCTTCAGTTTCTAAATTTGAATACTGCACATGCATACATTTTAACCAATTCATCAATTTGTTTGACAATCTCTGGCATGCAGAGAAAGATCAATAAAAAGACAGCAGACATCACTTCCTAGTGGGTCTCTGTGACAGTTTCGCTCCATTCTGTTGTCTTTTTCACACTTCTCTGGTAGCTCAGCTCACCACTCTTACCTAGAAGTCCTACAACAGTCCTGTCCTATGTCTGCAGCCAACCAAAGCTATAGAGATACTGAAACCGGTAGTCTCGCTGAAATTCAGAAATCTTAAGAGGAGAAAACTTGAGAAACCTGACTTAAAAAAAAAAGAAAAAAAAATGCAGATCTCTGTCAGATTGCCGATACACTCTTGCAAAATTATACTGTTTCAAATATATAGACAAACCTTCTTGCTGTTTAATTATAGGCTGAAAAATAAACTTTTATCTGAGCTATCCTTAATAGAATAAATGGAAAATATTAAGTACATTTTTAAAATGTGGCCTAATGGAATAACAGTCTCAGTTACCTGAAGATCAAGAATGACTTTTACAGAAAAGGTCTTTAGAAAAAAAAAAGTCTGCTGTTTTGTTACTACTGTATTGTAGAACCTTTTTACATTTCTGTGGATCTAGAATAGTCAGTTGTTTGTTTCTATAAACAGCTTAACTAAGTAGCAGATGTTTCCTTGGGCAGTTATTCAATATATCCAGGAAAAAAAAAATCTCTTTGCCTTCCAGACTTCTGACAGCTTTGTTTCCAGCTCCTGACTACTTTTCCCTGCTGAAATGTTCAACCTTTATAGCAGGCCTTCACAACAGGTGGGCTGTGGGTCTCTTGCAACTTGAAAAACCATTTGTTTGGCCCATCAGCTGCTGAGAAGCATCATGTACTGTTTGATTTGCTCAGCTGCCAAGAGGCAGCAACAAGATGTCCAGCAGAAAATGCATATCTAGCTTGTCACTGATCCCTCAGAATGCACGTATCTCCTAGTCAGCCACCTGGTGAACCAGCAGACACATACCTCACGTTCATACACACATGTTGCCACACCAATCAAAGTGGAGTACTAAGAAAGATTTGCATATTCACAAGTAATATACGGGGTAGGGGGTAGGTGATTGCATTAGTTTGAGAAGGAGAAGGAAAATGGGAAGATAATAATATGTGGGGAGCTGAACAATGCTGGTTTGGGTCAGCATAGAAGTAGAATCACTTGGGAAAGTAAAAAGTACTTTCATTCTGAAAATGACCTGAAAAATCCTTGCTCTTCAATAAACTCAAGCAACTTTCTGCTAGAAGTCCCATGCAAAAATAAATAAATAACAACAAATCCACAGCACTTACTAAGCAGCAATAAAAATGGAACAACTCATGAACAAATGTCAATTAAACCAAAATGCAGAATTCAGATAGATAGAGCTATTTACATTTCTAAATTGGGTTTTCTTTTCTTGGGATTAATTCATTAAAACTGTAGAGAGTATATGATAGCTGGTTTACAAGTGATGATGGCTAATCAGAAATGGACTTATATTGGCCATCGTAGCCAGTATCGTGTACAAAATAAATGAAGAAAAGACTAGAGAAAAGATATTTTATTTAAATACACTGCAGAGAGAACTGATCTCCCAAGAAAAGAAAGAGATGATGGTATTGAAAACTATTTTTTAAATGATTAACTAATTGGAAAGTAGTCTTGCACCAGAAAATGTTTCTTATCTGTAATTTGCAAACAATATTAATCTTCTTTAAGTCTAAAACAAACAAAGTTGAAGATCTATAGAAATCAGAACAACAGGCTTGGTGCAGGTGGACTTGTAAGTAAAGAGAGAAAATAGAACTGGAGGAAGTGACTGAGACTGGTAGGACAAACTGACAGAAATCAGGCACTCAAAACCACTGTGAAAGGGAGCTAGTAATAAGAAATGGTTGGCTGACAGTAACTGAGACTGAAGCTGGGGGAACACATGATTTGGACTCACTAGACAAGAACAGTACTAGTGACTGAAAACAGAAAGAAAGACATGGGAAAGAACACAGTGCAAAAAAGTCATGCTCTGAAGTCTCTCTGAGGGAGAAATCTTGACAAAGGTATATGTGGCATAAAGACAGATATCTTGAGATGTCTGGACCTTGCTTAACAAAAGTATTAGGTGCAAGGAGTTACGACCGGAGTTTGGAAGGATTGCTGGATATAAATAGAAATCTGGAAAAGGATATTAGGGCTGACACAAAGTCAGGCCAGAGGCTGCAGAAGAAATGAGAAGGAAAAAAAAAGCTTGATGGAGACACTGTTAAAAGAGCTATATGTTGCAAGAAGAATGAAAGGAAGAATGAAATGTAATCCAAGATTACCTTCGTTTATCTCAAAAAATGTCTGTAAAACCCTCATGTCAAAATGGTCAGCCCTTAGACCACACTGCTCATAGTCATGTATTACTTATACAGCTTATTGGTTGCTTTGTTAGCATTATCACTGTGAAACTAAAGGTTCAAGTCCTACTATAACCACAAGGTCATCAGATATCATTTCACAATGTAACTTTTGACCCTCTAGTTTACCTGTAAAGAAGTAAACCTTAAGAAATGATCACCAACACCACTAGGACATTTTTCAATGGTAAAGAAAAACGGTCAACTGTAAGGAAATGCTAAAATTAAGACTTAACATATTAAACAAATTGAGATAATCCTCCATTCCCCTTTTGTAATGTGTGATGTCTAATGACAAAAATATTGTATATAAACCATGTATTATTCAAAGCATGAGAACACACTGAGCACTGGAGATAAAGAAAATATTGGATAGATATCCATTTATTCAACTACATCCCTGTCCCCTGCACTGAATGAAGTACTGCGCAAAATACAGTATCTAATCACATAATTAAAGATTATATCACAATGCATACACAAAGATGACAGAAAAAAAGGTGCGGAAGACAACTTTAATTCTACCACTTCCTAATTTTGGAATGCTTGACTTTACAGTCTTGATAATGGCCTTTTCCAATAAAAGTTTCTGATCTCATAAGAAACATAATCACATGTTTAGACACGCTTTTGTCAAGATTTTTACATCAGAAATAGAACCGTGTACACAAGGCTCACAGAATGACTGAAAGGTCCTTTTCAATGTGGAAGTCCTTCAGATAGCTATCTTTCAAACACAAACATAGCAAGAAAGCATCAAAGAGTACAATTCGCTGAAATTATTACACTGATTTTGCTTGTTGAAAAACACATTAAACATGTCTCAAGCAGAAAACTATTTAGGTTAGGTTTTCAGACAAATGACTGAAGCTGTATCTAAGCAATTGTTAATAACATTGAGGGCAACTTCAGGACAGCATTTTCTTATTCCTTAGGCAGCAAAATGTACCCTTTAGGTCCCTAGCATACGCAAAATTAAATCATAATTTCTTTCTCTTCCTCTGTACCCTTCATAGATCTTAAAAGTAACTTCATTAGAGGACTGCGCAGTCAACATGCTGAGTTGCAGTAGCTCTCTGTTACTGGATCTGTTCAACATTTCATTTTCCTGACCTGTCCATTCTGGGAGGGAGCAAATATCTTTGTTTGTTTGCTGATGAGATAAATAGTTTGAGAAAGGCTGTGAATGGAGGAGAACAGATGGTCCTGGAAACTTTCCTGTGTGTGGTAACTGAATGTCTTCTTCACACGAGGAACAAGTATTCTGAAACCATTTAACTGTACTCTTAATATCAGCCTACAGAATAGGTGTAGAACAAGGATAAAGACGAGTAGAAACAGTCTATGGAAAAGGACTTAGCAAAACCTCATTTTGCTAAGGGATGAAGAGAGTAAAGAGAAAGGCTGATAATCTGCTACAAGGAGAAAGTATATTTGCAGCAAAATAAGGACTTCATGTATAAAACTTGACTGACAGACAAAGGGAACAAGGGATAGAGGAGAGTTCATAGAAAGGGAAAAGGTCAAATATTGGAATAGACAGGAAAACTTTGGAGAATATACAAAATGCCAAGGATCTCTTGAGATATTTGGGATAAAGAAAATAATAATTATAAGCCTGAGAAGAGGCTGTTAGCAGAGAAAGAAAGCTCAGGCTTCAGAAAAAGCTGGAATATGAGTATGTAGAATGTGGAAAAGAAAGGAGAAAAGCTATTGGATGAAGCAATCCCTGGAAAATAGGAAAAAAATGGGGAAGATAAGCAAGACAGCAGTAAGAGAGACAGAATAAGAGTACTCTATTCTTATGGTACCCTCCATAAGAGACAAAGAATCTGATTAAGCTTCCTGTTCTTATCAGACCAGTTTTGGGAAGAAAGCACTAACCTGGGAGAATTTGGGAAAAGCAGAATGTGAAACAGACACCACTCTAAGGAAATGATCAGCGGGGAAGACAATGTAAAACAGGATTTTTTTAGATGTGTTTAGACAGTGCATAAAGAGAGCTGTGATTAAATAGAATGAAGATGACAAGTGTATAGGATTTTGGAGGGAAAGTATCGGGACACAGAAAAATGAATGTGGAATTTATACAGGAAAAGAAAAAAAAACGTTGGCAGAGAAATACATGACAGGTAAGCAGATGGGGAAGAAAAAATAGGTGGAAGAAAAGGAAAGTAAGAGCAGCAGTAAATGTCATTGTTCTAAGTGCTTAGTAAGAGGTCTGGTAACAAAACAGTATATAAAAGCAAACATTATCTTTGTATGGTACCTTTTTGTGTGGGATGAGGGGATCTTGGGAAACCGGATTGGGAGCTAGGCATAGGCATCTAGTGAACCTACAATATGTATGGAGAAGAGGATAATCTGCTTTATTATAAATTTAAACAAAAGCAAGAAAGAAAACATTTAAAACTAGTGTCTACACCAGTACCTAATAACTTAGTATCTGTATATGTAAAAAATGTCTTAGTATATTTGAGACTCACATTCGAGTTATTTAATATGATTACTCCTCAGTATTTTATGGTTAGTTCAGCAAGCTGTTGACTATCCAATATTAAAAGAAAAATCAAAACAAAACAAAGAAAAACCTAGAAAAACTATGTCTATTATTGCTTCTTTTTACAGACTCAAACTCATTTTTCGATTATCTTTTCCCTATTACAAGGCCTTATATGAACCAAAGAGAATTTGAATGCATTGAAAGGTGCTACAGGATGAAAAATAGAACATATCCCATTTACCGGAAAATGCAAGTGTCTTTTACACTTAAATTAGTCCTATTCCTTGCAAACAAAAGTGATAATTACAATATTAACATTAAATATAGATACAAATAGACAAGAATCCTTTTATTTATAATAAATAGTTGATAAAATCTTTATTTTAAAATACTATCTTCCTTGCCTTACATTTTCTTAAATGCTGAAATTACACTTGATATTTCAATTATTTTACTTCCCTGCAGAACACTGCAGCTATACTTGTTTGCTTAGTTATAGAATTGCATAGCATGCTTAATACAGTGTTTAAAAAAATGCATCATGATTATGTATAAAGCTGTTATTATCCCAGATATGCTTTGTTACAGAAAGATATAAATACAGGTATTTTAGAGGAAAAAGAAAGGTGTTAAGTACTTCCCTAGTAAGCATATTTTTCCAGAACCTGAAAGCATGAGTGAAATATTACATTCTTTTTTAGTGAACATACTGCATACTCTATTGAATAATTTTTCTATTGTACTTACAGAATTATAGTACATATCGTTAATAGATAAAATGTAAAGAAATAATTAAATTACCAAAAATTGGAAGGACATGCTCTTTGTTATCTCTGTAAGAGTTAAAAAAAAAATTCATCCACTGGAGGAAAGATTTTGTACAGTTTTGCAACTAAATTCTCTGAAGAGCTCATATGTAGTGAGCATACTTTACCCAGGCGCTGAATGAAGTTCCTTCACTGGAAATCTCTATCCTCGTTTCTGCAAACTACTGCTATGCTACAATATTGAAATAGCATCAGAGAAATTGTCTGGGCTTTTTTCTCAATTCTTCTCTTTCTGATACTAAGGAAGATAGTGAAGAGGAAACAAAATGTCTACAGAGAAGTTGGAAACATGAGCTTGATGGGGAGGTGGGAGAAATGGAGAATGACTACTGAGAGACTTGATACCAAACAGGAAAGGCTGTTAACAGGGAACATTAATGGAGTGCAGGATCTAAAAAACACTGGACAAAAGAAGGCAACAAAAAGGGTCAGACAGATGATAAAGATTTTGCAAAAGAAGAGATAATTAGGGTGGTATGAAACTTAAGTTCAGAAGAGAATGGTGGAAGAATGGGTTCCTAGGGAAACAGAAATTAGAGGTCGGGGGTGGGGGGGTGGAGGGAGGAAGATGTGTTGAGACCAAAAGGAGTGAGAATAGCCAGTGACAAAGGTGAAATTAGAATATGGAGGAAGAAACAAGGAGGAACTGATACACAGAGGTATGGGAGTAACAGGGATACGTGCTAATGGAGACACAGAGAAAAGGAAAAGGGAATCCTCCTTCCTGTAGTGGAACAACACAAAGATTCCTGACACTTAGCATCTGTTAATAACTATTTCTGTAACTGTCACTCCATAAAAATTGATTCACAAAGACAACAAAGTCTTGCAATTATATACTGTGTTGTAAGTCTACATGTTACACAGTTCCACATGGTAGATCTAGATGTTCCAAAGTCTGTACGATGATTAAATTGAATATATTGAAAAATTAATAATAATAAAAGAATAAAATACCCAAGAAACTCACATTATTTTAATTATTCATTAAGACTGAAAAAGCAGAGACAGGAAATTTCAGAACTAAGGTTGGATTTGCAGTACAATCCAACACCATGATCATCACAGTTAAGTCTTTAAATAGCCATCAGTGTCATTTTGTGGGGTTTATTATTTGTTTTTCCTCATACCATCTTTGACAGATGAATCGAGGAAAAGCCATCATTATTGAGAATGCTGTCTTTAAGAACTTAGTTTCATTTGTTGAGGAAAAGTGAATGTACTAAATGAGCATAAGCAGAGATAGCTTGGTTAAAAAGCTGAAATGCTGTTCCTATGTAGTTTGGGAATACACACTTCCAAAATACTTCATAATTATGTGTTCTCGTCTCATGAATATCTCATCTCATAAAGGAAACTGAATTCAGTGAGAACAGTAAAACAACTTGATCTCAGCCTTCCTGTGACTCTGATTTCCAGGTTTAAAATGGGAATACTTCAAACTTTGCTTCCTTGAAGGGATGGTCTGATGATAAACAAAATTAGTGTTTGCAAGGAACTCAGTTACTTCAGAGTAACAGAATGGCCTCCAAAGAAATTTGTCCCGGTACCAAACAAAATAACAAAATGTCTGGTTTATAGCAAATGAGCATGTTGATTGGATTCTTACTAAAATGACGTATCAAATAGTGAGTTAGGTGTACGTTCTATGGGAGGAGAAGCAGGATTCTGGAACAATAAATATGTCACAACCTGTACCTACTTCCCAGGCAACATTCAAACTGGCATACATCAAGTTCTGGGCTAATAAATTTGCAGACAGAACATGCAATTTAACTCTAAATGCTTTTGTTTGTCCCATACAAGAACTTATTGCCTCTTTTGTATTTCTGTATACGTTCAATATCTTTAAAGACTGTTGACATCTTCTTCTGTTGTTACAGCCTCCTTGAGGCACACTAGTAACAATTCCTTAAGAGTCAGTAAAAGTGATTAAATACCACACAGATTATGTCAAATGATACTGTTAAGATGATTGACTTCAAAATGCAAAGTAAAGGCAATTGAGTGTGATTACTGGTGCTAACCATTTTAGGCTTGTCTTTGTAAAAAAGCATGTTCATTTACAATTGAAAACAAATGGTGCTTCTGCTGTTTAGTATTCATGTAGGTAGAATTAGATTGTTGACTAGAGAGTACATTATAACACAAATGGTATCTTAAAAATTTGTTCTTTACTAATATCTTGGTGCTTGCAATATATATACATTTAGATTCACAGGGGAAGTAATACGGCCCTCTTTAGTATTTCATGTACAAATTTACTCAGCAGATTTGTTTTATTAAACTGTAAATAATGGGATGTGGTAAATGAAAAATCCAGGAAGTGAATAAACAATTTATTCATCATTAATGCTCAGAGTAGCTTATTGAAACACACCTTTCAGTAACTGCCACTGAATATTTGCTATGAAATTCTCATCTTGCCTTGAATGTTACCCATTAACTTTATACAGTTGAAAGGCTAAAACTGTTTTAAATCAGCCTTTAAAAACAGTTACCCTAAATCTAACTATATATATCCACAAAAACTGCATTCAGAATGTTTGAGATTCAAGCCCATATTGCTTCAAATTAATTATTCTTCTTTAATTGCACTAGATAAACAGAAATGACCTATTAATTTAAAGAAAATCTATCACCACTGAATGTATTCTCCCCTATAAACAAGCAAGATGAACTTGACCTTGTTTGAACTTGTTTTGATGTGGCCCAGATGGTAGGCTACATGCTTGAATAGCAGTCTAAAGCTGAGGAAAAAGTCATATAGCAAGATCTAGATTTATAGCCTTTTGCAAATTCTTACCTTGTATTGTCCTTTCAGCATCTGTTCTGCCCCCACTGCGGTCAGCTTCTATCTCTGGGGTCAGAGAGTCTAGAAGCATAGAAAGGTAAGACTGACACATATTTCATTTGATTCTTATAGCCCTTTTTACAACCTGTTACTCTAAAGCTGAATTACAATACAATCAACCTTTGTCAGTTTTTTTTAATGTTGAACAATGACTAGAGGCTAGGACAATTTTTTGTTAGACTAGGGGAGATTAATGAGCAATAGATTTTTCAAGCATAAAGGTAGGAAGAAAAAGACGAAGGAAAAAAAATGACTCCTCAAGCTAGTAATATAAAATTGTCCTAGTTGGGGCATTCTCTCTGGTGAATTTATTTGCACATGCTATATAAAGTAACAAAACAAAAAAGAGAGAGGCATCACTCGAACAAAGGAAAAAAGAGAGATTTTCCTTTTTTTTCCCCTCCCACCATGTTATAAATTTCATACTAACAAGCTTCTTTAGACACTTAAATTGAAAATTAATGACACAGAAGCAAAAGCTGGCTCCTTACCATTTAGGACCCTGAGACTATCTGTTGAAGCTGCTTGTTTCAGTGTCTGTTCTGCTTGTTCCCGTCGTTTAGTCTCAAATTCAAGTGCTTCCTGCAATTTCCTCTTTGCCTTCTTTTCCTTCTTTAACCTTTTCTGAATTATTGCTAGAAAGACAAAAATCAGCGCAGTCAAATTGAGATCTGAAACTTGGCCATGCAATTGTGTATTAAGAGTTCCAAGAAACCGTACAACTGCAACAGTTCATATAAACCGTGTATTTACACACTAACAATTTAAACTACTTAAAATTTTCTGGATTCACATGTAGATATTTAAAGACCCACTGTCTATACCATGCTAGTTATTTTCATAAACATATAAGGATTTGTGAAAGTGTAAGTTAGAAAATCTTGGAACTCATTCCAAACCCTTTATATTAAAAACAGTGGACAGTGCCAGATCCCCACACCAACTAATTATTACTTTGCTTTCTCAAATGTAAGGGAAAATATTAGGAAAGTAATAAATCAAAATTCAGTGCAGAAGACCCTAACTTAGTAAATGCTGTCCCTTTTTCTTGTTCATATTCTACATTAAAAATGTTTACAGGAACAGGATGTAAATGAAAGATACAAAAATCGGTCTTAGAGAAAATCCACGATTTTCTTTTTTATGTCACCAGAAGTTCTTTCCAAATTACAAAGAATATACAACTTGTACATTCCCTGATGAAGGAACATATCACAGGTTATATCCCCAATGGAAAAGAGTAATGTGAACATTTTTTTCTACTCAATAAAAGTCAAAGTGATTTTCTAAAGAAATCGTATAAAGTTGTAGAGCATATCATTATCTACCCAACCAAACTGCAACCCTTTTTACATTTAGAGTTTTCATAGACATGCATATAAGAGGCTTATTTACCACAAGATCTTCCTGGATAATCCTTTCCTAGATAATCTGTTATTTTTACACTAACCACAGAATTACCATTACTAAAACCAGACACTTGGTGATACTAGGCTTGACTATGAAGTTTTATCTGTCCTGTTTACCATCTCCAAAGTAACCAATTGTATCTGGTTGAGGGAGAAATGCTGGAAACATTAAAAATACATGTTCACCAGTTCACAGTCTCCATTTTCAATAGACTGCCATAGCTGCAACTTTCACAGAATGCAAATAATGAATTTTTTTTTAAGGGAACTATTATGATTATGTCTATTTAATATATATGCTATGAGTAAGTACTTTCTGAGTAATCTTAGATGTTTTTTTCGTGTTGCCATGCAGAACTGTTTAGACACAAAATATTTATTAGCACAATCCCTGTAGTGAGAATAGCAGCATCATTAACATGTAAGACTTCAGAATTTTGGCTCCTTCTCCTTTTGTATAGTAAAACTACTTTTCAGGCATATTGTCTATACTATCAAAGAACAGCTAGTATCTATACAAAAGCTAAACTAAATACAATTTGAATCATTGCACCGTTTTAATGTTTTCATTATAAGTACTTTGAAAGTGATTGCAATAAATGAGAAGGAAACATATGTTGCTTTCCAAATTAAAATGTCATCATGGCTGACACATTGTAGATGTGACTACAGCAGTCAGAGCCAGAATTAGCAAGCCCTTACTGTGTAGCTACTCACAGAAGAGAGATTATCCTACTTTCACTGGTTGATGAGACACATCCTAAAGCCTTAGGAATCACTAATTGGAATATTTACAAAGAAGGACGGAAACAATACAGTAAATAAGCAGCACTGCAGAACATACAGAAGCAGCAGTGGATTTAATGTTCCCCAGTATGGCAAAAATAAAAAATAATAATTAAAAAAATCAGATATCCAGCCTGTAAATATATTTGACTTGTGTTGACTTGACTAGCAAAAGATAGGCATTGATACAGGTTGTGAAATGCTGAAGATCCCATGTACCTAACAGGCTTTGATCTGTATATGATAGTGTGCGCATATTTCTATGTAGTAACTTTTTAAGTGGATTTCAATCTTTTTCACAGAATATCTCTTAATAGGGATGTGGTACACTTCTCCCCTCCTGCTCATTCTTCCATTAAGATGTGAGACTTTCTTTCAGACATGACATTTGCTATTTGGAAAATTAATGTCAACTAAAACTAATGTGAGGCAAAGCCTCCTATGTATATTTCTGTCTTTAATTGAAGAATAAATTCTCAAAGTAATTACAATGTCTTATTTTTTTCTCTCCTACTAGTCTTTCTTCATTGTAAAGAATAATATATTATTTTTACTTTATTTTGTACAGAAGCATCCACTAGTGGGGATAGTCATCCTCATTACATTTGCTTTACTGCATTACACTATTAAGTGCTCAGATCCATTTCTCTTTGGTTTGACTCTTTTACCGGAGCAGTATCATCATTAGAAGGATACATATAAAAGAAGCAGATAATGCATAGTGCAGAAAATAACATTGTCAATTATTTCACTATCCTAAGCAAAATAAAGGACTATCACACGCTCTTTCTTGAAATACAACTTAGAGTAAAATGCATTTTGCCTAATTTTACCTGCTGAAAGTATATGTGTCTAGCCTAGTCAGTGACATTCTTTTCAGTGCTAACAGGAAAGGAAAGAGTTATTCACAGTGTAACTGACCTCACCTACCTGTCTCAGAACAGGACGTAGGAATCACTTTATTGAAAAGAAGGGAACTTATGTTAATAAATTTCTACATGGCAAAACTCAACTGAAGTCAGATCAGACCTCATCTATATCTTTTCTGTTGTGAGTATTGTTGCTTAACTCTAAAAAAGGGATGGCTGATTGAGGGATTATGAGACGAAGCTAGACAAGGATGTGAAGAAAAGAACCATTTTAGAAAACTTAAAAGTGTACTCTATTGCAATTGTACTGACAAAATAGGCCATTTTTGGCCAAAGGGATGATTCATTACACAGTTTTGATAACTTTTCTTATGTTTAAAAAGGAAAATTAACAATATCCTGCCTTTTAAAGGGTCGAGGCATGAAATAGGATTACACTGCTTACTTACAGGTAGAATGTTAGTCAAAGGAATAATGATTCTGGTTGTAAATACTAGAGTTCTTGGGGTTCCTTTTTCAGATGATTTACAGAAAGCTAAGCTGGAAAAGAAGAGTAGTCTAACTCCAGCCCTGCAAAAAGATGTATCTGCCTTGTCTGCTGTTTGTGTTAAGCAGCAAGCTAGACCCGCAGGTTATCTGGACCTTGCAATGTAATTACACACTTCTGAAGGGCAATACATACATAAAGAGAAAAGGAGAGCTATAAAGCAAGACAGAAACATGTATGGAATGCAAACAGTTAATAGTGAACTGCCTTAGCTTTACCATCATTACTTTAGAATGTTGTATCTTCATTACATATATATGCATGAAATCATTAAGAAATGTTTAACATTTGTATGCTTTACAGTGGGATCTTTTCCAAGGAGAACCTCAGATGTTCTACAAACAAGTCTGACCAACTGCATTATACAAGGCTAACATATTTCTATTAACTTTATATTTTATTATTTACAGATTGCCTACATGTGCAGTATATGATTTCACCACATGAGAGACAAATTCATAACTCCTTGTCGACACTAAAATTTGATAAAAGTTGTGTTTGCTTTAAGTAGCTATCTTTTTTCATAATGATTGCAACCTGTCAAAGTCCATATCTGCACCTTCTGTGTTTACATTTGCACTGTGTATTACTGATATGTTGTAATAAGTTACATTCATGACAAATACAGACAAAAAGAAGGTGCTTGTAGTACTGAATCTCATGCAGATCCTATGCAAAGTTAGGATCAGGCAGACTGCAAAACTTCCTTCCTGTCCAGGCAGCCTAGACATAACACGAGTGTTTGAAAAAAGTTTTGATGAAACACAAGGGCTTGAAACAAAATTAGGTCTCCTAAGGAAAAAATTACAAGGCATTTATGTTTGCTTTATAAAGATACCTCTATTTTTCTGCTCCACAGCCAATTGTTTTTCAAGTGTTTCCCTCAGTTCTCGTTCCCTGAAGAGCTCCATCTTCAGCTCTGTCTTTTCCAGTTGGACTTGTTTCTCTTGAGCTCTGGCATTGTCTATAGCAACCTTTAGTAGACCCTGTTCAGAAAAGAAGGTGGATATTGTAATGATTGAAGAATATTATAACAGGTAATTCAAGTGAAAAAAAAATCTCAAGTGAATTTTAACAAGTGGACAAAATTCTTTAAAAAGCAGAATTGCAAACTGAATTTCAAATACGCATATGACTAATATGAAAAAGTTATAGGGATGTTCATTCTTCATAGAAGATAAAGGATAACAAGCCTATATTAGCCACTTGCCAGTGACAAAAACAAAGAGCTGTCCTATCAATGATGAACTGTCACTCTCATTATTTATCACCTGAAGAATGGTAAATTCAGTCTTAAGTACAATTATTGCTGTTCATTATTACTACATTCCATTTTGTTTCTGAGTAAGATTAAGATATTGAGATGTTAAGCAGAGAATACTCACAAAGCAGGAAAATCTTTCTGTCCTAAGAAGTACATTACTGATCTGTTTTTTTATTGCATCAGGAAACAATTACTCAGTATATTTTCTTTTTCTTTTTCTTGAGAACTTTAATTCCACAGTTACTTCTTTTTTGCATGGAAACAGACAGATCCTGGTATAACTAATAACTAGATAATTACAACACTCAGATAAAGTACAAAAAGAGGAGGGGAAACAGGGTTGAAAGAAATAAATATAGGAAGAGAAAATAATTCCATATTCCAGAAGTCTGGTCATTAGGTTTTTGGTTCTATACCTGAATCTCTTTCACTTGAAGATATCATAATAGAGCAGATAATTAAGCATGGCTAGGCATATATGAACATGTACGGATATTTATCTAACTCTTCTACATCCTTGGCAAGTTCCCTGACAACCACAGATCTATTTTGAACCAACAGGGATTTGCTGATATGAAGCAAAACAATGCCAACAGGACAGACTGAAGAAGTTTTTGGTAGTTATTTTCGGAAAGCCAGAAGATAAAAAGTTTATATGTAAGACCCAGTTTGAGAGCGGCATACTACAGACACGTAATTATGATCTCCAATTCCTAAGCTCCCTCACCACTTAAGCTCACTTCCTAAATTAGATTCTGAGTTACCAGTTTTTTCACTTTTTCCTTTTTTTTTTTAATATCCTCCAAAATAAGCCAGCATTATGATTCTTGAAAAAGTAAAAAAGAGAACTTTCTTGAGTGTTCTAATGCACCTTTCTTTTGTTAGCCTTCCTAATGTCAGTGCCTACCACCGAAATCTGCATCCTTCCATGTATTAAGTCTGTTTTTCAGAGTTCATTATTTTCAGTATTCCTCATTCTCATTCTTAACTAAATTGTTGCCTTGAGTGTTGTCTCACTGAGAGTTTAATTCTTCCCAGTTCTACTATACTTCAGTGTAGTAAAGTCCACACCAGCTGAAAGAACTTGAACTTTTCAACTGCGAGGACTATGTGGTCACTTAAATGATGCACATTACAAAAGCATGGGACCATATTTGAAAATATCAAGCAACAGTAACTCAAAAAATGTGCCTACAAATGATTGAAGTTTTAGCAGTGTTTTTAAAAAGAACAAAATATCTAAAACACAGAGGTATTTTGTGTTGAATGCTAAACCTCATTGACTTCTAAAGAAAATCACGTAAAGCTAAATACAAAGCTCCAAAGGTATATGCAAAGTAAAATACACTTTAAAACATCTGTAAAGTCTTCACAATCTTTTTCTTAATATTATTGTTCACTTGAAATCCTCCTCTAAGATTCATAGAATCACAGAATCCTCAGGTCAGGAAGGGACCTTTTAAGATCATCTAGTTCAACTTCCCTGCAATGAACAGGGACGCGCACAGCTAGATCAGGTTGTCCACAGCCTTATCTAGACTTGCCTGGAAAGTCTCCAAGGATGGTATCAACCACACCATTGGGCAACTTGTTTCAGTGCTCCATCACCCTCACTTTAAAAGTCTTTGTTATATTCAACCTAAATCTACTCACTTTAAGCTTGAAGCCACTTCTCCTTGCCCTACTGCCTCAGGCACTGCTAAAAATTGACTTCCTATGACGGAGTGACAGCACTGGTTGACAGGGGAAGGGTTACAAACATCATCTACCTGGATTACTGCAAAGCCTTTGACATGGTCCCTCACCACATCCTTCTATCTAAATTGGACAGGTATGGATTTGAAGGATGGACTCTTCAATGGATTAAGAACTGGTTAGCTGGTCACAGACAAAGGGATATGATCAATGGTTCTATGTCTGAATGGAGGCCAGTCACAAGTGGTGTTCCTTCAAGGGTCAGACCGGTGTTCTTCAACATCTTTGTCAATGACATAGACAGTGGAATCGAGTGTACCTTCAGCAAGTTTGTGGATGACACCAAGCTGAGCAGTGCAGTTGATATACTGGAGGGAAGGGAAGCTATCCAGACCTACCTGGACAGGCTGGAGAAGTGGGCCCATGTGAACCTAATGAGGTTCAACAGGGCCAAGTGCAAGTTACTGCACTTGGGCTGGAGCAATCCCAGGTATTTATACAGACTGGGGGAAGAACTGCTGGAGAGCAGCCCTGCAGGGAAAGTCTTGGGGATCCTGATGGACGATAAGCTAAACATGAGTCAATAGTGTGCGCTTGCAGCTCGGAGGGCCAACTATATCCTGCGCTGCATTAAAAAAGTGGTGGCCAGTAGAGAGAGGGAGGTGACTGTCCCTCTCTACTCAGCTCTTGTGAAGCCCCATTTAGAGTACTGCGTCCAGGCCTGGGGCCTGCAGCACAAGAAAGACACAGAGCTCTTGGAACAGGTCCAGAGGATGGCCAATAATATGATCAGAGGGCTGGAGCATCTCTCCTATGACCTGATGGAGAGGAGCTCTGAGGAGCTAGGTGTCTTGGTGGATGACAGGTTGGCCATGAGTCAGCAATGTGCCTCGGTGGCAATGGTATCCTAGGGTTCACTAAAAAGAGCATGGCCAGAAGGTGAATGGAAGTGATCCTCCCCCTCTTCTGCCCTGGTGAGGCCTCACCTGGAATATTCAAAGAATCACAGAATCACAGAATTGTAGGGGCTGGAAGAGACCTCTAGAGATCATCTAGTCCAAACCCTCCTGCCAAAGTAGGCTTCCTAAACCAGGCTGCATAGGTAGGCGTCCAGATGTCCAGTTCTGAGCTCCCTGGTACAAAAAAGACAGGTATCTCCTTGAAAGGGTACACCAGAGGGCTACAGAGTTGATAATAAAGGGCCTGAAGAACCTGTCTTCTGATGAAAAGCTGAGAGATCCGGGTCTTTTCAGCTTTGAAAAAAGAAGTCTCAGAGGGTGTCTTATCCATGTCTGTATATATCTAAAGTGTGAGAGGCAAAGGGATGAGGCTGGAATATTCCTAGCAGTGTGTGGTGATAGGACAAGGAGAAATGGCCAGAAACTGCTACATAGGAAGTTCCACACAAATGTGTGTGGGAACTTCTTCACAATGAGGGTGACAGCACTGGCACAGGCTGCACACAGAGGTGGTGGAGTCTCCTTCTTTGGAGACATTCAAGGCCCGCCTGGACGCCTACCTGTGCAACCTGGGCTAGAGAGCCTTCTTTGGCATGGGGCTTGGACTCAATAATCTCTAGAGTTCTCTTCCAACCCCTACCATTCTGTGATTCTGTGATTTTGTGAAAAGATTGAGGGAACTGGGCTTGTTTAGCTTGGAGAAGACAAGGCTCTGGGAAGATTTCATTGTGGCCTTCCAGTACTTGAAGGGAGCATGTAAACAGGAGGGAGAATGACTGTTTACCTGGGTTGATAGTGGTAGGGGAAGAGGGAATGGTTTTAAAACTAAGACAAGTGATACTTAGGTCAGATGTTAAGAGGAAATTTTTTACTCAGAGGGTGGTGATTCACTGGAACAGGTTGCCCAGAGTGGTTGTGGATGCCCCATTCCTGGTGGTATTCAAGGCAAGGCTGGATGTGGCTCTGGGCAGCCTGGTCTAGTGGTTGGCAACCCTGCCCATGTCAGAGGTATTGAAACTAGATGATCTCTGAGGTCCTTTTCAACTCAGGCCATTCTATGATTTTATGATGATTCTATGAAAGAGTCTGTCCCCTTCTTTCCTGTGGCTCTCCTTCAGATACTGAAAGGCTGCTATCAGGTCACCTCACAGCCTTCTCTTCTCCAGGTTAAACAGCCCCAGCTCTCTTAGTGTGTCCTCATAGGAGAGGTATTCCATCCCTTGGATCACTTTTGTGGCCATTCTCTGGATGCATTCCAACAGGTTTATATCTCTTCTGTACTGAGTTCTCCACATCTGGATGCAGTACTCCAGGTGACATCCCACCAGCACATAGTAGGGCAGGATCACCTCCCTTGACCTGCTGGTCACACTTCTTTTGATGCAACCCAGGATACGGTTGGCTTTCTGGACTGTGAGGGCACATTGGTGACTCATGTCCAGCTTCCCATCTACCAGTACACCTAGATCTTTTTTCAGCTGCGCTCAGTTCTTTCATCTCCCATCTTGTATTGGTAATAGGGGTTGCCTAAACCCAGGTTCAAGACCTTGCATTTAGATTTATTGAACCTGATGAAATTCAGCCGGGCCCACTGCTCAAGCCTGTCTAGGTCCCTCTGGATGGCATCCCATCCATCTGGTGTGTTGACTGCATCCCATGGCTTCATGTCATCAGCAAACTTACTGAGGGTGCGCTCAATCCCACTGTCAATGTCACTGATAAGACATTAAAGAGTATCAGTCAAGAGCGCTGACCACTAGGGGACACCACTCATCACTGATCACTGTCCAGACACTAAACCACTGACCACCTCTACATTCTGCTATGCTTGTAATTATCATAAATCATGTTTTCTATGATGGATGCTTCTGAAACACTGAGAAATTCAGATAGGAATTATTATATCAATATCTGACTCTGGTTTATGGTTGAAGTCTAGTATATTTTAATCTCCTCCAATTCATCTTATTAGAACATACTTACTCCAAATCCCAAATATATATAAAAAAAAGCAGATTTAAGGAAATTATACAGAGTACTTGTACATTAAAAGCATATTGACAAAGAATTCCAAATATTCAAATACCTTTCCCAAATTCTCCCAATCTATCTTATTTAACTATAAGATCAAGCTGCTAAAACAACTGCAGTTTTTACTCAGTTCAACTACATTCATGTACATGTTTCTTCTTCATCAGGAACAAACAATTAGTAACAAATGAAAGAGATCGTTACGTCAAGTGCCCTTTTAGATCACCCCAATTAAAACTTTAGTTTAGTTGTATTTTAATTCAAAGATACCAAATTCTAATTTTCTGCTCTGATTGCTCTTGTTGACTTATCTTTCAAAGATGTACTCTCAGTGCAAAGTCTAGAGATTATTTAGCAAGATGCCAATGTTGGCACCACTTAATGTGTTGATTGGTTGTATTATCAGTAGCAGTTTAAAATAAATTACTGTTATACTATTATTGTACTCGACTAACAAATATTTTTGTGTTTTTTAAATATCCATGAATGAACATGGAAAATAATTATAGTGTAACACAGATGTGTAATTTTATAAGAAAAACTGATGCATAGTATGAAGCTGCTGACAGCATATTACATTTTCTATTGAATTTCTACACGATACTTTCTCCTTCAACCTTTCATTTTTTTAAACCCTCTGCTAACGTAGCTAATGGTAATACATTAACTATTGCTGCTGATTATGTCTGAAAAATATTAGCTTTTTGGAGCCAAGACACACTAGGGACTACTTATAAGCTACACAAAATTAAGTTTCATTTTTAGAAGTTAAATCAGTACACATCAGTAGGCGTCCAATGTGGAAAAAAATCTGCACTAGAGCCAAACTGATGCATATGCAAAAGTGCTGTTGCTGCCAATGACATCTCTAATGCAAAAAATACTGGAAGCATTCAGTATCTGTCTATATTCGATGAAGGAGGGGTTGAGAAAATCAACTAAAAAGTACAGCATCTAAAAATCATCAGTGCCCTTTGGAACAGGAACAGCAATTTTAGAGTTGCATGAGATTCTATTAATTCTCCCAGTGGATCATCTGTAAAAGATTATACAAAATACAGTATGTCCAACTTGTATTTGCTATGGCTAATCCTCTAACCTGATATTAAATCAATATGCTGCCAATGACGATGGGAAATGCAGTGCAACACAGGACATTAACAAAAGGAAAATATTTCCCTTTAGGGAAGGTCAGATGTTATGGAGGCTGGATAATGATAATTGTAGTGAACTTGCTCAGGTTCCAGATTTGTTTTTAATACAGTATGGCTCTATCAGGAGCCAGGTTTTAAACATAGCATGCCATAATTCCTGTTTGTGTCGCTGATTATGTATATATATATTTAATTTCAGTGTAATATAAAACACTGACATTTTTTCTGTGTAAATTTAGAGACTATTCTGATTTTTTGTTTGTTTGTTTACTTTGTTTACTTGTTTAATATTTTTCACTAATAAGTTCCCTAAAAATATTCAAAATAAAAAAAGTAACTTGACATGTGGTCAATGTTTCTTCCCGTTCACTGACTTACAGTTATCTCTAATATTCTTTTAAAAATTCGATCTTATTAGGGCATACTACCAATCTAATTAAATGTTTCTCTATCTTAAAACCGGTATTATACATTGCTATTGAATAAATAAATAAAATCATGTGTTGCCTATTTTGAAATAGGAGGAAAATACTTAGAAAGCTCTTTTGCATTCTAGCAACTACTGTGGGTTATAGGTATCTCTCTTAATACATGGTTATTTGTGACTTTAAAACGGCCTTACTAGTTAATCTAGGATTTACTACTCTATCTAGAAGACACTGTTTTTATGCTCTCATTATCGAGGAAATAAAAAAACAACTGTATATGAACTATTTGTATTAAGCTTCACAGGTTAAATTCCGAATATTTGCAATTTGAATCTGAATACTAACTTAGTAACACACGCAAAGTGATTTAACAGTGCATCACCACCACTACAGATGACTCTAGAAAGAGATTTTTTTAATATCTCAGATTGAAAACCTCAATCATAGGTAAAACTTTGATATTGTTCAGCAATACTTTCTGTGAAAAAATAATTTTCTCTTTAATTTTAGCAGAAGACAAATTGAATAATACAAAGCACACAACTGCTATTTTTACTTTACCCAATGTTTGTCCTATTTTCCCCGTGTCATAGATGGCAAAAGCAAAGGAGACTCACAGCAATAAAGCCAGTTGTTCTGTTTGTTTTCACATGGGAATTTTGTGTGCAATCATACATTTCTTTTATTAACATCAGTGGGATACTTGTAGTCTATTTTACATATTTCTTTAAAAATTACTTAGCAGCAAGATTGTGTCAATGGAAAAATATAACGATTGGTGCAACTAATTCATTGCTTAGTTATTAATAGAAAATCAGCCCAGTGTCAGTAAGTATTTAGACTCTAAAAGCCTAAAATAACATTACTATTATCCAGGAATTTTGTAGTATCATAAAAGGCCATGGCTATAACATATTTTGGCATAACTGGGTCATGACTTCAAAAGGTGAATTTATGCGAAAGATACGGAAACATCTTCAGCCTTCTTACTTGTACCCACATAGCATTTTGCTGTGATCCACTTTCCACCAACCTTTATCCTCTCTGAAGCTGTACACAGACTTACAGATTTTAATCTGTAAGAAATTAACAAATATACAATGGGAAGGAATGGACATATCACTTGTTTTAAGTTCTCTGGGGTAATTTATTTTCTTTTCCTCTAAAATGTGTAGATATGCAGCTGAATAAGAAAATATGGCCCCCCATCCCATTTGTTTTATTTGTGTATTTAATCATACTTTGTTAGTTAATTATTTATATCTCAACAGATCCCAGAAAGATTTACCTTGCTTGTTCCAGACTCCATATATTTTGATTAACTATTCTTCAAATGTACAAAAAATTAAATGTTGTTTATTGTTAAGTTTTTTTGTTGGTGGTGGTATTTTGTTTTGTTTTTAATAAATAGTTATCAAGTTCTGGTTTCAACTGGGATAGAGTTAATTTTCTTGAGCGTAACTGGTATGATTCTGTGTTTTGCATTCAGATATGTTGATAACACAATGACATTTAATTTGTTGCAGAGCAATGCTTACACACAGAAGCAAGGACTTTTCAGCTTCAGGAACTGCCTACGTACCTGGGAGGAGGCAGGGAGGGGCACATGCAGCTGGGAGGGAACAGAACTAGAAAAAACAATGGCCAAAGGGATATTCCATACTCTCTGATGTCATGCTGAAATGCTGAACAACAAAACTGGGGGACTTGGCTGCAGGTGCTGCCACTGCTTGGGAACAGGCTGGGCAGGTGCACTGTGTACCACACTCTCTGTATATCCTTTTTGTTGTTACTGTTTTTATCCTTTTCTTTTTTTTTTTTTTCTTTCCTTCTTTTTAACTGTCCTTATCTTAATCCATGAGTTCTTGCCCTCTTCTTTTCAATTTTCTCTCCCATCTCACTGCCACAGGGGAGTGACTGAACAGCTATATGGTGTTTATGGTTTAAACCATCTATGGAGAAGGAAGAAGAAAATATCTATGATATTAAAAAGGAATATAGCAAATTGGCTTGACTACCATTAGGCTAATTACAGATTACTGATTAGGGCAAGCACGTCAACCCATGGCCCAGCCCATGCCATCCTGTGGCCTCCCCCTGACCCACACCATTGTGGTGGCTGCTCTGTCCCACTGAACAGCCCTGCCTGGCCCTGGGCAAGCATCCATCTCTTGGCAACAACCAAACTGTAAGTATGCTATTAGCACTGTCTGAGCTGAAACCAGGGCACAGGGAGGGCACGGTGCAGTGCCAGCTCAAGATACGGCAAAAAATTGTATGCATTTTGATATACTGGATAAACACAGTCCTGCAAAAAGCAAAATAATTAAATAAAATAAAAATAAAAAATGTAGCATTACTTTCTGTTATGGTAAAGGAATTTGAGAACAGGTTTCAAGATTGACAGAAAAAACACCAAATTTTTGGTATATCTGCAACTCCATTTTCATTTGACAATACATTTTGCAAGTAGGATGTATAGATTTGCAGATATTCCACTCATCATTCTGATCGTCTCTTCACCAGACTTTTATAATGGAAAAACATCTCTCACTTCACAGTCATTCTTTATTCATGTCATTGTTTTTGGCAGTTCATACATTTGTGGACAAGATTGTCAGGAATGAAGCACAAAAGAGTAAAATTTCATAAAATACCTCTAATATGGATCTTGAGAACTCACTAAGAATTGGAACCACTGCCATTGAATCAGACTGATGCATTAGTTTAACACTGTTTGCATATCCCACTGGTTCATAATTTTATTGCTCTTATTTATTACTGTTTTAATAAAAATATTGGCAATTAAGTTTTGTTACTTACATACATTAACTATTATTACACACTTCATGAAGGCTGCTCCAAAAGTAATGCCTCCTGTTTTATCATGTTGGCCTATGAAATCATAGGCAGATGTTGGTACTGGCAGTAGAGGCAGAACCTTCCCACCAATATTCACGTATGATGTTTCCACCTGACAGATGGCAGCAGAGGGGCAGACTAACAAAAGTGCATCTGACATGGAAGTGCATATGAAGCAAAAGGGTGTCATTCAGTTCCTCCATGTGGAAAAAATGGCACACATTGGCATTCACTGACACTTGTTGAATGTTTATGGAGACCAAATGGTGGATATGAGCACAGTGGGGTGGTGGGTGGTGCATTTCAGCAGTGATGACAGTGACAGAGGTTCACCTCTGCTGGTGCAGATTTTGATGGGTATGGCATGCGGTATATTGTTCATCACAGGTAGAAATGCATAGTTATTTGCAGTAATTGTGTTGAAAAACAGTGCTTTGTAGCTGAGAATTTGTTCTATCAAACAGAGGTACTGCGTCCATTGTATCTATTGTAGTTTCCATGAAAATAAATAGTTGGCACTACTTTCCCAGCACCCTACATGTACGTAGGCCAAGACAATTCCTCTTCACTCAGTGAGATTCAGGCAAACTGAAAGGTTGGACACCTTGCATTAAGGTTTATTCATTTAGTTTTGGTACATACGAAAGACATTGACTTGCCTAGTGTTTAGAAGACAATTTTAAATGAAGCAGTTTGACATCAAGTCAAATTGACAGCATCTGCACAATTTTTTGCACACTCTTCTCAAATATCAAAAGCATTCCCTAATTTTCTATTTTAACTCAAAAGCACTTATCCTGTGGCTCCTCCTCACCCTGGCGACGTTCAATATTGGAGCTTGTATTGTCCATAGATACCTTGTCTTTGTTCTGTTTTAAACCAGAATGGATTCTACATACTCTTCTGGAGGCAAACAGGTTCTATTTTATGCACATATTTGAACCAGTACAGTGGATCACAACACTATCAAATCCTCACAGATTTGTGTAGCAAGAGGTTGCTTGCCTATGTAGTAATACGACCTTCATATTCCTAAAATATAGGCATTCTCCATTACAGCATGTTGGCAGGTCATGCATGTACCCCAGTCTTATGATCTAATGAAGATGCATTTCACAGGCAGACTTATACCTGTCCTGTGACACGTCTGTATTTTGGTCATGTGTGATGCTTGGAAAAAGAGAACAGCAAAATAACACATCTAGTCTTTGGCTAGATTTTTGCTGTTCTCTTGTTCAAAAGAACCTCAACACTGGAGGCAGGGAACAAACTGTAGGCAAAATGATCTTTTCTAGAAAGTTAGATCTGCTTTGAGGAAGATTGATGCTTCTCTTCGCAATTTATATTTCTGTACTGAAAAGGATGCAAGAAGCGCCTGGACTAAAGGAGAATAAAAGAAAATTTACTCAATAACAACGGTCCTGACTCATGTATTGAAGCATCATGGATTTCAGGTGGTGCTTACAAAGTCACGTACTATACTGCAAAAAGTGACCACACTACAGAAGTTCCCTGTTTCACAAATCCCGTTAAGAATTTTGAACTAGTACCTGTGTTTCAGTTATGAAAGTGTCAGGACACAGTTCACTTATATCTGTGCTAGCCATTTTCATTACAATAACCATGAATAACAATGAATATTGAAAACACTGTTTAAATGTCATTGATTAGAGAAACCGCCACTATGCATAGGCTATTGTAATAGGTTGTATTGTTTTAAAGAGAATACTTAACATTTTTTACAAAGGTGGGAAAATCAAGCTAGCTAAATAGATGATAGATAGATAGATAGATAGATAGATAGATAGATAGATAGATAGATAGATAGATAGATAGATAGGTAGGTAGGTAGGTAGGTAGGTAGGTAGGTAGGTAGGTAGGTAGGTAGGTAGGTAGGTAGGTAGGGCAAAGCCTGTTATTATATAGCTGTGGTAGAGATTAAATGTAAAACAAAACAAAACAAAACATGCCTTTATAGTATGTGAAAGGACTCCCAGAGTTCTGTGGAAATAATACAGTGAGACACAGAGACATACTCAAAAAATCCAAAGGGTTTTACATGCAACCTCTTTAGCCTGATAGGTGATTTGTCATGATGTGGAAACTCAAAGAAAGGAGCAGTAAGTAGAAAAACACGATGAGAAAAAGCATAAAGAAGTCTCTGGTTTCTTTATGATCTTGGCTCTTATTTTATCACTTCAACACATAAGATTAGTTTTAAAAAGTAATGTTAAAAAAAAAAGCAATGAAAGCAATGACCGAATTTCATGTTCGCTTTTTCTGTAAGACAACACTGAATGCATTCTTGGTAAATTAATCCTAGTCATTTATCCTGAAGTCATGCAGCACTCTCATATTCAATCACGAGATTAGCTAACCTGTTGATGCTGAATGCCTTCCTCATTAGGTTGCTGTCTAGAGACATTGACTGCACACATTTGTCAAAAAAATTACTAGGAACTTTCCTGTACATGCATGCACAGCTAAAACATTAGATATTTTATTAACTTTTATTCTCCCTTTGAATAAAAATATTCTTTATAAATTGCAGCTGGCCTGTTAGAAGAATGCTAAATGTTGCAGAATTACCTCATTTTAAAATTCATGTATTTAAGATCAAAAAGTTACAACTACTGGAAGAAAAATCCACACAAGCAAAAAAACAATTACAATTATGTTCTTTTGAATCAGGTAGATAAAACAACACAATTTTTAAATAGCAATTGTATTTTACCTTTTTTCATTGTTAGAACTACAACATGACTAATAAAGGGATCCTGTATACTTTTCATAAAACTAGTCCAAAGTGCCATAAACTTGAATGAGTTTGCATAAGAAAGTAAAAGAAAAAGGTTTTGTCCCTACTTTGCATAATCCTAGCTGAATTAATAGAATTGATTTAACATATTTGCAGGAAAAAAAAATATACTGGAAATAAGAAAATGCACAAAGGTTGTATGCAATGAGTACAATATGGCTGCATTATTTCCTGCACTAACATTTCACTTCTCCATGCAACATGCTGTTGCAAAAACTGCATCTGGAGAACACATGATCACTGAATTTGTGGGGAAAAATATCTTCATTCTAATATTAAACACTAACATCTTGGCAAGTGTATACCTTGAATATCTGAGTCAGGCTGTACTACATACAACAGACATTCTGACTACTGAATAGGAAATCTGCAGAAAATTTGGTAATACCCTTTGAAGTCTATTCTTTGAAGACAGTACTTTAAGTGAAATGAGCATACTTATAAGAGAAGTGCCTTTTGTGAATGCTTTTATGGGAGACACATTTCAGATAGCTTTAAACATCATTTCCACCTTGGCACTCCAGCAATTTGAAATAATTATTTATTAAAGACATGTTTCTCTGCTTAGTAAATGAGATATACCTAAATAGTAAGATACATTTCATTAGCCTGTAATAAAAAGAACATTTAAGACAAATGTTATTAAACATCCTAATGCCATTTGCATCAAATTCTCTGCTGTGGTTTAATACACAATCTATTTTTTTATGTACTTGTAACTGTCAGCTACTAAATTCATTCATTTGTTGTGGCTTCCTTAAATCCCAAATTACTAGAAAGTTTCAACAAATTAGTTGATCCAAATAATCTTATGAACTGATTAAGCTAAAATGGTTGTATTAATTTAGACAAATCTGAGCAACTGGCACCTCTCCATTCCTTTAAGCTGATCTAAAGAAAGGCCTACCTGGATGTTAGTCAGAAGGGTCTCTATGGAGGACAATCCATCAGGGAATAGAAAAGGAGATGGAAAACCTGGAGGTAGTGGTTGCCCATGCCCAGTTAGAGAAAGTTTGTCAAGGCTGTCTCTTGCGGTTGGTGTGGAGAGCGGGGTCTCATCTGTATGTGATTGAAACAAAAATATAGAACAAGTTACGCTTGTCTGTTTTTATTAGACTTCAGTAATGGCTTCCCTAGTGGTTTCCAGAACATTTATTGCAAATTGGTTCCTGCTATCAGGAGAAAATGCTTTCTGCTGAATTTTCTTTAATGAAAAAGCTGTGGAGATACAACAAGATAACATTAATGAGTAACTTTATAAGCCTTTTAAATGCAGTCTCTAATGAGACTGAGTTTACAGTGCCATAGAATCTTTTTAAAACAAATATTATCTCACATATACTTGTGATAAAATATTCAAGCTGACTTTATGGGCACCTTCCCAATTATCTCATTTTAGTTTGTGTTCTATTCGAACTGACAATAGAGTATTTGCTAGCATGACATATATTTCATATAAGAGAAAGGTTTGAATATGAGGCTTACTATACAATTAACCCTTCCCACTCAATATTTTCATTTACAGGTCAGAAAATTCTGCAGAGAAAATCTACAGATTATCTAGGCATTTTTAATCAAAAAAGTATACCTGATTCCCACAGCTGAAACATGCTCTGAACAACAAATGATATTAACAGCATGGTTACAATCATTGGGCTAATTTTTTTTAAACACAGACATGTTCTAACAATTAGTGCTCAACTCCTTAGTGGGATCATCATAACAATCAAATCTGATCAGTTGTGACATCACAATGGGAAAAACTCCCCAAGTCTGAAGACTTCTAAGATTAACATTTCACAGATAATCTCTGAATGGATTATAAAGTAAGTGCAGCAAAAAAAAAAAAAAAAAAAGTATGATAAAGATTTTTTTTTATATATATTTTTACACTACTGTTGATACGATACAGAAATTTAGGGCAAGCTCTTTGCAGTAGATGCTAATCTGAATTCTTCAAAAGGAAAATTATCCATACATTTATTTATATACATATATCTATGTATATTTTTCTTACCAATGGCTCAGTCATTAACTGAAACATTGACGTATTTCAATACAATGCCGAGGTATCAGAATGTATACAGAACTCTGCAGGGCTGTTTGACTATTCAGTTTGTCAGATTTACTCTATTTCATTTAGCTTTGATCATCATGATACCCATTTTTTTAGGTATATTAATTACTTTTTTTTCTGCAACGTATTTAATTACAGTTTTAATGAATAGCTGTACTTCACTTTTTATTCTAGCGTCCACATTAGGAAATGTCCTGATACTGTTTTCCTAAAAATAAAAATAAAAATAAAAATAAGTGAGGTGCTGTATATTCTGAACTGGCAATAGTCTAGAGAGAGAAAAATTGAAATGTTTTGCAAGAATGGGTGTTTCAGTAGAAGAAGAAACACTTCTTTCTTTGCAAGAAGAGTGTTTCAGTAGCCATGGTAAAGCACACTATAACTCAGAATCCCAGTTCATCCCCAAAAGTTCATTTCCATCAACATTCCTGACAGAAGAAATCTGTTAAGCATTTTTAGGTGCTGATTCCTTTCTCCATCTCGTCAGCTCCAGTGGGCTGGCTAGCACTTAATGATGCTAGTGTAAAAGCCCCATCCACTATGTCCCTGCACAGAAATGCCAAAATAAGCTCCTGGGCTTGTCCCACTGGGCTCTTTCTATAGCTAGTGGAGAGAAACACACAGCATTTTAAGGCACTAATCCATCTAAACTATTATAGACATCAGGAGGATACAGGAGGATGCAAATCTTCCTCTAGAAGTTCCTGTTGAGTGTAAGAGGAGCCTCAGAAGACTTGTTCAGATAGAAAGATCTACACTTGGTATGATCAATCATACCATGAAAACTGTTCCTCCCAAATAACAGTGGTTAGGCTTGAGACAAATAACAGTGGTTAGGCTTGAGACTAGCCTACACAAGGAGTAAAAGCCCATTTAATATTCTGTATTTTTTACAATCTGTGGAACAATTTTTACTTTCTCATAAAGTCTTAAGTCAAAAGTTTACCAAGGTAAGCTTTGTGAAACAAACTAATGTTTATCAAGGAAAGCTTCAACCCATAAAAAGATTTTATTAAGTGTATTTCATCAGATTTTCCAGTCAGATCACGGACTGCTGAAAAAAACGCACTGTAGATGACTGAACCTATACTTTACAGAGATAAAAAGCAGGATATGAAAAATGTACTGTTTCTGTGCATCATCTGTCCTCATGCTATTCCACAACAACATGGATATGTCTGTCACCACTTTGTAGTAACATACAGTAATCTGGCCTTAAATAATAATTATTTTCTTTTCAACTTAAAAAAAAAAAATAGAAGTATATTCACTACTTTAGGAAAAACAAATAAATAGTTAATCCTGGACAATGTAAATTAATTTACCATTCTCAAATCATCCTGCTAGTTCATCTTCTGCAATCATGTTCTATTGTGAAGAAAAATAATCGTCTTTTTTTTTTTTTTTCCAAATATCTGTCAGAATTGTTACGCTTTCATTAATTGCAACAAACAATTAAAACTTAAGCAAAAATTGTTAATTATAGACTGGTAAAGGCTGCACAGTATTATTTTTGATTGATTTAAATACGGCTTTCACAAATGTTTCATACACAGTGTTAAAAGTTACAGACTTATTTGTTACTGAGTTTTTGACTGAAGTTCTCCATGTGTCAGTGGTCCCAGTGAAAGTAGTGACTTGCATGGTACAGAAAGAGAGTCTAATCGCTAATATGCATCATGGAACCGAATTATACAACTGTGAAAGTAGTGGTTTAGGTTTGTCACAGAAATAGGCCAAAGATCTCTCATCCAAGATCTCTTGAAAAAACTTAAAATCTTACTAATATTTTAGGCACTGAGCTGAAAAATACTTTAAAATATATTAGATAAAACTCATCTACCTAAAAAAAAATATATGTTCTTCTAGTATAATGGCTGAGGTAAAGAAAACTCCTAACGCAGATCTTACCTGGGATTTTGGGTAAAGGATTAAACTCTCTGCTGCACTTTAATGAGAAATAGATGTTGTTTCCTGTATTGTACTCATGCTCAAAACATGTATTTAATGGTTTTCTCAACAATGTATGGTACCATTTTTCAACAGACAAAATAACTCCAAAAGATTAAAGTTACAGATAATAGAATGAACTCAAAATCGAAACTTCTATTATAACAAATAACAGAAAAAAAATTTACACTGAAGGGGAAGACTAGAGAACTGAACTTACAATGAACTTATTTTAATGAAACTTAAACTCAGAAAAAAATGTCAGACTAATGTGGCTTTGTTTTCCTGATGTCCCATGTGAAATAAACTTTGAGTGTGAGTATGTTTGAAACAGAGCAAATGTACATATTATACACAGGAAGCATGAATATTTGTGGATGTGAGATAAGCAATGATTGGGGGAAACTTGAAAAAAATGCATTTTTAAGAAAAAGCACATTGTAAACACAGCCAATTAAAACAAAACCACATATCTTAGTAGCAATAATAATACGACCTCTTGCCACTGAAGCATTTAAAAATCTTCCATTCCTGCCTAAGTTCCCTTTTCTCAACACAGTGCTCTATCTTTGTTTCCAAATAGTCATTAACATACCATCTTTTGAACTGTTGCAAAGGAACTACTAATGGTTCTCAACCTACTAGTGGAGCAACACTGCAAAAATGATAAGCCCTTGCTGGGAGACAGCGATCTGGCAATTTTAGTCCGAACACATCAAAGGAAGCATTCAAAGAAAATTTGGGGCAAGAGGAGAAATGGGGTCAATCTACAACTCCATTGTCAGAACTGGGAGCAGAACAGTATAAAGAAAGAGATGAAAAGAAAGAACAAAGTAGAAAAAAGAAGTGGCCAGTCCTGCGTTGGCTTGTGCTGACCACCGAAATGTTATAATGCAAAAAACAAATATTGGACAAACTATTATTGAAATCTGTACAGTATCAGGGAAGAGATGAATCTGTACCTTGACACTGGAACTAAATCACCATAACAGGTGAGTCTGAAATTAACATGTATCTATAAAATATTTGCAAATGACATATCCATTAAATCCACTGTCCCTCAGTTTCAAAAATTAACCTGTTTTTGTTCAAATCAGACTTTTATCTATGAACAACAGCTGGTGTGGGCCAAATACAAGTAACATTTTTCCCTGTACTTGGTGTTTTGCCATTCTATTTTGTTCTTCAAGATATAACATGGAAATAGACACTATGCAACCTGTGACAGCTATTTAAACAATAATAGATGAATAGAGGTAGCTAGTCTATGGTCTGTGTTCCTAAATGCAAGTAGGATAAGTTCAGACTGGTCACCAATCAAACTTGAGAATGTTGGTATTGCCAAGATTTGAAAGCAAGAGATAATGGCTGCCTCAGAAACTACTCTACAGATTAATGTCTTTCTGTAATTTTTAACGATTCTTTGTAATGCGCCTTTAAGTTTTTTGTTCTCTGTAAAATACTTCGTATATCTCTGTTCCTAAAACAATTTTCTCGTTAACATCTGAAGATACTACAATCACTTTTCTATCATAAATCTGGTAACCATATTTTTAGGGAAATAGTCCATTCCATTTTTTCCAATTATGATTTTGGTTTACATTGTCAAATATCATTATCACTAGTAAAAAGTTTTGTTGTAAGTCTGTATTTTACCTTCTTATGCCTGAGAAGCAATTTCAATTCATCTGTAACTCTTGCTTTATGTTAATGTTAAACAACAGGGACCCCATGTGCTAAACTGAAATGTTTGCCAACTTCAGACAGATTAAAAAAAAAATCCTCATGTTGAATATCTGTATCATTTATATGCCTTGGAGATACGCTTAAATGGAGGAATTCGTCATCTCTTCCTCAGAAAAACTCTCACATCTACTGACAACCTGTCTGATTTTAACCACTGAAAATAAAATCTTCTAACTCGAGGAAGTTTCAACTAATGTTTTTCAAGTACTCCTATAATTAATTAATAAAGAAAATGTAATCTCCACAGCTCATCACTTAGTGCTGCACAACACAGTTCGATTTGACTCCATAGCATCAGCAGGAAAGTCATTCCTTGAACAAACTTTTAGGAACATTTCTTTCTTTAGTTTCAGTGGTATCTCTTGAGTGCTGATAACTTGGAAGTCAGTTTATTTGTAAGCACAAAGATGAATGTATCATGGGTTGAAACTGGGATGTGGAGGTTTAGAAAACTGGTATGACTTGACTAGGAGATAGGGACTAACGAAGAACTGAGTGAAAGCTAAGCTTAGAAAATAAAATAGAAAGAAACTCAAGGTGGACAAATAGTTTGGAGAAGAATAGTAAAACTGAGATGAAATAATGGAGAATAAATTGCCGAAGGCGTAAGACATTTTTATCAACTAAGCAAGAAATTAACAAACTGGCAAAACTGCGTTTTTTTTTTAAGACAGCATATTTTGAATACATTATTATAATTGTGTTTCAAGCACTGCAAATGAAATTTACTGCTGGCAAAATCAAATATATAAAAACATCTACTTTAAAGATCAAGCATTTTAGTATTGTTAAGGAATTACTGGTGTAAAATTACTGTAAATGAATGAAGAGTTGGCAAAATATATCCAAAAAGTAAAAATGTAATTAGTGGTGATGTTCCAGCTGTGAGGATTTCTTCAGGCTTTTTAGACTAGATCAAGTTCAGTTTATACTTCATTTTACATGTCCCTAGGAGGGCCTCAGAGTCAATCAGCACAACTTATCTAATTTTCTCTTTCAATAAAAGGATTATTCTAATAACTTTTATCTTATTTTGCAGCCCATTACCGATTAGGGTTGGGTCAAGTAGTATTTGCTGATTTATTTATTCTAACGATTTCCCAGTATTTTAAAATAAACTGTCCTACATATTTTTTAAAAAACTTATTTTACCATATCATTAAATGTTAAAATGCTAGCATTGCCTCCACATTTTGAAGCATCATAATATATAATGCCCCAAATAAGATAATACGATTTTGCTGCCCCTATACAAAAAACTGTCCACTTACAGAAATTTTCACAGAATAAAACAGTCAGGAATAAAGGAAAAGCATGATATTCAGAGGTGACTCCAAAAAAGAATTCAGCATATACAGTACAAGTATCTTGAACACCTGATGGTAATTAACTTTAACTAACCCTAGGAAATACGAATTCTAAGGAAAAAATGATGTCGAGAAAGGTACACTAAATATCTTGATCTATTTTTAAACAATATATTAGTATAAATTTAGAGCACATGACAATATTGCAACTTGAAGTTCCTAAATACGAGAACTGTGTCCATTATTTCATTTTAAAGATACTTATATGCTATCGGCAGGAATCAAATACTGATAAAAGCTATCTGTGCTTCAGATGCTGAAGAAAAAGCATAAATGTATTTTACTGATTCATTTCAAATGTCCCAATTAGCACACTGCCAGCTCCTCTCCATCAGCTAGGCAATTCTGTGTGCTAATAGGAATGTTCCTTGGCTTTGTAGCAATTCTATGAGATGTACTTCTGTGCACAAGTCTATGTGAAGGATTGTGTAAATCTGACTATGTATGTTCATAAATGCTATTCTAAACTTTTTCAGCAGTCATGTTCATAATCTGAAGTTGTGTCAATAACCACCTACACAGTAAAGTGACAGGATTTCCTACCTGGTTGGGAAATCATAACCTACCATACATTATACTAGCCATCCAATTTCCTTTGCTGTGTTGGCTTTAGGAGCTCACAGCCTGGCCAAGGTAGCCTGACTGTCCATATTTCCTGAATGTAAGCAGAATCAAAGATCTAGTCAAATATGTTTAATCTGACCTAGACTTATGATTAGCATCAAACTTTAAATTAGGTAGGGGTTGGACTTAAAAACTGAATGAGTTATATATACAGATAAAAACTTAATACACAAGACAATACATCTGTAGTATACACACACATTTTTGTATTGCCCGCTCTTCTCTACCTTTAAGTGTCCCTGCATGGCTATTGAAAAAAAGAAGAAAGAGAAAAGAGAAAAAAAATCTCAAAAAGTAACAGATATATTTTGCTTGATTTTATTGGATTATTTCAAACGAAAAAAGCTTTGGCTTAATCCTCAGGATCACCTATTCTTTTGGAATTTAAGGTGATTAAAGAATAATGAAGTAACAGATGTTTTATGTAAGTTAACAGTAGTAAGAAGGGAATTCTTGATAAGCACAGTTGGTAACTTGTAATTCTCTGAAAGTGAAGGTTTTATGCCTGGAAATGCACTGTATTCACACAGTTTTTTGGTCTGTGTTGTGCATTGTTTTCATTTGGTTGATTGGCTGGTCTGTTCAGTTAGTATGTCTAACATTCATCCTCTTCAGGAAAACGGTGAAGCCAGCATTTTCAGAAAGTTCCTATATAGCCACATTGCAATTCTGGAGTATTGAAGCTGCTGCTGCCTTGTCACATGGCCCCTGGTAATCTGCTGAGAGCAGACTGGATGCTCAACCAGAAAGTGAACAGACAGAGGTGTCTATGCAACACCCAACAGTTGTCGATCATTCAGCAACACAAAACCTGCAAACGGATTATTTTGGTGAACAGACGAGGTAGACTGGGCACACGTGGCACCTGGTGTAAAGAGTCAACACAGAAGTAAACAGTACTTCACAAATAAGTATATCTGAGAAGTTCAAAGGAGAAGTCAGAACAGGTTCTGACTCTCCATTTATGACGGCTGAAACTGGTCTTTCACTAGGTCAGAAAAATCTTTATCTGGTCAGAATTTGTAAACCTGGATCTATTGATCTAGTTGCTTCAGTCAACATTCATACAGAACGCTATCATGTTTCTTCTTAAATTAACAGGAGAAAATACCAAGTTTTAGGTAAATATAAGACCAGTATTTTTGCAGAAACTACATTTAATACTTGTGTGTTCATATTCACTTCACTTTTCTGTAAGACACCCCAGACATTACACTGAGTTTTAATAACTTCATCGGTAAAAAAGAATGCTATTACATAACCCTAATATTTAGGTTGATAATGTATTATCACTGAATGAGATGACTAGCCTAAAAATGCGTACCATTAGAATCATACTAAGAGCTGTTCCCACTCTTTTAAATGCCAGCATTCCTATCTCAGATGTATTAGCACCTCACTCTTACAGCCAAAGATGCCAACAAAGTACCAGAAAAGAATAAAAAAAGATAGTCAGCTCAGCTCACCCAACACAGTGCCTTGGGGATACTGGACAGTAGACTCAGGAACTCTTGAACATGTAAGGAAAAATTGTGAATGCATTGGAAGAAATCCTGCCTCAAAAAGAATGTGACTGGAAGATAGTGTTAGCCAAGCCCTGCACACATACAAGCTGAGGTAATCAGCATTCTATCATCAGCAGTTCAGTAGCATCCAACCTTTAATTAAGTATCTAAATGGAAATATACAAATGTTTTTTACAGAAATATGTGATATAGTAACTCCAAGATCTTAGTTCCTCTCATGGCCAGTATAGAAATAGTAATAAAAAACAAAAGCATTTTGACAAATAATCACCAGAGTACAAAATGAGCGTGCTGTTCAAGCATCACAAAGTGGCACAGCACAGAGGCTTCCTTAGTTTTTGGGCTAAAAATACACATTCACATAAAACACTGTTGATCACATTTTACTCATTTTTAAAATCTTTTTCCTTTTTTTTTTTTTCAAATGTAATAAACATCCTTAATGTGTATATCTATGGAATGGTTCCAGAACTCTGATGCAAATGTTGTAGACAATAATTGATGTACATATTTTGGATTATATGGTTATGATATCCTAATAGAATTTTGGCTGTCTGCCTATGGGAGTTCAATACGAGTTTCATAGTTTACAGGATCAGAAACAGTCCTTTACAACATTATGGCTACATTTCTCAACTCATTGCCTATAGATGATATCTGAATATCTGATTTTCACATAAATCCATAATAATAAACAAACCAAAATCCCTAAACCCCATAGTGCTCAGAAATAAAATTCACAATGAAAAGGCAAGCATTTTTACATCTGATATGATTCCTCTTGCAATTCATTCATCAAACATCTGCAACAAGCTGCCAGAATGTGTCCATTAGTGAGATTTCGATGGCATTCACTAGCTTGATGCTCACCGATAGAATAATGTAGAAGTTTTACCTCTAATGTTTTCTGCTCCATTTGAGGCATCCACTTTAAAGTAAGCTTGCACTTACTGCTTTTATTTTTGAAAACAACAGACAGGATTTCGTCCTCATGTCTTCGTGCAATTGAATATGCAATTTATGCTAATATATCAGAATACATACTGTAGACCGAAGATATAAAACATAACTATAAAAGACCAAAATATATCCTTTATGTGTTTATACATTATGAGATCATATTCAGCACTGAAGAAAAAAATTGCTTTGAGTCACCACGTAACCTGGGTCAGTGTGGTTGACAATGAATTTGAAAAATTAAGGTACCCTGCACAGCAAACTTGCTATATACATATTGGTAAATCAAAATCTTTTCAAGGATCCAGTTTCTAGCCTTCATAGAAATGAAATATTGCATTCTGCCTTTTATCTGCATTCTTATATCAAGGAAATAAGCACTACAGGATCTAAGCATTTTACTAATTATGTTTCACAGCAAAAATAATGCAGGTATTTCAATATTTATGACAATAACATATTTGAAGAAGAACATTTATGCAATTTTTTTAAGCAATTATAAATATTATGTAACAGGAGCAATGGAAGAAAATTTAAATACTAAGAGTGGTTTAAAATCTTTTTACTACTTTTTGATAATTAATGCCTTACTGACTAAAGATAGTGAGACAAACAGCACGGGCTTATTATCTTAACCTGATGAGCTCATTACATGTTTAAGGATAATACTTTTATTCAGTACCCTGATAACAGGTTGGCTTTTATCCCAGGTAGAGAAAGAATAAGAGTTGTATCAGGAAATGCTTGTCCTGCAAGGTTTTATGAACTGTTGCACTCTGAAGACTGAGAGGAGCAAGTCACAGCAACCTCAGTGATTTTCAACACTTTTTGAAGGCAGGACAGTATTGCTAATGAAGGCTGCTCTTCTAGAAAACTTTGTAATAATTTATAAAGTTCAAAAACTAAAATTTGAATTTCTCTTTATTTTTTTCAGAATTGCCTTCTTTATCTTCTCTTTGTTCTAGTTTTCCCCAACTCAGCATATTCCTAGAATCTTTTTCATCTCATTTTTCTCAGAAACAAATATTGTTTCTGAAATTTCTTGTTATTTTGTTTTTGTTTCTTCCCTTTTCAATGCATGAATAAATGAGTTTGTTTCTTGAAATTTCAGGTCTCACTACAGAACAGTGGAAAAAATATATCGCTTGAGAAAAGGTAAAGATTGTTAAAAACAATTGAAGGAACACATCAGCCAAAAGAATCGTCCTATTTACAAACTAAAATAGGTTTGACTTCTCTGCTTGTTCATTTTTGCATGTAAAATAGTGAAATCAAGATATAAGTCATTATCAAAACAGACAAGAAAATGGAAAATAAGATCTTAAAAATACAATTTATATTGCATTTCCCAATATTTAGGTGTAACCCTTTTTGAAGTACTCCTGATCTGGATCTTGGTGTGGTTTGTATTTTTATATATATATTATAAATTATTCAAGCCAGTGGATTTATGATTACATGGGAATGCATAGTAAGGATCAAAAAGGATGCCCAGTGTTTTGAAATATAATGGTCATTTTACTATTCTACTTTACTATCACTTTGGTCTGTAGAAGAAAACACCACTATCTAGCATCATTCTCACAGTGGAAGGCAAATAAAGATTTGTTGAACATAAAAGCAACGGGCATCTTAGACTTCCAAAAAGCTCAACTTCAGTTGGCACAAATCCTTTCAGTTTCACAGACAAAATGAAGTTGAATCACTGCTCTAAGCCTATTACCCAAAAGAGTTAAGAGTATAGACGGCATTTCTAAGTCCAGGACTTGCCACACAGTTCTTACACAAATAATAAAATTTCTTTTTCAGTTTAACATCAGAAGGGAAAGAAAGACAATGAAGGAGTGCATTCAGAGAAACTGTTTTAACCCTATCACTATTTTTGTCCTGTTTTCACGCAGCATTAAGGGTGGTACTGCACAGTTCCATTATACAGCAGATGTTAAATGCAAAGTAAAATAGTCAGCTGTAAAAGATTGATGATCTTCTTTACTATTTCAAAATAAACCCTGATCATTTATATAGTTTTGGGCACTGCTTGAAAGCATCATATTAAATCTAAACAATTGATCCATTTTTCAATGGCTTTGTTGTGTAATGTATTATGCATGTTTTTACACTCTTCAGTGCAAAAGGCCCTCACGTATGAGAAATGTTTAGAGTTTTGAGTGCTCCACCCAGTCCATATGGTAGGTTTGCTCTGTGTGTAAGACTTACCTTTTTCCACCAGGTCCATATGGCAGGCTTGAGCTAGCCAGGGCCCTCTATCCTCCACAGGGGCCATATGGCAAAGAAAGCTCAGAGAACGCTCATTTACCTTGTATTAAAATGTTATGTGCCTTTAGCACATACACATACACACATATATGTACGTGGGTAGAAAGGACTTAGCTACTGAACATCCCATCACTGCATAATCAATACATCCATGATAATGATACGCAATGGATTCTACTCTTTCCTTTTTATTAAAAACTGAAGACAAATGAATAATTTATCAAATCATTTGATAAACTCATCTGAATGACTTTAGGGATTTTTACAGAGTATTATTTAATTAGGCTAACAAACTGGGTGACATTGATATAGCCAACAGTTTACTTTAGAAGAACAGAACCAAATCCATCCAATCGAATCAACCTACTGCCAGAGTGTGTATAGTATAATTAATGAACATATTTGTTTAAAGATTCATCTCTGTGCTGCTCTACTATTACTTCCTTTTGAGCAGGTTTCTTCTCTTGTAGCATATTTAAGCAAACTGTCAATAAAACAAGGAAGAATAATCCAATATGGATAGCAAACTATATGCAGAGAGATAACTATTTACAAGTCATACGTAAATAAGTTATTATTATTTCTTGCAGGCACCTTCTACCTTTACTACTGGAGTAAGGAAAAAGCATGATATGAGAGCTTCCACATCTACCCTCTACAGACTATACATTTTCTGTAACAAGAAAACCAGATACAAGGCTACATCATGTGTGAAATGGCTGCACTGCCTTCACTGATTAAGGACATGAATTTAAAATCAGTGCAAAGATGGCAACTTTAGATTGTAATTCATATTTTCAAAGTAATTATTCTAAAATTGATACTTTGTTATAACATTTACCACTCAACCCATAGCTAGTCTGTAATTCAGAATTTAGGAATCCTCAGCATTTTATTTATACAGGAAAGATAGAAGCAATTTGAAGGACGTTTATGAAAGCTTTATTGCACCTGCAAGCTTATTTTAAAAAATGGATCAATATTTCCCAGTAGCAGAAATTTCAGAAACAACTTTTAATTATTTGAAAGTCAGAACATTCTGAAATGTAAAAAAGATACTGCTTTTATTCATTGGATTTGCAGTACTTTCATCTGCTTTCCTAGTTTCTGTTCATGTAAGAAGTACATTGTCAAATGAATATTCAAATATATCAAAGAACCATCCATGTTGAAAGTAAATAGCATAAGGAATTCAGAACAGATATGCATGTACAGGTTCTCATAAGTGTTGTGTTTGTTTGGTGTTTTTTGTTGGTTTTGTTTTTTCTTTTTTTTTATATATAGCACTGATCTTTCGTTCTGCAAAGAATCAAAAAAGTATGCAAGTGTTTTCCACAAGGAATACATCTCCTCATTTAAAAGGAGCCAGATAGCAGTAAGCATTTTAAGAAACTGTTAAGTATTTTATTAAAGATTTAAAAAGGCTAACTACTATGGTCATGTCTCTTCCGCCTACCTTCCTGTCTTTGGTCATACCCAAATAAAACTAAATCAATGAAAAAAGCTTTTGAATTTCATGGATTAATAACAATGACCTCAAACACTTTCCCTTTAACTTTAATTGTAGGAAAGGCATAATATACATCTTAGTATTCACTTATTCTTTTTAATTCCATTGTTCCCTTATTGATATATTCTCACTATATTCTCACTATACTCCCTTGTTTGTTCTTCTATTTCCAGTGTACAATTTATTAATACAAACTTTTAATTCCAGATTTTGAAGCATATGTCTAGCTGCATAATTGCTCATAAAAAATACATACAAATAGCTCACTTTGTAATCAGTGGGGTTTATGGAATGTCTGAAAGAGATTAAGGGTAGACACTCTCAGTCTAGGTTATTCAGTCTCTGCAAATAAGGGCCTAAATTTGCTATACAACAAAGAGGAGAAGGCAGGTGTCTTTCCCACACAGCTGCATTGCCTCTTCTTACATAGTTGGTTTCTCTCTTGAGGTTTTCCCATGCACCCTCCTGATTTCATGAATCATGCAAAGAACTAAGAAGTCTGTCTGAGAAGCTTGTTTTTCAACAATGTAACTTCAACTATAATTGAGAACAGAAGAAAAAGGAAGATTCCTAGATCGAGGGATAGATAGGTAGGAAGATCAAATATATACTCAACTTAGAGATAGATGTCATTGTCATAAATAAAATTATTAGCACATCCTTGGCACAGAAGGATAATTCACAATTTTAAGCACATTCTTATAAAATTACAAAGTATGATTTTTTGCTTTGTACATTCTTATTGAGTCAGCAGTTTTCTCTTTCGGGAGAACACGTGCAATTAATTGATTATCTCAATCAAATTTTTTCTACTTACATACGTATGTGTAAGGAAGGTAAAGATATGAACCTGACTTCATAAATACCATACAGTGGGATTTTGTTAAAGTTTAGACATATAGATTTGTATTCGAAAGCCTTTGAAGGTTACAGGGTGAAACCGTCCAACAATATCTCCAGGTCTTCAGGGACCAAATCCCATTATGTGGAGTTCAGTGAAGAGGGTAAACACTACCATAAAGAAATACAAATTGCACATATTTCCCATTTAGCCAATGTCACAAAAGTTCACCATTTAGAATTCTAACCAGTTAGGACTTATTCTTGGAGGTCAAGTACCTTGTGAACCTTGTCATCTCACTGATGACATCATATCCCATCCATCAATTCTTTCAAGGAGCACACTTGCCATCTGCTCAGCAAGCTATAATAACTTATTAGACACATTCACAGGGTAACAATTTGTACAATGACACTGTTATCTTAATGCTGGCACACAGAGAGATAGCAGCCATCGTTTCCCTGTCACAGCACAATTACTCTACCTTCCAACTTCAGAAGATAAGTTATTTGGATACTTAAACTTCTTATTAAATCTTATGGAAACAACGAATTCTCATCAGAAATTTATTTTAAGCTTTGTGGCTTTTTCTGACCATGAAGTGATAGATTATGACTACCTCACAAAGAACTAAGTTCAGGTTGACATAACTACTTTGCACCCTGAAAATTTTTCCTCATTTTTTGGTGTGCAAAATACATAAGAATGAGTGATACAATGATAAGCATGCAAGTAACAAAAAAAAATACAACTATTATCTGCAAACACACTACAGTTTTAAAACTAATGTTTTTATTTCACTGTCTTCCTAAACAGCATTTATTTCTAGCAGCAATTACTAGGTAGAAATGATGCACAGCCAAAGTGCTTATACGAAGCCTTAAGACATTTTGGAAGCTAGAGGCAATGTTGATTTTTGTAGATGCATAGATACATTTGCAGCTTTTGTAAAACATGTTAAAATCAAGCGTGGTTACAACAGCTGCTGTCACAGCACTTATGCCTTAATAGAAGTCCACTATAACTCTCCCTTGACCTCAAAAATAATTTCAGAAAAAGGGTAATATTTATTTTACATTACACAGAATTTATCCTCTGTTCCTTCCTTTGGCTCGTCATTTATTCCAGCTTACACTGTGATCAACATTGTACTAAAATAAAGTCAAGTACAACAGCCGCTCTCTGCCCATCAAAACTCACAGACGTCTGCCAAGCACTTGTAACAGCTGGTGTTACATTAATTAGTTTAAACTATTTATTTCATCCATCTCCAGAGCAGATTGAGCAAAAACATTAGAGATTATTCTAGCATCTGTAAGTGCCCTGCAAACATTAACCAACCAAAGTTGGAATATTAGTCATTAACTTACAGTATATGTGATTTAAGACTCTATACAGTTGTAAATAAAAAGTCTGCAGCTTAACACAGCTCTAGTAAGTTTTCCCTGACTTTTTACAAATCTGAGTTTTAAGTTTACATAAGGGTTTGTGCCCATAAAGTTTCCTTAAAAAAAAAATACTAGAAAGCTATTATAATTCCTGGCAGCATGGGCCATTAAGCAATATATGACAGGGACTGGGTGACTCGGTGGATTAGTCAGAGGTTTTATGTCCACTGCTGGAATCCAGCCCTAAATGCCGTGATCAAAACAGTGTTATCAAACGGTTGTAAAAATCTCAATTAAAATCACTCCTGTAGCCTCTGCTAAGTTTTTAGTGGACAACATAATAGATCTTTCACTGTTTACAGAGTTCTCAAAACTATCTTTTAATAGGCTGAGAATGGATGCTGGCAGAAGAATGCTGATTACAAGAGGTACTAATGCCGTATTCCCTATTCAAATGGCTCAAAAACAGAAGCCAGTGCAAGGATAAGAGTAGGCTCACAGCCACAGTCTGCAGGATTGCCTCTACCAAAATAAAAAGCTTCCAGCATTGCTCAATGAAATACTTAATGTGAAAATATTTATTTTTAGTGCCTAGGGCTCAAAAAGGACATAAAAGTCCTATGTAAACTCTGAAGAAAGAATTCCTCCCTCAAGGAATTCTGATGTAAAAAATAGAGTGGGAAACAGAGGCACAAGGAGCTGAAGTGCATTACCCAAACTCATACAACAGGTCGCTAGCGACGCCTGAAATGCAATTAAAGTCCCCCGACTCTCACCTAATTTAGAAACTTCATGATGTTTCCCCCCCCAAAAAACTAACCAAAAAAAAAAACCCCAAAAAATCTACCAGCACACTTGCAGAGTAAAAAAAGGAGTTAAGCAAATTAAGCAATATCTGGAATTATTAGTATCATTCTCTTAAACAATAATCTCCTCAAGTCCGAGTACCTTAATTTGTCAGTATGGAAATATATATATATATATATATATATATAATTTTAAATGTAGGTACTGAAATTAGCATCTGATTTAATTAAATGAAGCTAAAAATAATCATCTATCGTTGTACAAAGCTGTATCTGCTCTCAGATGATTTGCATTTACAAACAAAATTAGTTAACATTCAGTTTCACTATCTGAACAATAACGTGAGAAAGGCAACCTGACATTTACATTTAATTAAGTCATATAGATCATAACCCTGCAATACATATTACAGTTATTTAAAGCTCTGACTTGTTATGGGTTGCTACAGCAATGTAAAACAACATGAGTGACGAAAACTGAGGAAGGAATTGTCACCTATTTTCACTTTTCAAACTTGCTCCACCAAAGGTGAATAAGATTGCTTCTCTTTGCTTTATTTACTTTATCTCTCTTTTCTCTCTGTATGTGTGCTCAGAGGTCACTCTGAAAGTAATGCCTCTAATTTATTTCCATGGAAACTACAACAGATACAAAGAGCACAGTAACACTGTTTGATAGAGCAAATTCTCAGCTGAAACCCCCTTTTTTTTTCCACTAGGATCACCACCATTAGCTGTACATTTTCACCAGCAATGAACTGAGTCTGCATGCCATGCTCAAAAATATCACACCAGTGATGGTGACTGCTGTCACTGTTGCCACTGCTGAAACACACCACCCACCACCACATCGTGCTCACATCCACTGCTTGGTCTTCATCAGCATTCAGCAAGCATCAACAAATGTCAGTGGGCGCCAATTTTTCCACATGAAGGAATTCAATAGCACCCCTTTGCTTCACACACACTTCCACGTCAGACACCATTTTGTCAGACTGGCCCTCTGCTGCCACCTGTCACACAGCAACAACATGTAGCAGCATACTGGCAGAAAGGCAGTATATACTAATACTATAATAATACTAATACACCAACATCCATTTCTGACACCGTGGGCCAACAAAATAATACAGGAGGCATTACTTTTGGAGCAGCCCTCATATGCGAATATGTTTGCGTATACATGCATCGGTGTATACATTAAAGATGCCTTACTGCATTTTCTTCCATCCACTGCAGTGTTTTTTTCTTATTTACTCCACCAGCCAAAAAGGCAGACATGCAGCTTGCATCAGACTATGCAAGAGAAAACGCCAAAGCATATACCAGAACGGCCTCCTCAAACAATACTAGTAGCTCTTTTTCATGCTCACTCTTTATTGGCCTCGACAGACTGTAAGAGCCAGAGACTTTTCTGTTCTTAGGTTCCCAGAATTTATAACAAGCTACATCTGCCAAATATCTTTTGGGTTACACAGGTACTGCTACGCAATCGTTCACTTTTATTTTTTATTTTCAGTGTAAGGACTGCTTTTGAAATAACATCTTGGACAGTCTATTTTTAGAAGTCAAAAAATACAATCACCAAATTTCTTATCACATAAGAGAGTGATCTGACTTGTAACTTCTCCCTGAAATACATAACCCTGTTCATACTCCTTCTAACAAACAGGATGGTACAGGGAATCTCACTAAAGAGACTGAACATTTGATTCACTGATGCTTTATAAATGACTCTCTTTAAAAGCCTGTTTTCATCGTTGTTCTTAACCAATCCTGACCATCGGTTTCTGTTTTCATTTACACCACAATTGCTGCATAAACAAAGGCAGCAGGGGCCCTTGCAGGGATCTTCTCAGCTCCCTCTACAAATTCAAGCAGTACATTTCAACAGAAACTATGTCTGTGTAATACTCTTCTTCCTTTGCATTCACGATTTTTAGTTTCTAAATACAACCTCGAGGGAGCCATGTACATTCAACAGGAAAGCACTAACATGTCCCCAGATCAACACTGTGCTTTGCCTCTTGCAGTGATCCGTTCAAATGTACTAAAGCCGCCAGCCAATTTCGAATTTTTTCCTCCCTTTATTTCTTTTTCCGTGTAAAATTCATCTTTATGCAATGGAAAAGTTAATTGTTAAACTTTGTTACAGAACCTTTTGTTCTTGCTGAAGTCACTTTGCTTGTCTCTCCTACTGTAAGGACACCAAATCCTAAAAGCTGGCAAGAATGCATATGTTTATTTCACCATTGCTCTGCAATTACTGAATGCCACTTAATTATAGCAACAGATGCTCGAGTGTAGGAACCAGAAAAATCAAACGCCTCATTTCCAGGTTATTTTTTTCCATTGCTTCTGCCAACAGCAGATGTGTGAGCCCCTTGTGCTCTGGCGTAAATACTTATCAAATCCTAACAGGTCACCTATGTCACAAACAACATTTCAGATGCAACTGTTTCACCTGATAATAGGCTCTGAAAATAAAACTGTGAGCTGTAAATACAATGTATTCGGAATGAAATGCCATAATGTGAAATTGCTTTTTCTCTAGCTACAACAGAAGTCCTTGACAGTTTTTGGCAGTGATAAATCACCCTCCCATTAATTGTCTCCTCTCTCATTGTGAGGTGAGCTGCTAAAAGGGGCAGTCAACAAAAATGACTTAAAGGACAAATTTTGGCAAAAAGACAATGAAGAAATCTGTCATTGCTAAGCCTCCAGTAAACTGTCACGAAACAATCAAAATATATGTAGCCGAAGTGTTTATGTCTTTGTTAGAAAGGTTATGGGATGATAAGTTTACAGTTAAAACAGGAAGCTGAGAAACTGAAGTTGTAGGCCCTTGAGGCACCATTTCTGCCTGTGTTCTTTAATGTTCCATGCAAATCCCATCAGTGCTTCAGTTCACACAGTGCTTGCTGGTTGTAGCAACCTCATTTTCCGATTCTTCTGCCCCTGCCCCAGACAACTGAAAGCCCCCCTGACAGCACAGTGCTAGCAATAATACTTTTTGCATCCAGTTTCAAGATCTGTCCTTTCCAGTGATGTAAGTGATAGGGACGCTTAGCAACTCACAGGAACTGCAAGGATCCTGGTGTTAGTCAAAGTGAGGTGCTCCCACTTTGTGGCACCCATACATTTTTCCAGGAAGAAAGAAGTAGTGTTTACTTCCTATACTACAAGCTGTATTACAATCACCCAGTCACCCACCCAATTCAAGATAAAGGTGTGTGAAGCCATGTCTTCTACTCTTTCCCTTCCCAGGACCCACTTCACCCTACGTGGGTCCATTCTGCAAATACCTCTATCTCACTGCAAGTCTTCCATAGACTGAAGAGAAAGGGATCTCTAATCACAGCTTTCTGCAACTATATTAGAAAGCGTTCCAAATTTAGCTTTTTCCTTTTAATGATGTTACCAGAGAAGAAGCAGGGAGGTGACTACCAGCCTTTATTACTCTCATGCTGCCTACATCTCTGTGGCATTCAGACGGCAGATGGTATACTTAAGACCACAGGTTATCTTCTGTGTAGGAGGGGCTGCGGGCAGGGGATGCTTGTCAGATACATGCCTCCATAAAGGGCAGCATTTCTCCCTTCAGAAACAACACAGTACTGTCATTTTACTTTTTTTTTTTTTTTTCTGTTTTGTTCATTTTTCATTTGTTAAGGCTTTGAGCTGAAAGTATTCTGAGTCATAAAAAAAAAAAAAGGAAAAAAAAAAAAGGTAAAAATGCTGTTTACTTGTCAGCACATAGTTGGAAATTTACCATAAGCAAGGTTAGAAAATGATTTGTTACTAATGTGCCTGTCAAGGACAAAGTCTGGAGTTTGGTTTTATATTTATGTTTGTAAGAAAATTACAGTATAAATATAAATGAGTTGCATCAGGTATTTAAACTAAACCGGACAGGGCACTAGAAAATATATGTTGGGAATATTTCCCGCATCAGCAGGGAGATGAACCAGATGACCTAGTGTGTCTTTTGCACCACAGACTTCTACCATTTCTGTATGAATGTGGGATGATTGATACCAAATATCCTTTTATGCCACTATCCCTTTCTGCTCTGCTGGTATTTGTATGCTTTCTGGGGGAGCTGATATCTTGGGAGAATAGCTACAGGGAAGCACTAAAGGAGATTCTTCATCACAATGGTTAAGAACTGAGGAAAGTCGCACAATAGCTTTTGTAGCCATAGCAGCTTTGTTGTCATGGCATGAGAATCCTTTGTCACTGCTTCTGCTTTTACAAAGGAACAGTCATCTGACATTGTTAGGTGTCTAATGTAGAGCCTGCTTTTTTGACATGGTTATCAGAAGCTATTTTCTGTCCAGACATTTACACAGACCTTGTGTTATCCATGATTTATCCACAATCTGCGTTCCTCAATTGTGCTTAAACATGGTTATAGTTGTAGTAAATCATGTGTTTAAACATGTAACTAGAAGGAACCACACAGTTATCGCTAGCACTGGAACATTAAACAATAGTACTCCACGGAGCATCAGAAACATCAACAGGTTTCTGTCAGCCTGGTCCTGCAGTCCCATTGCAGGTATTTCCCCCATGCCCCTCATCTCCCTCTTCCACCTGGAATTCTTTCAGCAGTCACCTAAACACCAATCTATCGATCCTCTGTGGTCTGCAGTTACACCAAGCACAAATTTCAAAAACAAACAAGCAAACAGCAACAACTAAAAACAACACTCATTTGGGAATTTGACAGAAAATTGCTTAGCTTGTCTTTCAAATTGACAAAAGTGAGTGATAAAGTGTATAAGAACACTGTATTACGAACCAACAATCCAGAGATAACTGGAAGCTATTTCAGGAAACAAAGATTTTCTTCTGAAGGAGAATGTCGTCCAATTGGGAGAAAATTGAGAAATTTCAGGAGTCCCTAAATAAGCTCTAATCTTCTTTGTTATCACGTGTGACTTAATTCCTGATAAATGTACTCTGCGTACTTAAAACATCTCTTGAATGACAGAAATGCAGAAGAAATATAGTGATTGAAGTTTTTTTTGTTTTCTTTTTTTTTGGTGATGAGCCAGTTTGAGAGCTTACTGTGAGCATATGGAGATAGCATATTTGCAAGTCCATCTCTGGAGGATTGCAAAAGGCCCTTAGCTTGTGAAAAACAGCAATGTTATTTTTTTTAACGTTCCCTATATTTAGAGATTAAATCGCTCACTGCACAAACCCATTTGGAACAGGCGAGAAGGTGAAAAGGATAATCAGTACAGTCACTGGTCCGTGTTTCCTAAACGCTTTTGAAAACATTACTGTGCGCAGGCATAAAATTAGCGGCAGGACCTTAAAAAGGCTGGCATTTAGCATGACTTTTTGGAAAGTGACACCCTCATTTTTTTCTTGTAGGATATCATTAAATTTCAATCGCCCTATGGCAGTGCCTTTCCATTAATAACCAATTCACTGTGTCACTTTGGCTCTCCTTTGAAATAATGAGCCTTTGCTTCGCTTTAATAAATTTAAACATATTCTCAAGGCCAGGGAAGATAGGAAACCGCAGATGGGCTGAGAAAAACACGATTCATAAATCCTTAACTGCCTGAGATCGTTGAGAGCAAAACAAAGTAACACTCGTAAAATATTAAACAATCCCAGCTGTATGAGTGAAGCTTCATTAACAAAAATGGACTATTTACTGCCTTCAACAGAGCCTGTGGGTGGAAAAATTCAGAGAAATCTTCTTTAGAAAAACACTGTCATCCTCATTTTGATTCTTTAACCAACTGATGGCACGGTAGATACTTATTTTGCACGTCCACATGCAGAAACATTTTAGCAGAAAATTAATGATACTCTTATTACATTAAATACCACAGCACGTGTTTCATCGTTTAAGAAGGAATGAATGAGAACAGAGAAATTTAACAGACATGTTATCCTTGAAGAATTTGTGTGCCAAGAGGAGTAAAACATGACAAACTTTATTTAAATGATAATGGACTTCTCTAGCACTCTAAAGTAAACCTAGCAATATGAATAATGGCAAGAGAAATCAAGTAATGCCATTGCTTTCACTAGGAAAGCCTGGCAATTTATTCTACAGCGTTATACTTTTTCCAGCTTTAATCTTTAGTAACACACAGCTGATTTTGTTTATATTTCTATTTGGTACACAAAGGAGCAATTTCTTTTTTTTTTTTTTTTCAGCCTTTCTTGTTTACTATTTATTTAAATTCCACCCGAGTTTTCCTTGAGCCAGGATTCTGACTCAGAATATGCTTTTAAGCTCACAGGGCTGGGTCCTCAGACTCTCAGACCCAATTTGGTGCTGCCCAATTAGCATATAGAGATTCCCACTGAATAACCAAAGAACTCATAAAGGGAGCTCCCTTCCCTCCCAGATCTGCCTGTAACACCACAAGCTCTTCACTCTGCCTTCGTATGGGTCCTGCAGCTTCCCATTCTGCACCAGCCCTCATTGGCATTGAGGAGATCCCCTCCAATAGCACAAGTCACAATTTTCATGTCCCCCCAAGGAATGGTAGCCCATATTATTCCCAAATTCCTTTTTAAGCTTCATTGAGACTTGTAAAAGTCTCAAAAGTAAAACGAAAAAAAAAAAAAAAAAAAAAAAGGCTTATTCAAGAATACAGATTAGGAAGATTAGCCATAGAGATAGAAAGAAAATTTTAAAATGCCCTCAGCAAGAATAACCATACATGATCTTGTGGAGAACTTTTTAAGCCAAAAATTGCTCATAGCTGCAAACAAGTATAAAGAATAGAGATCAGTGTCAGTTTACTAAATGTTAGCAACCTGGAAGCTCTATCTCAAAAGACAAGCTGACAATTGAGTGGACAGAATGTCAATACTTCTAAACATTTCAAGGGTAAAAATACTGTGTTTTACAATCTGTGTCATATTTAATGCAAGAAAAGAATTAGGATTTTTTTCTTTTGCTGGCTGTCATATATTTTTTTTTCTTTTATCACAGTGAAGGGCAACTTTAAAGTACTTAGCACAAATTCCTAGTGTAATTTTTCCATAAGGAACTGACAGCATGTTGTTTCATCCTAAAAGCAAATACGGACATCACAGTTTTCCACACTACAGTTCATAAACTATATGTTTTATTTATTTCATGGTATTCCTCTTACCTGCAAGAACCATGACATGAATTTGAAAGATTGCAAATAATTTCTTACCACTCAAGGGGGCATTCTGACCCTCACAGAGGCATTTCTCTTTCCTCTTCAAAATCACAGGAACACGCTTAGCACTTACAGCTCCCACTAGCTTCAGTGGAAACCGTGAACACTGCCCAGGAGTTATCACCTTATAATCATTAGAGCAGTCATTTCCGTGCTTAGTAGACCTTCACTGTAGCTGATTTGTATAATCAGGGTTAATCTATTCTGATTGCAAATATCCATACCATAAAGTTTGAATGAATTTTCTCCGATGCTCACTCAGCTTAGGATACCCCTAACACTTCTGTACAGATACAGTACAGAATTTTTGCTTTCTCAGGGGGCTGGGGGCATTGATTCAGTGTGAACAAAGCTGTGGTATCATTCTTCATTGCAAACTGTGGCAGAACCTATTTATTCTATCAGGTAATAGGACAAATTAGGGGTATAAAAAGCTGTGGTAAAACACTGAAGCACAACCAGCAGTGGTAAGCCAGTATGTCGAGTGCTGAGGTTACCTGTCTGTATGAAAGCAGCAATCACGCATTCAAAAATAGCCTCAGACAGACGGGGAAAACAAAACTATCTTTGTCCTGAAGGTTTTAAGCATGGGAAGCAGACAATGTGTTGTTTAACTCAACAGAGAAAGCTTTCATTCTTCTATCTGTACCCCAAATCGCAGTTGCAAATACTACTTTTTGGCTTCTGATCTAATGCTATCAGAATATATAGAAATGTTTAGAAATGCAGGACTTTACTTACAAATTAAGTCACTTACAAATTAAAGAGTGGATTAAGCCAGTCAGGAATTCATTTTTCTTTTAATTAATATAGAAGGTGAAGGGTTCCCATTAACCATATATGAAAAAAAAAAAAAAGGAAGTTTGTGAAAATAGCTTGTAGAACATCTCACTGCTTGTGCTCTTTCAATTATTATTATTTGCTTTTATTGTTGCATTATGACAGTCTGAATGTTTTCTAATTGACATTCTTTCAAGATAATATCCAGAGTAGCAGGGAATGCTTTCACTTTTTTTTTTTTTTTTCCTATTGAAGTACTCATCACACAAGTACATTCTCTCAGGGAACCTTTTGGTCTCTGTCCTGTCTCTGTCCTACCCCTATCAAGATAGCACAAGATACTGTGACATTCGTGGTGTGGATACTTATTACTATCTGATTCTACTTAGTACTAAACTGAGATCACTAACTTCATTTCTCAGAATAACCAAAAAAGCAAAGGTTAATAACTTTTGGCCACTATGAGCATGCAGTAGGCTTGGACTGGCCACCAAGAAGCAGAAAAAATTAAAGTCCTCTATGCTCCATTACCGGTGCTTTGAACCATCCAGTCACATGGATTTTGATGTTTTGAGAGGATTAAAAGAATGTAGATTGGCATGAGAATAACACATTAATTCAGAAGCTAAATGGTTCTTTGAGAAGATTCACTGACAAAAAAAAAAAAAAAAGCGTTGCTGTCTTTCTAAGTCCTTTCTGGGCCTATACACATTTTCTGTGAAAAGTTGATTTCTCTCTCCCCCCCCCCCCCCCCCTTTTCTTTTTCAAACAGCCTTTTATCATCTAACATGTGAAACAATTGTAATGTGAGGCATGTGAGCAGAGAGCCTTTGCCAGTGGGCCCTCATAAATCTTGCCAGTTCCCAGTGAACAACACCAAATATTTGCAGCTGAGGAACATTTGGTCTGGCTTAAATTAACATATCTCAGCAGTCAGAAGTCATTAAGCTTTGCCAGTGATTTGAAACCATTTTTCCATTTCAAAAGCGACACTGGCTGTTACTTATTTTTCTGGATGAAGAAGGTGGTAAGGAACAAAAGCAATGAAATGAAAATGGGAGATACTAATGAAAAAAAATATGATAAAAAGGCTTTGAACTGCCTTTGGTAGATTTGTTATTAAGACTCTTTTTAAATAGCAGAGCACTTATGTATAAGATCAAATAATAATTCAAGATGATACACATTAATTTCAATGGCAAATTATGTAATATAAAGGCTGTGAAAATGTATACTTATTTTCTTCCTTAATCCTTCGTGAATATAGGCGCTATCAATTTTAAAAGCTGATGAAAGCTTTAAATGAAAAACAATAATCCAACCTTTTTCAATTAAAGGCTGCAAGTAGATTAAGCACTAAAGAAATGTGCTGTTGTGTGTTGGACAGGTCACATCTGATACGAGTCTGTTCAGATGCAGGGGGCCAGGGAAACACCTCAAATATAAAACATCATAGTCCAAACAAAAAAAAGGGGGAAAAAAAAGCTTTAATTTTAAGCCCAACTGGTTTTAATGCAAGTAGAATGTGAGTTCAGATTCTCTAGATTCTCCAGATCTGTTACATTGGTATTACCAGGCTTGAGAGCGCTCTGGATGTCCAGTAAATAAAATCATCATTTGCAGATCCATGAAAGCCACTCAGTTCCTGAGTTGTCAGAAATAAGCAGCTCCCCACATATGCAGTTATGATTACTTTTCCCCAATTATATAGCTCTGTCTGAAATCTGTGCCAAAAAATGCCTCTATGAACGACATTTGCTACTTTATAAGATGATAAATATTGCCAAAAAAAAAAAAAAAAAGATAAATTCTATACCCTGATTTCAACAGTTTCAATTTGTTATTTTTACTTAAATGGTTAAAACTGAATATACTTATTCAAATTAATACTTCTATGGTAATTATAATTTTGCAGCATCCACTTAGTTTTACTGATAAAGCTTTAATAACTTTGAATGCTTTTGATCCGTGTTATTTTGAGACAAAATAGGCTTACATTTAAAAGCATTCAAGTTAGGGACCTGAGGGAATAGCAGGGAAGGGTCAAGCTGGATGTCAGGAAAAGGTTCTGTACCAGAGAGTGGTCAGGCACTGAGCAGGCTCCCCAGGGCAGTGGTCATGGCACTGAGCTGCCAGAGTTCAAGACTCATTTGGACAAGGCTATCAGACATAGGGTGGTCCTGTGTGGAGCCTGGAGTTGAACTCAATAATCTCCGTGTGCCCCTTCCAACTCAGGATGTTCTGTGACTCTGTTTTGTGATTCTGTTCTACGATTCTAGGAAGTTTACTAAACAGTATTAAAGAAAACCCTTCAACATTTTAAATTTTTTGTGACTTTCAATTTTTTTAGTCTCTGCATCTTTAGCATCCTCAGTTCTGTGTAAAAAAAATTGGATGTTCCAGATTTAAAAGGCAAAGAGATCTAAACAGAAAGTATTTACTGCTAACTAGGCTATGTCAAGGTTGCCAGGATAGCTACATAATCAATCCACTTTCTATATATGCTTTTCTTTTGGGGGATTTTTTTTTTTTTTAAGCTTCTGAGAACATGAATAGTCTGCATTATCAGCATTATTCAAATGAATTATATTTTTTCTGTACTTAGCCATACATAAGAGAGTAAACCATTGTACGTGGATCCTGAAAGGCAGCAAACAAGACCGGAGTGTTTGGGAATACGAAGGTGTTAAAGTAAGCACACTTTGTGCTCTCAGACAAATGTTACTCTGTAATTTTATTTTTTCTTTCCCCACAGAAAAACAGCAAGATGAAGAAAGCATCTCATTGTACCTCATTTATCTGCTGTTTCTCTTAAGATTACATTACTTTCAAGAAAAAGAAACACTACAACAGCAGAGGGAAAGTTTATCAAGTTTTCTTTCATCAGTTACTGGTAACATTTCCTTACTGATCTATACAATCACAGAACGGTCAAGACTGGAAGGCACTTTTGGAGACCAGCCCCAACTCAAGACTGTGTCCAGATGGGTTTTCAATATCTCCAACAATACAGACTCTGTAACTTCTCTTTCTCATCTTCACCGCAGAATAATAATTTCATCTATTTAAAATGTTTTTTTTTGTCTTTTCACTTTTCTATTTCACTAGTCATTCCATAATTCTCTATCTGTACTATAATCTATTTCAAAACAAACCACATCATCCTGAAGCACCTCACCTATGAAGACAAGTTGAGGGATTTGTTAAGCCTGGAGAAGAGAAGGCTCCGGGGAGATCTCACTGCAACCTTCCAGGACCTAAAGTGAGCTTATAAGAAGGGGGGAGGCTGACTTTTTACAATGTCTGATAATGATAGGACAATGGCTTTAAAATAAAAGAGGGGAGACTTATGTTAGAAGTTAGAAATAAATTTTTTCTTGGTGAGGCATGGGAACGGTTTGTCCAGAGAGGCCGTGGATCCCCCATCTCTGGAGCTGTTCAAGGCCAGGCTGTATGGGGCCCTTGGCAGCTGGATCTGGTGGGTGGCAGCCCTGCTCATGGGAGCAGGGGATGGAACTAGATGATCTTCAAGGTTGCTTCCAACCCAAGCCATTCAATGATTCAATGATTCTATAATTCTGTGATCTCGTGCTTAAGAAATAGAACACTCTGGTAATTTTCCTCACATTATACAAAGTTGGTTGAGGACTTTTCTAAACCTCTTTTCCAAAGATTTTCCAAAACCTGCACACTAATCTCATGGGGAAGACTAAGTAGACCTACAGTACGTTACACAGGAAACCATCCAGGAGGGTCTTGAACATCTCCAGAGAAGTAAGCAATGAAAACAAAAACCTAAAACTCTGAGTTGGAAATACTATGGTGGAAGAACACAGCAGCACTTAACAGGTCTAGAATTCAATTAATCACATGCACTCATACTTCACAAAAAAAATATGTCTGTTTTCCAAGATTTATTCTTTCAAGATCTCTAAACCTGTCATAACAACTGTGTGGTAAGGTAGAATGTGGATTGGTCCCATGCAGGCAGTGAGGGATTTCCTCTACAAGTAATCATAGTTCTCAATATCTAACTACTCAAGAAAACTTTCCTTTTTATCTTTCCCCCTAGTAGAACAGAGAGGAAGGAACAGATAGAAACTGCAAGAAAAACTCTGTAATGTCAATGAGAAAAGAGTCAGTCTCTGTTCAGGAGAGCTCCTTGTCTGGTTAGGTATAGACTACAGAATAATTGAAGTAGTTAAGGTTTGTCCTCAAAAGCACTCTGTAATAACTTAATACATCTTTCCTTCTCTCCTCTCTCATATGGTAAAGTTAGGCTCGTATTACACATGCTTACTTTTCATAGCTTACTGAGCAACAGTACTGTCGATGCCATATTGCATAGGCATCACATGTATTTGAGGTTGAACATATTATGACCTCATACATATCTAAGCTCTGTTGTTTTAGTGTACAACACAGATCTCCATTCAGTAAGATTTAGACATATTTATATTTCTGGAGCTCAAATAAATATCAAGTACAGAAGATACTTCTTGAGCCCTGTAGCTACAAAAAAAGTATTTCATGTGATTTATAATGGCATAGAAATACAAGTAATGATGAAAATAAACAGAGAAGTAGACTATATGACTTTTTTTTTTTATCCCTTTGGAGACATTACAGCTATAACTTATGGGAAGACCAGTCTAGAGTGAATTGTGTGACTCTATTATCAGCTGTGAGGTAAATAAAGAAAAAAACAATCTCTACTTAATAGATCTGACAACAGCTATTTAATTTACATCATAAGATAAAGGCTACTTCTTTTAAAATAATCTCAGCAAAGCTGGAGGTGGGAATTAATAATAACTGAAATATGCAAGTTTGAATGCGAATATACAGAATTTATAAAATGTTTAGTTCCCATTCTAGATTTGATGTTGTGTAGAGAACTTCAAGATAATTTTTCAGGGAATCAATTTTTTTTTTCTTTTCCTACTCAAAACAAAATCAAAAAGAGAAAGAGAGAAACAATAACAACAGTCAAGTTCAAGCCCTATGAAATAGATGCTAGGTAAACAACTGACAAAATTACCAAATGAACTTTAACTTTCTCAGTATCTTTGGAATTATGCCATTTTAGACAGATGTTCATGGGTATATTTAATGCTTACAGAGTTCAGACTTTTAAAATCCACTAAAATGGCTGGCTGCTAATTTTAAATAAATCGAAACTGCACAATAAGTCTTTCAGATTAAGTAAAGACTACATTTTAAAAATTCCCCATGAAGTACACGAGTAAATGAAAGAAAGTGACAAACTTAACCCATGTGGACAATCCCCTTAGTTTTCTTAAATGTCAGCTATTTAAAACAGTTACTCTGCCACTCAATTTTATGTCAACAGGAAATGAGTTAGACAATCTTTAATAAACATTTAAGGAACAGCTCTGCAGATAGTTGTTTACTTACGAAAAGCAACACATAGAAGCATAAAATAAAATAAAATGCAAGAACTGAATTTAAGGCAAAGGACTTGGAACTTAAGTATGAATACATCCATTTTAGCCTGGCTTGGCAACATACAGGTACCTATATATGCAGTATACAGTATCTGTAGCTGCATGTACTTACGTAACTACCATTTAATTATTATATTTATGGAGAAATGTTTGCATCATCAAATGAGTACTAAAAATAATTAAGTTGTCATTTTGCTAAGACAGTAGCATTTAGGGAAAAAAAAAAAAAAAGTGCAGACAATGCCATTCACAAAACCCCTTTTGTGATTGTGTTGGCTTCAAATGCAGCTGTAAGTACAGATTGTATATGTTCTCCAAGGATGCTTTCCTATGGAACACTGTAGTGAACAGAAAAATACATAGTGAATGCAGATGCACAATAAAGAGGCCTCAACTGTCGCATGAAGTTCTTTTTTTTCATTATTTGGCTTTCAGAAAAAAAACAACAAAACACAAATAGCTGCAAACTTAGGTCTACACATTCTGAAGTTTCATTAATAAGTAATTCCCTTATCGCTCTAACAAGTCTGTTACAGTGGCTGCATTTCTTTCAGAAGTATGAGCTACAAACGAACTGGAAAAGAAAAAACTACCACAAACTGGCAACTAAAGAGCTGTTCAGGCATCATGCAAAAAAACACTCACAGAAAGTTCTCAAAACAATTCTTTTTGACTTCAGACTTCTCACTTAGACTAAGCAGGACTTTTAACCTTTTATTCACTGTACCTGACACCAAGGTGAAACCAAAATGTGTTGTCTTTTATTAACGTTAGCAAAAAGTATTTTACATTTTTTCTTAGCACTTTTAGTATTTGTAAAGGCTAAGAAGAAATGTTGATACATATTTCATCTGGTTGAAAATAGAAGTACTATTTTAACATGTCAGAGAAGTCATCCATGGAAAGATGGTAGACAAGCCTGTCTTCTATTGCACATTTTCTACTACAGACGTCTGTATTAAAATGGTTAACAAATCTTTTTCCTCTGCATTTTTCAGAACAGCTCTAATTTAGATATGGAAATTTTTCAAACTTAAATCAACAGCCGAAGAACTTGATTGAGTCTGTATTAAATTGTACTCAGTGTTAAGTCAGGTAGTCCACACATCGCATATTTCTAATTAAAATTTTATGCAGCACTTAAAAAAACGGTACTATAATATTAACAGTTAATTTAATAATTAAAATCTTATTTTTTCACAGCGACTTCATGGCTGGTTCCATACTGCAAGTGAAAATACCGCACAGTGTATTTTTTATTAATATATATTTTACTGGGCCCACCCAAATAGATACACACAGTTACACACAGTTACACACACACACACACACACACCCCAAAAGCTTGGCCAGGAAATTAGACATCTTATCTGTGAGCTTGCTAAATAAGGACCAATAACCTAGGTCTGCAGTACTCTGTGTGATAACTGCTTTTACAAAATGAAATTGTGACTTTTTCACAGCTTAGCTACAAGTAGGCACTATCAGTAAGACTGCATTTCTCTGCAATATGATGGGAAGTAAAAGATTTCAACATCTGACAGGAGAAAATGAACAACTGATAAACAATCTTTGAAATGTTCTCTCACTGCAAGGCATGCTTTTGATGATGATTTACATTTTTATTATTGTTGACTTTCAGGATGGAGCTGATGGTTGGCTAAACACACAATAACTGAAAGAACAAACCACGTAAAATGCAAACCAAATCAAAAGAAAAGAAAAACATGACTGGCATCATCTGCTTGAAAAGCTTTCCTTCATTTTTCTTTTCCACTGAAATATTCAGTAGAAATAATAAGAACTTAGTTGATCCAGAAAACTGCAAGTTTCCAATTCCAGCGTAGTAAAACCCCTTATTCCTCTTGTATTTTTCACCTTATTTCATTTTTATGTCTCTTAACTTAGAATATGATTTATTAATATTTAAACATAAGTTAAAAATAATTATTGTCCAAAACTTGTATTAACTTTAAGAATTATCTCCATACATTGTTTTTCAAAGAAAATAATTAACATTTTACCTTCAGCATCCTATTTTAAAAGTTAGAATGTTTGAAATATAACTGAGTATCTAAGCGTAACAAGGAGGGTATCCCATGCAATATTGTCCATGACAAAATAAGAATGTGAATTCAGAACTGATAACTGACATTTCTGTTTAGAAATAGACCATTGAGGAACTCAATTATTCAGTTACTCTGTAAATTTCTCTGTATATTTTATATATCCTACCCTCAGCTAAAAAATAAAAATAAATCCTGCCTGAGTGGCACTGTGCATCAAGCACAAACTGAGGATAATGACAGGATAAGGACTCTCCAGAGATAATGGGGCAGTACAAAAACAAAAATTCTTCTTGTTAGCATAACTATGTAGCAAAACTATTGGCTGGCTTAAGAAAAACTGTCTCTATTTGTATAAATAGTAATGGGTAGTAATAACTGAGCACAAGAGACCATCTGTAGTGCTAACATGCAGGTTTGCTGTGGGTAGGACTCTTCAGATAAAATAAAGGGATGAAACCTGCCCAAACATTTTACAAGAAATCCACCAAAATTCTGGGAAATTGTTAGAAATTGTTAGAAAGTTTAAATTTTAAAGAAATTCAAACAGAAATTGCACTAAGAAAAAGAGTCGGCAGTTTTGCAGTGCCATTATTTAAACGTTTTGGATATTAAATGAAAGCAAGTGGAGGATGGACCACAGTTAGCAAGATGAAAGAATCATATGCATGCTTTTGCTGTATATAAAATACATCAATAAAGTCATGTCCCAATATTTTTTCCTGAAACAAATATTATTCCATTGTGTTTGGATGCTGTTGTGATACACAAAATGGGGTTGCAATTTGACCTCTGACCACACAGTGAGCTGGGATTTTCTCATGTCCACATTATTTTGTTTTAGGTACTTTCTAGAGCAAATGTGTTTTGGAGGGAACTAACTGTACCAGTCAAAATAGAGCCAGGCTTAAAGCTGACAATTAAGCAGTGTGGACAATCAAAGATTCTGTGCTTAAACTCACTGCCTAGCTCTCTTGTATTTAGCAGAATTTATGGCTGGTTACCTTATGGCTTAGCTATATATAGCAAAGGAGAAACGTGCCTTGAAAATGGAGTTAAGAAGTCACTGAAGTTCTAGTTTAATGAGTTCATACAATTTAAAATGGATGTGCTTTCACTATTCTACCCATCAGACTACTACAAACCGAATATATGCAGCTATATGGTTTGAAATGCAAAACCTACATGCAGAAATCTTTTCATTCGAAGTATTTTTGTATAGACTAGAATGTATGTTCGTTGAACAGAGTTTTAAAGCCCTTGTATTCCCACAGTCACAGATTAAAAAGGTGCCAGATTAGGTCTCCATATGATGAAAACCAGAAGGCAGACACTCTGGATACAGAGGAGAAAACACAATTAAATAGTCTAAGTTTATTATTTTAAGAGAGTAGGCTAAACATACTGTGCATAACTAAATACTTTCCTAAAGATTATTGGCATCTAGGAGGTAATAGGAACAGTGGGTTTAACCAGAATTATAAATGAGGATACACATATTTAAACAAATGTCTAATGGTTGATTTTTTAACTTCATTCATTTGAATGAAGCTCATGATGCAAAACACTGTTTGTATACAATTTGAGACCTGTTTGATGAGGAAAAAAAAATGCAGGAGTACACTGGCCTGCTAAATTTCTAAATTTATTTCTTGGGGTATGTGGATGTGATTGGATAGATTTCCCATGTTGTGACTCCCATATATATCTCCTATTAAGGCAATCAATAATGCATACCCACAAACCAGATACTATAATCTCCTGCAGCACATTCAGAACTTCCCTGTCGGATAACTAATATTTCTAGCAGTCACTTTCTGAATGTTGAACTGGTCACAAACATTCTTGTGAAGGCGGGGAACGAGATGACTGTGGGAAAAGAACTATCCCAAACTTTATGAAAAACTGACCTGTAATAAAGTGAGCTTTTTGGGTTTCTTTTTTTGTTTGTTGCTTTGTTTTAAGGTGATGAAAAGCTCAGAAATAATATAATGTAGTTCTGGCAAAATAAATATCTACTTGTCCTAGGTTAACAAGTGCTGAAAAATCCCTATTACTAGTGATAACTTTAGCGATTGTTTTAAGGCAGTTGAGATATGTCAGCAGGGCTCTGGTAGCAAGGCTTTTCTCTTGTGTACAACAAATACTTTACATTGCCAATCTCCTTTCATCTCACTGCCAAGGTCACGGCCAAGAAACAGACTGAGTTTTTCCACTTTGTTAATCTGGACTTTCTGGAGTTTTTTAGGAAACACAGGAAATTCTACGTGCCTAGTAAAATGCAAGTCATTTGTATAGCAGTGGGCAACAGTATCAAGTGTTCTGCACCTGTTTTACACTCCAGCACTGTAATTTCTGTAAAGTAAACAGTAGATCTCAGGGTCAGATTACAAATTCTAGTAGGCTGTTTGCTAGATTGCTGCTTTGTTTAACCTTTACACTTTCATTTAGAAAGGAGAAAGTATCACTGTCACACCAAGAGGGCAGTTAAAGAGTTTTAATTAACTGTGGAGGTAATTAGACCTCCCAGTTTAACAATTATCAGACAATTCTATCCTCCTGTAAGCTCTTTTAAGATGCACAGTGTTTTTTGTGTTTTGTTGTTGTTTTTTTTTTTTATGAAGAACAAAATTCATTTCATATATGGTTTGGAAAAAAACAAAACAAAGCAAAAACAACTGGATAAAAGACTATCTAGAAAGAAAACCTGATTCCACTGTGAATTTATCTGTTTCCTTTTCCTAATATAATAACAAGTCAAAAGCTATCAACTTCTCATCCACCATTCCCTGCCAAAGTCCAATTCTAATCCAATTGCTCCTTTTATTAATACCCCCTCCCGTCATCCTCCAGAGTCTCTGCTCCATTTGGCCCATTGTGATATTCGCACTTACAACAAAGGTGAAAGAAAAGCATCCCTTGCCTTGCTTCCAATAAAGTTTGCTGTTGAGAATTGTAGTTTAAAAGCTGTCTATCTTAACAGTTAGTTGAAATCTCTGAGCCATATATCTCTCTCTGTGAAGAGGATGAAGTCTCCTTATTCATGGGAGGTACTGCTCACCAGATTCAATCCTCAACTTCATGCTTTTAAGATGTAAATACACTTCAAAAAGCAAGTAGTAGTGATCTTATCCCCTGAAGCAATGCATCAATGGACAGTATTAGCTCTCCTGAACACAAAAGATAATTATATATTTAGAAATATTTAGTTTTGTGTAAATACATGTAGATCCTTAAAGGTATTAACACAGAAAGCAAAACAGAATTTCATTTAACGGTTCTTCTTCACTCACATAAATAATTAATTAATTAAAGAAACAAGAAAATAAATAAATAAAGGAGAGAGAGGCTTCATTTGCTTGCATTAATCATAACAGTTTAACCTGAATTAACTGCACAAGTGTGGGCTGTGGAAATATCTCTTGTATTGCTCTGCTACATCTACTTCTCATACATCTATTTTCCAAACCACAGTGTGTAACTGTTTATTTGTATGTGTACAGAATTATATTTCGCTCTCAATGTCTTCCATGTGAAGCTCGTAGATTTTATGGAAACAAGGATATTGTTCACCGGTAAAAAAACAGATGAAGACATCAACTCGAGTCTATCCCAAGAAGAGTGGCAGAGAGGTGACTGTGACAGATTTGAGAGTACAATCTAGGTCTGTGCATATAATGTGTGTTTCCTTCATCAAAATACTTTTATAACATTTAATCATTACAAAATGCCTTTTGGACAGATAGATAAGAATCTGAAATAATAGGAACCCATACTGATTTTATTTCCATTCATTTACACAAAAAAAAAAAAAAAAGAGAATTAAGCTTGTTAGTGACAAACGAATTGTCATGCGTTATATTTTAATTGGAAGCTGACAAGCTATATGAATAAAAAAGAACAAAATCTAAAGAAAGGCAAGAGGAAGCTAAAAAACATGAAGAACTGAAAGTGCTGAAATGATGACAAAAGTCGACCAATAAAAGAATGGCATTTGGCCAGGAGGAATATTTTCTCTTTTGGCTGAATTACAGCGTGAAATAAAAATTAAAACAGGAGATCAACATTCAACATCATCTCAGGAGCTTCAGGTGCCACCATAAACTGTATGGGACGTAGGCTCATTTTATTAGCACCCCCTAAAATCATAGCGTAGTTATAAGCCTTGCAAATTCTCAGTTGCTTATCGTGTATTTGACATACAATAAATCCTTATTTATAATATGCACCATACAATGGAGTAGTAAATATTTCCAATTAGCTTTAGTGTCACTGTCCCCAAAAACCGATGCATTTATGTTAATATAAAAGCGAACACGGAACATTTTATCATGCATTAGAGATTTTAATCAGGTAATCTGCACGGCATCTGGAAACCTAAGCAGAGGCAAAGTCTGCTATAACAAAGGCACTGTAACAGTTCACCTTCAGTGAAGAACAATAATGCATTATTAAATTCACTTTCCTGCTCAGTGGTTACACTTAGCTGACCACAGCAAATTTGCTCTCTGCCTGGTCTTCACAAGTTGGCAGAAAAATAGATTCTGTCACATTTAACGGGTTCTGAAAATGACAGGATGCCTCTCTTGGTTTAACTATAAACCATAATCTTTCAGAAGTAAATATAATTACAAACGCCTTTTGTCACGTAGTTCTTAGGAAGGATATTATATGTGGGTTATTAGAGTAGTAGATCTCACTGTGTACTTGGATATCATTAGAAAGTAGGGACTGATATTGCACAACAACAACTTCAAAAAAAAAATCAAATTTCTATCTCTCTTTGATCCTAAATGACATCATAATTCTTAGAAAACAAAGAGATAGATATCAAATTCCTTGAGAATAGTCAAGCTGCTATCAAGAAATATTACTCCTTAAACTAACATCAAAGAAAATCCTTTTTTGTCCATAATACCATTGTAATCGTATTATATGTTTATTAGCCACTTGCTGTTTTACATGCAGTTAACTGAGGAAACTTAAAAGAAACTGCCTAAGACTCAGAATTCAGTGGTAAAGAATTATTGAATTGGAATTTAATTAGCAAAAATTGATATATTTATATGCAGCAGTGACTGATTCATTTTGGTGTCCAAGGATTTTTATCATGCTGCAAGCAGGATAAAATCTGTTTCACATGATGACATTCACTTTCAGGTAAAGGTCTTGAACCAACACTGTATAACACTTAAGTATCTGAGAATTGAGATTTTGGTCCCAATTAAGATCCATTAAAGAGTTTTAATTAGCTTTGTGTATGTAACAGGTTTAGCAATTATAAGACACAGATTTCTTCTGTAAACACTTCAATTCAGGTAGTTTTTTTACAAATATCTTAGCAATGAAGTGGAAATAACATCTTGGAAACATAGGATTAGATTCCAGGATCTGTTTACAGCTTTTCATCACTTACTTGGGTATGAAAACAAGGTTTCTTAAGTCCTCAGAAGGAATTTAGATATTACAATGACACTGTATTTAATATTTACATGACTTTTAACATAGGCAGCTTCCTCTGAAGTGGAATTACTACTTTGTGCAAGGCAGCCTGTCCATGACATATTTAATTGGGGTGACAACTTTGTAAACTGAGAAGCAATCTGAAGTGCACAGAAAGTTTATAGCTTTCTGAGAACACTGGTTCCAGATTTGGGACAGGAAGTCAAATTAAGCTTTTATAGATTTTGAATAGATCGTTCTGGAAGTCTTGATCCCTGTTCAGCAGAGAGGTACTTATGACCTTCTTTTAAACAGCTGACTACAAGTTAAACCTTTTTTGGCACAGGTAGACAATGGTGATGACTGTGATGAAATTTTCCAGCTAGATTTAGAACTACCTCAAGATGTAGAAATCTCCATTCCTTCTTATGTCCGAGGAAATTCAATCACAACTAGTTAAATGAGGAATTTCAGTCATTTTCTTTTCTACCTATGAAGAAAATCCAATCTTTTTTTTTTTTTTTAATCTGTTCCACAGATAAGTTGCTCTGTAAAGAGCAAATAAAGCATTGTAAGAATGAATATGACTGTACTCATTTACTGGGGCACTCTGCTTAAGTGTGTGGACACCTAATTAAAACTACTGTCCCAGATACCTATCTGTATCAAAATATGCAATTCAGCAGGCACTGGGCTTCGTTATTTTATTACTTTATTTCTTTTATTTTTTATTTTTTAAGAAGGAAAAGTTCTATCACTGAGCTATGCTTACAGTCATGTTCATCGTCTCTTTGGCCATATACAGTCATACACAGAGAGTCAGGGACTGTTCACACTACTTGCTTCTAAGCTTAGTCTCTGGCTTTGCTTTTCACTGTTTCCACACTCTCCAACGCAGACATGCACAAGTGCATGCCAAAAGTAATGTCAGTATTTCCATACCAATTAGGTGCTGGTATGAGACTAGTTTCTGCCTTCATCTGTTTGGCAGCACACCCACAGTATTTCTGCTATGGGATAAGGCAAAAACTAGAATACTCCACAAAGAATGGAATCACTTTACGTAATAAGGAGTCTGTCACGATTTGGTCAACCAATCCTCAATTGCATAGCATCCAGAGACCCATTCCTGTTTAGAGCA
>JAUPFR010000001.1:37260929-37550929 GCA_036925125.1 Oreortyx pictus
CCAAAAATCTTCTCCAATATTAGTTAAGAATCAGTGTGACTCAGCCTAATGGATACTGATAGTTTCCAAGAAAGCTTAGGGATATGACCAATTTCTAAAATCAAATCTAAGCAAGTCTGTACAGAACTGGGAGAAGAATCAAGCTTAAAATGAAACTTGCTGACTCTGCCCATTGGGAGCCCAAACAACCTTTTCAAAAGCAGACAGACCAGCTTAGAGGCAAAAAATCAGTAATTTTTTTTTCACAAAGTAGCTTCCGAGACAGCATGAAGATTACCACTATCCTAAAGATATTAGATAAATCTTTGAAGAAGAGAAGTTTTTGCAACCAAAGAAAGTTGAAAAGAGGGAAGAAGTCAAACTGTTTATCTTTGAACTATGATAGTACTGGTCCATATCAGAGAAAGAACTCAAACTTTCTGCTGTCAGGGAAAAAAATACCTTTGAGACTTTATTGTGGCTATACATTTGGTCGGGCTGCCCAGGGAGCTCGTTGAGTTACCATCTCTGAAGAAACATTTCAAGAAACATTTATATTTTGTGCTAAGGGATGGTTTAGTGGGAAAATATTAGCAGTAGGTGGAAGGTTGGACTGAATGATCCTGGAAGTTTTTTCCAATCATAGTGATCCACAACTCTGTCATTCTACAACATGCAATATTAACAATATCTCTAATAACCATGTAACTTCTTGAAGCAAAGGAAGTTCAACACCAATGTGTGCAAGAATTTCTGCACAGCGCAGTCACAGAGCACTGACACAGGCTGCCCAGAGAGGTGGTAGAGTCTCCTTCTCTGGATAAGTTTATGACCTGCCTGGACACCTACCTATGCAACCTGGCCTAGGGAGCTGCTTTGGCAGAGGGGTTGGACTAGATGATCTCTAGAGGTCACTTCCAACCCCTATTACTATAGGTTTCAATGTACTTTAAACGTTCTTTGGGCTCTTGGAATGAAAAGTCACACCAAGAGCCATTGTCCAAAGATTATTTCAGTGACATTGGCTTTCATTTAGTGTACCTCACTGTTATCTATGAGGTTACTATATGTCTATGAGTTACTATATCTATGAGTTTGACTATATGTATTGTGTAAGGCCTGAGAAATATTGAAAGCTCTAATCAAGATTGATTTCACAATGTGCTAGATGATAAAAATAAATAGACTGAACTCAGTATCTTAAGAAACTGTGAACTAATGTGTTAAGATGAAATAACATTTAAGAAGTAGAGTGCAGAAGTGAAACATCAATTATATTTGCAGATAGATACCCATTGAGGTCTCTTAACTACCTTTTAGTTCAATTAAAATGTAATGTTCTGTAAATACATGTTGTGTAAAAATATCTTAGAAAAAAATTTGCAAAGAAATATGCTATGTGCATCTCTCCACATTAACATACACAAAAGTGAAAATAAACAAAAACGAAAATGAACACAAATATATTTACACAAGAAGTAGATGGGCAGTAGGGCTGTGAATGAAAATTCCGTTTCAGGTCAACTGCTAACAATAGTTAGAAAAGAGTTTTTTTCAGAGAAATAGCTAAAATCACAACAATGAGCAGAAACTTAATTTGGGCAAAGTTCTGGAGCATTTCTCTTCAGATTTTGCTTGAGGACAAGTCAGGCAGAAGAAAATCTTTGATGGTGCTACAATTTCATCTGAGTCTTTCATATTTCTAAAAATATAGCCATATTTGTTTCTATATTTATCAAGGTGAATATATATTTATACGTGATGTATACTTACTCTCTCTGTTATAGATATATAAGAATTTTCTGCCAAAATACAGAACGAATATTTATATATAGGATGACATATTTAACATTAGTTCCTCTTTGATGCTCGATTGTTAAAAGTAAAATACAATTCTAATTACAACTTTCATATACTTGAATTATTTTCTGATTCACACTAAGGATAGCTTGGAATTTGAACATTTTGTTTTATAAGGTAGTAGCCACTGATCAAGGATAGCTCTCATCTCTAAGGAGGGACAGAAAATAAAACCAGAAATAAGCACTGAGACTTTTTAATGTGCAGATCTAATAAAGTTATACCATATTTTTTGCTATCACAGTAGTAAAAAAGATGCTGCTATTGATTACCTTAAAATAACTTTAAAAAATTCCCTCTATATCAAAGGTAAAAAGTTTTTGGTAAGAATTTAGCACCTTTTATGAACATAGTGAATATTTTATATTTTGTTACAGAAAACAGCACGCACATTTTCAAAAAGAGAGTGTCCTTCCCATAACACCTCAAATAACATATTCAATTTAAAATGTAAGCATGACATTCAGGCTTCATTTGCTGTTGGTGTCAATCTAAAAAAATATAAATTGATGCAGACAGAAAATTCTAATCTGATGCCCTAGGGCTAGATTCAATAAAAGACTTAGGCATCTAAATTTGGTGTTAAATCAAGTAACTTTTAGGTGTTTGCCCCCCAAAATGGTATCTTGAGCTGAAGTGAGTATGGAGCTTAAATTCCTACATATTGCATAGGGTAGGAATTGCTGGACAGTTATCTGTTAAGGGGGCTATAAGCAGTCACTGCCTCCTACATCCCTTAACAGCGGCCAGGCCAGGTATTTCAAAGTGGTATCTGTTAAAGTTAACAAGTGAAACTGTAGTCTGCCTAAGACAATATGAAATATTGTGCAGCTATACGAATATAGCAATCAGAGAAACTCTGTGAAATGGACCAAGCTATAAATTCCACCTTTCAAATGCAGTAAGGATGTAGGGTTGGAAGGGAAAAGGAATGATGTAAAAATATACTTCTCTTTTTTACACAACACACAATGATTAGGTATATTGCCTAGGACATTTGTCACAACTTCAATTCTCTTTTCTGTCCACAAGAAATTAGGATCTGTGCTTCCAATATTAAAGAGGTCAGGGATGAGAAGTTAACTTCCAAGTCACTGATTATTTTCAACTCTTTTACTGAAAGACCAGACCAATGAGCAAGAAAAAGATCAGAATGAAGTCATCTTAAGCTTATGTTTGCTGCTAGTTTCTCCTTTCTATGTTTTTTTTTTTTTTGAGATTTCATCCACAAAATCACTAAAAAGCTTGATGAGAATTCAGCCCCTGGAAAACTACTCTTCTCAAAGTTTCACCTGTGGAGATCTGCAGGACCTGAGATCCAACCCAAGCAGGAATTTTGTACTTTCACTCTTAGTAACAAAAATCTACCTAAATACTAAGTATACAATACACCTCAGTGGAAATTTAGGGACTATCCAGAGCAAACTACTTCGTTCATAGATACTCTACTGTACCTGAAAAGATTAAGTCTCTTAATTTTAAGGTAATAAATTGACCTAATTCTTTGTTTCACAAGTCCTTTTTAGCTCTAATAATTTTATAACCTATAATAGTCATAGGTTACAAGATGAAATACTTGGTTTTGATGATGGCAGTCAAGTACTTGAACTAATATTGTGTACATTCTACACCTTGATTACAGTGGAATTCAAAAATCTGCCGTCCTTTAATAAAGAAAAAAAGAGTACTGGAAATCTAGAGTTATTGACTATTTTAGATATAACGGTAATAACATCCTGAATTCCACATGAATTGTGAGGCAGAAGCGCTCTGCAGCATCTCCTGCATGTCCTCCATAGTTCAGTCTGGGAATCTGGGTGAAACAACACAACTCAACAAATCTAACCTTTCTTCTCATGGAACTCAGAGAGTGAGTGGAAATTCATACTTTTAGGCTGAGTTTTGTCCCACCATGAAGATAAATGGGCAAGCTACGCATTTGGAATCAGTAGCTGGAAGATATCCCCAATTTACACATGGTCTTTGGGAACGGAAACTATTCCTAATTTTCTGCAACAAATACTGACATATTGGCAGCGAATGAGACCGAAAGAATCTAACTTCATTCTTGGTGGGATAGTGAAAAACTGTTTGCAATGGAAGCTGAGGTCGCTCAGTGCTGTCCATACCAGAATCTGAGGACGTACTTTGAAGTCTAAAGGCAAATTAAAAAGAAAGAAAACTTCAAAAGAAATTTACTGCTATCTAAAACACAAAAAAAAAACAAACTAATTCCTGCCACTGGGAATAAATCTGGATGAATTTTAAATAGAAATACATATAATCTTTAAAAACTGCACTCTCTTTTTTGCACTACTCATAGATGTGATGAGAAAGATGATTAGCCTATCTGTCTTACACTAAGACACTTTAAAATCTGGTCTGTTGATGAGCTGTCTCTGTTATAATTTTTTTTCCTCCTTTTTAAATTCACTGTTGACAGTAAATAATTTTTCCTTAAGCTCTAAACACTTCAGACATTTTGACTATTTTCATTTTTTTAATGGAAGAAGGTACAAGCAGAGAAAAGGCAGTGCCTTCCTATCAAGCAGAATTTCCCTGGCTCTCACAGGCTCAATTAAAAACCATTTTGTAGTTGCAGCTGATAGATCTGTGCCAACAACTGTTTCGAGGAAAATAAAATAATGTTTAAGTGTTTGTGATACTTATTCAGAATATCTGTTTTTACCTGATTTCTTTTTCTTTTGAAGCAGATTACCAGGGTAATGCCTTCGACTTTAAGAGTACTATCGGCTACCCGTGTTTGTTAGTACTTTTTAATATGATTGCATTCTAACTGATTTGCAGTGGTAAGCACAGTTAGGAAATCAGATTGCAAGCTCACAGTGACAGAAGTAGATAATTACTATCTCCACAAATATCTATAAATTAAATCACTTGTTTTAATACAGATTGGATCAGTATTAAAGTTACAGGATTGGTATGAAAAACATGATAAATGTAGTCATGACAGAAAGCAATTTTTAATTTAGTATACCCTATCAATCTAGATGGCCCGTAAATATTTACTATTAATTTGATGGGGTGGAACAGAAGAGAAAAACAAAAAGCAAAGCAATAAAACAACAAAATAAAAACAACTTGAAAATAGAAGATTTGACCTAAACAAGGAAAAAAAACTGCTTTCTCAGCACTTTCAGAAGTTCTGCTGAGAACAGATCTTGCAAAGAACGTGAACTGGTGACAGACTGGATATTTAGAATACTACTACTTTGTTTACACAAAGCCGTATTTTAAGAAATGAATGATGTAAAAAGCAGTAGCAATTCTTAGCGTATACTTCTTTTTGTTGGATTTACCAGTCTGATTATACTTGAGTAACTTCAAAGGCTGCAAAAAGTCATTTATGGAAATTCAGAACAAACCTATTTGATCACATCATATTTCACAGCAGGGATACAATTTGTACGGGCTGAGTGAGGGTACAGTGTAAGCTAAAACAGGTTGTGTGTTCAATGAACCAAACTAAATGGTTTATACAAAAGAAGTGTTTCCATTAATTTTGGGGGGTAATTTTATTAAATATGCCACTTGTCCAGAGAAGTGTCTAAATTTTAATTTTTTTAATATTTCACTGTTCAAGCACATGGCAAAGTATCATCTTACAGCTGATAAAATGTAAAATATGACACAAAATGTCATATTTTGAAATCTTTGTCACTGAACAGAGTTTCTCTAGCTATTTCAATACATGGTTCTTATACTTCCTCTTTTTTTCTTTCATTGTTCTCAAATAAGTGTTTGGTATGTTTTTTCCTGATAAGCCCCAAAATATCTTTTCATCTGATTTTTCTTATTTCTAACATCCCCTTTAAGAAAACGATCCTTCTCCATAAATAATATTTAAAAATCATATCTATTTAGTAAATGTAATGCATCAAATATACCTTTTACATTTCAACTACTCCTCCAAAACCTCCTGTAACAACCCTGTACAGGATCATAACTTTGAATACCAATAGAGATTAAATGTTGTCATAATCGGTGTAAGTGCATGTGGACTATTCACCTAGATCAAACACTTTGGTCATATACTCAATTAAATTTAAATCCCATTATATAATGTGTACCAGCCTCATTTTATGCAATTCCCTAATTTAATGACTTGGTATTAGCCTTTTTTCTTTTTGCACACACGGACTAATTTTCACGGTGCTCAGTTCCTTTGGGAAGTAGGTCATTAAAGTCAACTGGATGGAGACAGAAACTTAATACCTAAACAGCATTGTACAAGGGCCAGAGACACAACAGTAATATAAAACTGTTTTTCACTGATCCCTCTTTGTAATATCTGTGAAATTCCCACTTCGTATGAATATTGTTCATTAAAGTCAAGGACCAGAAAATAGAAGAATCCAGAAAGCTATCATTCTGTTAAAACTAGATTTCTGAAACATCAACAACAATCACAGTATAAAATAAATTGCAATTATTACTTAGCTACTGAAAAAAAACAACACATTTTACTGTGAAATTATAAGTCCTAATATTCATATTACCTTTTTCAATGTGTATTCTTTTTGATTCATGTCCCATGTCATGACCAGCGAGATCACCTTCTTTAGGCCCAGGAAGGACATTAGGTGACAAACCCATCAGCATTTGGTTCATAGATAGCCCATTCTGATGGACAGCTGCTAGACACAAAGACACGCAGAAATGAAATCAATTGTTACATTAACAATACATTTTTTTTTTATAATTTAATACATTCTTCCTTTCAATTATGCAAAAATTCTAGTAATCATAAGGTTACTCAATTAGTGCAATCAGTACACGGACAGTAAACCATTTCTTCTTGTTACACCTATTTAAAATCAGTTCATTTTAAAAAGAAGAATTCAGTATTTCTCGACTCAGTTGGATATTTTCTTGTTAATTTAAGAACAGAAACTCCAAACGAAACAATCTGGAAAAGGACAGAAGGTTCTAAGGGAGACATCTCCTTCTTGGGGCATTTTCAGTTACTTGTATAAAAGTTATGTTACGTGCTATCTAAATTAAACATCATCCAGGTAAGAAATTACTGTTTTTCAGAAATACATTGTGCCACATCAGATTTGCAAATCATATAGCTAGAAAAGCTGCTTCAGAGTTCACAAACCCAGAAACTCCCAGAAGGTAGACTATATCCCTAAGTTACATCCTCAAAAAATTGTATTCACAATGGACTTAGTCCATTTTCAATACCGTCTTTTTTCATAGGTAACTCATATTTCTGTAGTAGTCATCTTACTCTTGCTAATACCACAAAAGCAGATGTACTTAAGGATCAGCTGTGATGACAACAAATCAGATACGAAAGAAAAAGACTGTTTTTTCAGTAAGTTACTGAAGTGATCCAATAACTTTGTTATGATCATTACTGGAAGAAACAACGGGCAGAGCTCCCACTCTTGTCTGCTGGTAGGTAAGCAGATAAAACTAAAGGAGAAAGCCACTTCTTGAAAAAAAAAGATAAAGTGTAATCCCTTAGGAAAAACAATAGCAATCTTAATGTTTGCTTTCTTTATTAAAAAAAAAAGGCATTTATTAGTTGCAATAAATATACAACTCAAAGAAAATATATATATATTTGTGTGTGTGTGTGTATTTTATTTACAAATTCATAAAGCAAAACAGGGAAACATAGATCACAGAATATGGGATACCAGTCTAATCTGCACCCTCAATTATCTAAGTGATAAGAAAACAGAATTCTCTGCTTGTCATGGTCAGGCCTCATTTATTTTTTTGGTAACTCATTTTTCATCACATAGTAATGACAGATCTTTCATCTGGAAGTCAGTGAAGAACTAGCTTCCTGTCTCCAGAGTTTGAATGGAAAAAGTCTAGAAAACTCATGTTTGCATCTAATCAATATGACTGTGTACTTCATAGCTATTCTGTAGCTTTCATTTTACATGCTAAATCCTCTAGTTCTACCTGCTGAAAAGTTCCACTGTGGAAAGATGCCTTAAAGGCCTAAAAATCTGCAGTTGAGCAAAAATAAAGGAAATGGATAAGTGCAATATAAATTTAATATCCATTAAAATAATGGGCATTTTAAACCTCGGACTCTAACCTGGAATAATATAGAGCCCAATGTTTCTGCCACATAATTTACATACCGTACACAGGGCCTTGATAAAAATGGTACTGTAGTGAGACATGGTTTAATTTCACTCCACCCCATGCGAGCTATGAGATGATAACACTCTTTGTATCATTTCTCACCTCTACAAGCTTTTACATCTTAACAATTTATAAAGTACACATATCTTTAATTGATTTATACTAATTCTTCTTTTTTTTTTCCAAGTAATCTATGATGTAAAATGCATCTTATGAAGTCAGATTAAATTCAGAAATCAAACTAGAGTAACCAAATTAAATAAAACTCAACCAAATAGGCTTACAACTATTCGTTCCATTCTAAAAACTAATCTAGAGATTTGCTTCCTGGCTGTAATTGTGTAATTCATATCTTGTATCTTTATGTTTAATATGACATGATGGCAGTTTATATCAGTACCTGGTAATGTAGTGTCAGGTATTAGGATACTGCAAACTGGGGAACATGACATTGGGAAATAGTTATTGCAGCTGAACTTCTGAACATGATACCTGTGAGATCTATTTAAGATGAGGGCATTTTGATTAGAAAAACCAGCTGCGCCTAATCAAATTTAAAGTGGTAACAAGGAGAATAATGTGACCTACGGATTCTGTCTGAAGAGCTCTCAGTCCGTGCAGGAGAGCTGGACACACTGCTGCTTCGATGAGAGGATGGGTGGCTGCCAGGTCTTCGGCCCTCTTCAAGAGAAGGAGCAGGAGAAGGGCTGTCTGGAACACGTTCCTACACCCCATGAAAAATAAGTTTAAAAAAAGGCACGTTAAAACGTAGCTTCCAAGGATCATTTCCCTAAACTGTATACCCCTCCTAAATCAAAACCTATTTTTCTCTTCCATTGAAGCATCCAGGCTTTGCACAGTATTCTCAAAGGAAACTTCACAGTTTTAGGACTCATGTTAGTATGTAACATGAGAGTAACATCATTAACTCATGTTAGTATGCAACATGAGAGCTGCTCATCCTGTCAGGATTTTAAATTTCCTTCTGGGCTACTTATAAAAATAAAGGTTTTGCTTTGCTTTTGGGTTTTATTTTAGTCACTTAAATCAGTGTGCTGTTGAATTGGAAACATACATTTTGTTTACTAGCCTACAGACATTAGTCTTACGGGATATGAAATGATGTACTTTACTAAATAAATAAAGACTAGACACTGCTGTTTTAACTCACGATTAATTTTATTCCCCAACTTAGTATTAAAGGAGTTTCTCGAGAAAAGAGAGACTATGGATCATAAAGAAAACTAGACCAGAGTCTGAGTGTTTTCCAATGTTGGAACACAAACCAGGAACGAACCATACTTATTCTAAGAGTGTTCTGCACCTTTGGCCTTATCAATTCTTCAAAATGTGGGAAAAACGCCCACCAGCATTCTTCTATCCAGAGGGAGGCTTGGCATGATAGCTGGGAGGAGCTACAGTACACTTCAAAATGTCCTTTGATTTTGAAAGTCACAGCAGGAGTACTGTGATGACTTGGACTGCACTTCTTGCGTTTGTAAAAACTATCAATATGTACCAGAGTGATTTATCCAATATTTAAACAGAACTTTGAATGAAATAATGAACAGTAGTGCAGAACAGTCCTTTCCAGAAAAATATCTCTCTTTCCCTGCAGTTTGATAAAGGAGGTGTGAGTTAGGTTGGTTTGGTCAAGTAATCATAAAAACAGGTAATTTTTAAGTAGAAATTCTGACTTCTAAAGAAATAAAAGAAGAAAATTATTCACTCAACTCACTAAAATATTTCAGCAACAAAATAATGCACTTTGTATGTTTAATAACATGTATTACAAGTTCCAGTTACAAATGTCTTTAAAGCGTTTTTCTGAAAAGAGCATCATGCGCCTCACACTGTAAATTGATTTTGCAACAGTAATTATTCTTCATGCACAATAGTAAGATGAATATTTATTTTGTTGAATGCATTCCTATGACACTTAGCAGCACGAGTATTTACAGTAATCAATAGGTTTGCTTCAGGGTAAGCTTTACAATAAATGTTTGCTAAATTTGAAAACGGATTCAACAGGCATATTAACAGAGTGAGAGAAGACCTTTCAGAACAATGCTTCAAAATGTTTAAGTAGTTAACAGTCTCAGGTTTTAAGTCAAAATAATTGATTAAGATAGTTTAACTGCATCATAGTTCTAGGCTTATTTTGACTTTGATTGTGTTTATATATCCATGAACTGTGTATTCAAGAGGAGGATTATAACACAGATGTTTTCCAAATGTAGAAGATTTATTTCTTTAGATTTAGGAGGATTTAAGCATGCACAGCGTACAGATTTGGTATAAATTGGAACACAGTATATTTAATCATTAATTTAATATATAATTTCACTGTTTGGCTTACAGTGCATTGTTCTGAGAAGGGTTTCATTAAAATGAAATCCAGTAAGCATGTAAGATTTGAATACAGAGCTGCACAGTAAATTAATTTATTTAAACAGCTTAATTTGTTTATCCTATTTATTTATGTGTGCTTTTACAGCACGCATTATGAGATGGAAAGAGCAAAAGAAATTTACAGGACAACAAAATATAATTATTGTGCAAACAAAACAGATAATGAGTTTTATTCACATAGCAGACATACTCTATGAGAAAACTAAATACACTGGCTACAACAATTCATTTGTAAAAGGCCCTTTAACTCAAAAAAAAAAAAAAAAGGGATTAAACTATGTAGAATGTATTAATTGAATAACTTAACTCATTTTTATATCCTTGCTTCCTAATTCCACAATCAGTAATACAGACTATACCAATTTTTCATCTTCATCAAAACGAGCTGCAATAAGAAATGGAAATTCTGCTAATAAGATATCGAAATACTCTGTAGCTCTAAAAAGTCAGAGTGGTAAACTAATGGTGCTGGAATATCAGTACGAGCATTCTCTCTTACTACAGATTTTGTGTATAAAATATGGATTCTACTTGAGGAAAAATACTAATTTTACATTTGCAGTGGCTTCACATTAAAGTTCTTCCAAAAAGGAAATGTGCAATATTGTTTTCACTAAATAACTAAGGATGATAAGAATTTTTTTTATAACTTCTGCAAGATGTCAGTTTTGTATAACTAGTATGCATGAGACACCAAAGAAGAACAAGAATTTGCTTTGTTATAATCCTGACTAGAATCCCTAGAATTATGTCACTTGACTCCCAGCAAACAAAACCAATCAGCACAAACAAACAACTGAATGGTTTTATTTCATATATTTTGCTAAAATCTACAAAGAAGAAGAAACTGGTCCAGTGTTCAGCCTGAAACAGTCACATCTGCACGTTGGTACTGAAATGCAGTTTTGAGACATTAAATAGATATGAAACTTCAGAAACACCTATAGTTTGAATGAAGGGGTGTCTCAGTCAAATGGGATACAATGAAGTCAGTGCAGCCGGATACTGAGTTCTGTTTCGAGCACCAAAGGATTTTGAGATGTCCAAGCCAGGCTCACATGATCTACAAAAGATTTGTCATCTTCTGAAGTGGCAGCAAAATATCAAAAGCATTACGGCTGCACATTCCAGCTGATAAGCTGAACAGCTTTCAAAACACAATTAACAATATTTACTAGAAAACAAGATATGCAGAATTATTTATGACTTGTAAAACACAACCCCCACTAGCCATATTGTTTTCCTCCTTTATTTTACTTCAATATTTTTTTCTACATGTACTCATGAGAAAAAGCAGTGGCAACTTGGGGCATATGTTGCAATCTGAGATATGGTGAGCCAGCTCTTTCAAACAGACAAGGCTTTCAATAAGGCATCAGAACTGGAAGACATACTAAGAATACAGACTCTTAAGGGACAAATCTGGAGAGTTCTTTAGTTCAGTGCTCTTTACAGTCTGATACAAACCATGAATTACGTGTATTTAAGAATCTGATGTTTAACACTTAAAAATTCTCAGAGCATACACAGAGCTTCACTGCAAGGACTGCAGCGTCCTTTTCAGTACTCTTACTCCACTGACATTACAAGTCACAGATCTTCAGTATTAGTCCACTTTATAATTAGCAGAACTGCTCTTGTGACACTGGGATTTTTTTACCTTACAAAGGACAGAGATCGTAATAGAGATCTTAACAGTCATCTCTAGAATTAGAAACCCCACCACTTTTTTTCAAGAATACCACATTACCCACAACATAATACCGTCTCAGCTTCTCCAAGTAAAATACAGATGTCTCGCTATACTTAACATTCCTCTACATTTTGTGAAGAGCTTTTTCTGTAGTTGCAAGGACTGTGCTATAAGATCCCATACTATACGATGCCAGGACCATACTAAAAAATCCAATACTGTAAGATTCAAAGATCATACTATAAATTCCTTTTAAGTAACCTCTTATTCAGATTTATCTGAATATATCAGCAATAGCATCCAGAAAGCCAGAAATACTTCATTCCCCATATGATATATGTCCTTTTCTTCCTTTCATATTTTCATTTTTTTTTAAATGCATCATTAACATAAGTCTTTCTCAAATCCTACCATCAGGTAAACTTGATGGCGTTCAGTTGTTGGTGCCTATAACACTACGCATGATTATACACTTCAGGAAATCCTGGGGTTAATCCGTCTGCTCTTAAGAAAATAAACAAGGAAGTGTATATTATAAGATCTCATCACCTCAAGTCATCCCTCAAACATGCTTTTATTCTTTGCTAACCCCATTCCAGAATCATTTTGACAAAATTTATTCAAACTTTATACAAACTTTCAATTACCAGCCACTTCTGCATACCCAGACTTAATCTTCTGCATATTCCCCTCCTAAAGGCACCTAAAGGTATTTCCAGTTTCAGTTTTCTCCTGCTTTCTGGTTTGCTTCTCTGTAAAACTCATCTCTTGAGCCTGACTGGCATGGACCGAGCAGTAGACATGCAACTAAGAATATCTGAAGATGTACGTCACTATTAAAACTATTGAGCTCTTCAGTGATGAATAAACTTATTTAAGGATGTTTATGCTTTAAGTCATTAAAGTGCAGGAGTTAAAATTGCTTAGTTGCAGTGTCATACTTTTCAATAGTTTGGATGACTTCCTATTGGGGGATTGATACATGACAAAAACTGTTTATTACATTGGTAATTTTCAACTTTTTAAAAATACTTTAACAATAACAAAGAACACCCTCTTTATTAGAAGAGTTGATAGCATTTTGAACTTTTTTGTGAAGGAACCTGGCTTCCAGTCTATTTTTCTGGTAAGATTATGAGAATCTCCTTCAAAATGACAAAACCAAAGACTTCTTATTCTTCAGTTACATATTGACCTATTTTGAACTCAAGTGAGAAGCATTCAAGGAATGGCTTTCTTGCGAAATGACATACTTATTTGACACTGTATTAGTTAGAGTGAAAGAAATGAATTCCTTGGGTATTTTTTGTATTCCCTGAAAAGGGGGAGATCTTGCTTTTATAGTTTCGTCTTACCTTAAGATTCAGCCTTCTAGAAGACTACAAATCAATGTTTATTCCAGAAATTAGAAAATGAGCTGGGATAATAAATATTTCCTGACTTCAACAGTCACAAATAAAATTGATGTTAATGAACTGAACGCTATAAATGTTTATTTTCCATTTCCTTACTTGAATAACATCACCAGCTTGTTAAAAATCTTGCTCATGTTCCACTGATGCAAATGCCGTTGCTCATCAGTTTCTTACCACCACACTTCTAATCTCAGTCACAATTTTAAATGTTTACTATTGCCATTAACTATACAATTTTTTTAAATATCGGATCTATTTCCTTTAAAGAACATAACTGGCAATAGCATTTTCTTTCTGTATTTAAATTTCTTGGACTTATTTGTCTTATGGACTAATTTAAGATAATCATATTTCCATTTTGCTTTTTCATCTGAAATTTTTCATAGATTTTACCTCATATCTGATTATTATTCCTATCATAATACTGATAAATGACAACACAAAATCTAGATAGAAATTAATAGAAAAAAAGGACTGTGTGTTTACTGTATGATTACAGGGAATATCAGCAGAAGTTAACTGTCATGAAGTAAAAACAGGAGACTCCCAAGAAACTGTTCAACAGTACTTCAACTAAATCCTTCGAAATCAAGCATAAAGTATAGTGATCTAGCCAGCCACTAAGTTTCACAACTGGGACATTATTGACATTTATTTATTTATTAATTATGTGGATGTACCTCCTTCTTTTTTGAGTGCATATTTTCCAATTAATTTACAAATTACATTTTGCACTGGAAAGTACATATTTTTGATAAAAAAAACTATTCAGGGCTCATATGCAAACATAGTATAAAGCAAAAAGTCTTTTCAAACTGAATTATGCGTCACTTATGTATTGGCAGATTGGACAAAAATTTGCTTCTTTTTTTTCCTCTTTTTTTTTTTTAAACATCTACTCTTATTTGCAAAGTAACCGTTCAAGTTTAAGAAGCAGCAGTAGGAATTCATTCTTTATATTCAATTCAAACTGTACATCCAGCCAAACACCAAGAATGAAATTCATCTGACTAAATGCAGTTGTCTGCAGTGCAAATGTCTAATTCTGAGCTAGACATCCTAGACTCATTTTTAACTCATACACCTCCAAGCTACAACTCACCTCACTCTAAAGTAGCAATCTAAACAGGTCCAATAAGTAGTGTCATGGAAGACAGCAAAATGAATCCCATTCATTGTACCTCACGGCTATTTCACATCAAATTAATCTTCCATCATACACAGTTCCCTGTTACACATATGCAAATTGACAAACAAAAAAATTGTACTACCTTCCCCATACTGTTTGCTATCTGTAGCTACCTATTCATGAGAGCATATGGATGTTTTTAGCTTCAAATCACATGCCAGAAATGTATTTGTTTTAGCAAGTAAAATAATCCCATTTTGCTCCAAAAAAAGACATTATTCCCAGTTAGAAGCTGCCAGAAACCATTCTGTAAGTTCAGAATAATGCAATCTGTTTGAAAACTCAAATAAATAATTTTGATTACACAGATAAAATTAATAATTAAAATGAGACACTGTCCTCCAATATAAAGCTGATTAAGCCATAATAAATGAGTTCAGATACACTCTGACCTAAGGTTTTCTTACACTAAATGAACAAATTGTGCATAGACGTGTTCACATATGTATTTATATTAACTCAGAAATAATAAAATAAAGTGATTCTGACTAGTTCAGAAATTTCCTCTGTTATGCAGAAGTTCATAAATACAATTTTAAGGTATACTATTCTCTGTGGTCATGAAAACTGAAAAAAAATAGTTTTTATATTTGTTTTCTCGGGTTAATAAATCTAAAGCTAGACATTTCAGGAGCTAATAAAAACTATTAAATTTATTCTAGAGTATTTACTATATTTACATTACTACTAGTGAAGTATTCTACTTTTTATATATACATACATATATATATATATGACATCAAACTTCATAGAATCTTACAATAATATGGCTTATATCTGAAGGAACCTTGAAGATCATCCAGTTCCAACCCCTTTGGCATGGGCAGTGTTGACATCCACTAGAGATCAGGCTGCCAGAGCCCCATACAATCTGGTCTTGAGCACCTAATGGAGTGGGGCATCAATGGATTCTCTGGACAGCATGTGCCAGTGACTCATTGCCCTCTGAGTAAAAAGTTTCTTCCTAATGTCTAATGTAGATCTTCCCTCCTTCCACTTTTAGTTTAAAGACATTCCCCCTTGTCCTGTCACTATCAGACCATATAAAGAGTCAGCCTCCCTCCTGCTTGTAAGCTCCCCTCAAGTACTGGATGGCCACAGTGAGGTCTCCTCGGAGTTGCTTCTTCTCCAGGCTGAATGAGCCCAACTCCCTCAACCTGTCTACACAGAGGTGCTCGAGCCCTTTGATCATCTTCATAGCCTGAAGAGATATTTTTTAAAAAGTCTGCCAGGTGCTATCTTGGTTAAATAATTCAATAGTCAATGTCTGGTTTTGGATCACAAGAAGATACAGACTCACAAACAAGTGTAAAGCAACAAGTACTGTGATATACATATACAAAAATTTATTTTCATGTATTTAGTATGCAGTGGAGATCTGCCATTTTGCTGGTCATTTATTTAGCTACTTTTTCATTTCTCACTTCATTCTTGCTTTTTCTGATAAGTTATAGTGCTAAAGTGCAACTCTGGATTCTGGCTGCACTGTTCTAACTATTACAAAGTAAAATTATCTCAAGTTGCTATTAACACGAGGCATGAGCTTTATATTTCCATATGTCTTTCTGCTGACTGAAAAACAAATTGATGCAGTGAACCTGCTAACAACCTGAACCTTGGAAATCATGGGCAAGTTATGAAAGCCCCCTCATATCTCAAGCATCCCCAGGTCACAGCAGTCACACTTACTGCAATTCGGTGCTGTCACAATCTGCTATCCCTGCTTGTTGTTGCCCTCTTCTGTTTCATCCAAGTCATATGTCTAAACATTCCATTCCAAAAAGACATCCAGTGTTTGTCTCATGTTTGAAAGGGCACAATACTCTTCTAAAATATATTTTTAAAGATTTCATCAGAGTTCACTGCCAAATCTGAAGTTCTGCTATCTAAAGCTTCACTTTCAATTTTGCTTTTGTTCCTTCTGAACACAGCATAATAAAATGTTAGGTTAATACATAATTTTAGCTTTATTCCACCTCCTTATTACGAAGAAATGAAACATTACCCAGTAATAGAAAAATATTTGAAGCTTTCTGAATGTAAAGATAACAACACTAACTGAACTCAGTAAACTGGAAGGAAAGGCCTGCAAGTCATCTCTATTTTAACAGCCGGTTCTTCCATCCAGTGAACAAGGAGATTTATAAGATAGAGACACAAAGACTTATTTTTTTTCTCTGTTAATTAGATATGGTTACTTTGGATTTCTACTTGAACTTCTACTCTACTAGAGAAGAAATTTATCTTAGGTCACCTAACTTTCAGAGTTTAGACATATACATCTTATACCGTAGTTGTAGATTTATAAGGGATATTCCAAAAATAATGCCTCTTATGTAATGATGTTGGCTCACAATGGCAGAGGTGGATGTTGGTGGTACAACAGTAGAGACTGAAATTTCCCACCTGTTCCATTACATTTTGTTGCTGCATGACAGATAGCAACAGAGGGGTAATCTGACAAAATGTTGTCTAACATGGAAGTGCGTATGGAGCAAAGTTATATCAGTGAATTCCTCCACGTGGAAAAACTGACATTTACTGACACATGCTAAATGTTTATGGAGACCAAACAGTGGATGTGAGCACAATGAGGTGGTGGGTGGTGCATTTCAGCAGTGATGACAGTGACAGTGGGGCACAGTTGGAGCAAACTGTGGCTGAGCAAGAACCTGCAGCTTAAACTGAGGGAAAAGAGAGAGATGTACAGGATGTGGAAGCAGCATCATGTAGCTTGGGAAGAATACAGGGATGTTGTCACCATGTGCAGATATAAGATGAGGGAAGCCAAGGCACAGATGGAGCTGAACTTGGCAAAGAATGTGAAAAATAACAAGGGGTTCTACAGGTACATAGGCAGGAAAAGACAAACCAAGGAGAGTGTTCCCATCTCATTAATGAGGATGGAGAACAGACTTCCTCAGACACGGAAAAAGCTGAGGTGCTCAGTAAGTTCTTTGTCTCTAAAGAGCAACAGATGTAATCTACCTGGACTTCTGCAAAGCCTTTGACATGGTCCCTCACCACATCCTTCTCTCTAAATTGGACAGGTATGGATTTGAAAGACGGACTCTTTGACGGATTAAGAACTGGTTGGCTGGACACAGCCAAAGGGTTGTGATCAATGCTCCTGTGTCAGGGCGGAGGCTGGTCATGAGTGGTGTCCCCCAAGGGTCAGTCTTGGGACTGGTGCTCTTCAACATCTTCATCAATGACATAAGACAATGCACTTGAGTGGACCCTCAGCAAGTCTGCAGACAACACCAAGCTGAGCGGCACAGTTGATACATTGGAGGGAAGGGAAGTCATCCAGAGGGACCTGGACAGGCTGGAGAAGTGGGCCAGTCTGAACCTAATGAGGTTGTTGCACTAACAAGGTGCTGCACTTGGGCCGGGGGCATTCTCAGGTATTTATGCAGACTGGAGGAATAACCGCTGGAGAGCAACCCTGAAGAGAAGGACTTGGGGGTCATGGTGGACAAGAAGCTAGACATGAGTCAGCAGTGCATGCCTGCAGCCTGGAAGGACAACTATATCCTGGGGCTGCATTAAGAAAGCGCTGGCCAGCAGAGAGACAGAGGTGATTGTACCCCTCTACTCAGCTCTTGTGAGGCCCCATCTGGAGTACTGTGTTCAGGCCTCAGGCCCCCAGTACAAGAAAGACACAGAGCTCTTGGAACGGGTCCAGAGAAGGACCACTAAAATGATCAGAGGGCTAGAGCACCTTTCCTGTGAGGAAAGGTTGAGAGAACGGGGCTTATTTAGTACAGAGAACGCTCCAGGGAGACCTCATTGTACCCTTTCAATACCTGAAGGGAGCATATGAACATGAGGGGAACAATTGTTTACATGGGTTGATGGTGATAGGACAAAGAGGAATGGTTTTAAACTACAACAGGAGAGATTTAGGTTAGATATTAGGAGGAAGTTTTTCATTCAGAGAGTGATGATGCACTGAACAGGTTGCCCAGAGGATGCCCCATTCCTGGAGGCATTCAAGGCAAGGCTGGATGTGGCTCTGGGCAGCCTGCTCTAGTGGTTGGCAACTGCCTATGGCAGGGGGCGTGAAACTCAATGATCTTTGAGGTCCTCTTCAATCCAGACCATTCTATGATTCTATGCTTCTATGATTCTATATATATAAGTAGCTGAAAATTTATTCTTTTAAAACAGTGTTATTATGCTCTTTGAATATGTTGTAGTTTCCGTGGAAATAAATAGGAGGCACTACTTTCAGAGTGATCTACCTATATTAACATTTCAGTTGATAATGATGAACTATAATAATATAGCGATTACCTTGTGGAAAAATTGTTAACTAAAAAAATTACTGAAGTGAAATAAGGGTTAAAAGATTGATCCAGAAGATAATGAAATAAAAAACAAAACGTCTAAAAAATTAGCAGAAGAAGAAATGAAGTTATGCTTCTCATAATAAACACTTTTATGAAAGAGAGCAAATTCACTATTTATCCATTCTTATAAAAATAAAGAAAAAACAGCTTTGTCCTTCTCACTTACAACTGTCCTCTACAATATTTATTTTAGTTGCAGTGTAAGTTATTATTCATTGCCAGCACAAGGTTCAAAAAGTATGCTGATCAGAGTTTGATTCTCATCTACTCAGTGCGTATAATTTAACAGGCACTAAGCTCATCACCTCTCAGTGTTCCTTGAGAGGGGTAGGTAAATTACCAATGACATTATATCCATGCTCATGGGAAGAGAACTCCCCACATGGTGACCTCATGCTTTCATGTTGATCAGGTTTCTGTCTCAATCCTGTTCAGTATTAAAAAGTAAGATCATAGTTACTTGACAGTGTTTTCCCTGTCCACATGATCATATTCATCTCCCCTAGGCAAAAGCAGAGGGCATAAATGTGGATGTATGGTGTTTCACAAAGGTGCTGAAGAGTAGGAATGTATATCAGATCTTGAGCACTTACAGAATTATTAAAATGATTATATGCAGCAAGATTTTACATTTAGACGAGTTCTGGACAGCAGATAATCTCTTTTATTTATGTATCTATATTTAGAACAAATGTATTGTGGACAAATATGTTACAGGTTGTGACTCAAGAAGAAGATATACTGGTGCTTTGATAATATCTTCATCAGGTTTTATGTAAATATTCAAAAATCATGAAATTAGACGTACAAACTAAGAAAAATATGTATTTCATTCCTGAGTGAGCATACACTTCAAAAAAGAACAAAGGTTACTTTGGCCATTTAAGAACACTTTGTTGTAAATCCACATCTTTCTAATTTATGGTTATGCGTACATCAGGTGGGAATACGAAACGTGGTTTGCTAAATAAAGCAGAAGATGTTATGCCAGGAGCTGCAAAAAAGTTGGCTTCTGTGATGAAGATTTTACTAGCATAACTAAAAGATGGCAGATTTTTCAAAATTACATGAACAGATAAATAGCATCAGTTATTAATGCAAACATACGCTTAAATAAGCAAAATTTTGGAAAAAAGAAGATGATTTTCCAGTTACAGAACACAGTTTTGAAATCAAAATTGCTAGGTACTTTCAAAATCTTCACCTCAGTTAGACTGAAACTACCTTCCTAACTAGATGAGCTACAAGAATGAACTTTGAAGAATTTAAGGAACTCAGGGATAATAAATCTGGTATGGTGCTGTTTGTGGTTTAAATAATACACATAATTACATGATGATAGTCTCTCTTTCAGAGTCTAATACTTTTGAACCTATTAAAGAGACGCAGATCTGATGAAGCAGGAGTAGGTCTCAGTTAAGTCCCTCCAGGTTCTAGCGATATTCCCTTAATGGGGTCAGCTCTGAGAACGCAGCAGACCCAGTTCTCATGACCTGCTTCCTAAAAAGTAAATCTTTTTTATATAACCCAGGAGCTACATTGTACTACAAATGCACACGCTTGACAAAATTTTTAAGCAGGAAGTTACAAATACAAGTGAAAAATCAAATTCTGAACTCTTACATAGGAAATAAAATACATGCAGATGATGGGAAAAAATGGAAATATTAGTAAATAGTGAAAACAAAGTTTTGCTTTCTTAGTAATTCATAGTTCTCAAATGTTCTGCATGTGCTCCATCCCAATCTCCATTTTTAGTTACCTCTCTAATACTGTTCCTATTAAGAAAACAAATTTAGAATGAACTATAGCATCACTAAAGGTGCTTTAGTGAAGAACAACTTTAGTATCATGTAACTTCACAGAATCAAAGAACTTTAGGGGTAGGAAGGGACCTCTAGAGATCATCGAGTCCAACTGCCCTGTCAAAGCAGCTCCCTAGACCAGGTTGCACAGGTAGGCGTTCAGGTGGTCTTGAACATCTCCAGAGAAGGAGACCACACCATCTCTCTGGGCAGCCTGTTCCAGTGCTCCATCACCCTCATTGTGAAGAAGTTCTAATGCACACGAATGCAGAACTTCCTATGCTTCAGTTTGTGGCCATTTCCCCTTGTCCTATTGGCATGCACTGCTGAAATGAATCTAGCCTCTTCCCGTTGCCTTCAATACCTTAGATATTTATAGACATGGATCAGATCCCCTCTGAGTCTTCTTTTTTCAAGTGCTTCAGGCCCATTATCAACTTTGTAGCCCTCCACTGGACTCTTTCCAGGAGATCCCAGTCTTTTTTGGCCCAGGGAGCCCAGAGCTGGATACAATATTCCAGGTGAGGTCTCACAAGGGCAGAGTACAGGGGGAGAATCACCTCCCTTGACCTGCCAGCCATATTCCTTTTAATGCACCTCAAATTGCCATTGACCTTCTTGGTCATCAGGGCACAATGCTGGCTCATGGCCAAGCTGTCAGCCACCAAAATACACAATTCCCAGTCTGCAGAGCTCCTCTCCATCATTCTCCAGCCTGTACTGGTGCATGAGGTTATTCCTCCCTAGGTACAAGACTGTACACTTGCTTTTGCTAAACCCCATTTGGTTCCTCACTGCCCAGCTCTCCAGGCTGTCATTGCTGAATGGCCACACAGCCTTCCAGTGTGTCAGCCATTCTTCCCAGCTCTGTATCATCAGCAATTTGCTCTTACAAAATACAGCTCAAGTGAAAACCGAAGAACAAAGGTGCAGAAACCACTATGCAATCAAACAGTGCGTTATTGGCAGAACTTATAAATATCCAAGTTAAGAGTAAGACAGACATTAGGGACAGAATCTTGTCCAGTTGACACAGCACCTCAACAAACAATTCTAATAAAAGCAATGTCTGAACACTTTGTATCATCAAAGAGATGACTGAGGTGCCACTATAGGACTCCAAAGAAGATATCACACTTGAAAGTGAAGATATCTAAATTAGGTCATTGGACCTTCTATTCTAGGTTAATCACAACACTTCTGACTGAATGGTTCTTTATGAATCTGAGTATGTTCAGTTACTCAGAAAAGAGGACATGAGCACAAGCACGCTGAGTGTCTTTTTGTGTGTTTGTGTGCTGCCTTTTTCTTTACTCTGCTTAAATAATTTGGTACTTCAAAACTTATGTAATTTCTGATTTGAAGGTCTAAAGATTTTACATTTACCCAATTATTGTCAAAGGAATTGCAGTAAAGGATAGATTCCATAGCCACAAAGTATCAAATAACCCTGCCACTACATCTTCTCATATACGGAAGTTTGTACACAAAAGTTAATGTACTTTTTAAAACTCATTTATTATAACTAAAGGATAAAGATATGATATGTGAAAAAAATGCAGAATAAAACCAAAAATTAGAGTGGTAGGGAGAAATCCTTGTATAATGAATGCAGACCATCTGCAATCAGAATGAGAAAAAACTCCATACCTCTGCTAAATAGCTTCAAATTAAAACCAAATTAAAACCAAATAAATTTGGGCTAGAGCCTGCTGCTCTTAGAGGCAATAAAACTTAACATAGGTAGGAAGTTTCAGGCTGAGATTTCTCTACAGTGTTACTACTGTTCTGGTCTGGAAATTATTGGGTCTGTTCCGCACAACTTTATTGCATTCTGCTAAAGCATTTGGCAATTTAGAGGCAAAGTATCAAGCCTTTCAGCCTTTCTCAGATACTTGGAGTACTCGTTGAAATGCTTAGAACTACAAGTAAAGAATAGACGCTCCTGATCTGTTCCAGTTTAACAATGAAGTATTTTTTAACCTGACATGTTGAGGATCATGCTATTATATTACAGACTGTTAAACACAAGAAATCAGAAGTGGTGTATTCTGTATGAAACCTGCCACAACTTGAGCACCATTTTAATATTGATTATGAGAGGGGAGACCCAAGAAGGTAAAAAAGCCTTCTTTTTCTCAGAGCTACACTTGCTCTTCTTGTATATGTTGACTTAATGACTTACCTTAATACTTCTGACACCTACCCGCTTTTTGTGACAGATGTGAATGTGCAACATTTTTACCTCTCTTTTAGTATTATTACCTTAATAACAGATGTCTCAACTCTGGATGGAGGACTCTGCACTTGTGCTGCTGCTGCCATGTTGGCAATGGTACTAAGGTGATTCATCTGGCTCATTGCCATCGTGACAGATGCTGGAGGTAGGCTCACAGGAATTAATGGGTGGGGCATCATCATAAATGGAAGTTCCAGTCCTGGAGGGAAAAAAAAAAAGAAAAAAAGGAAACAGGATTACTTATTTTTGTATTTTTTTTTTTCTCTTGATGGACAAGAGCAATGGATAGTTAACATTTCAGGACAAAGCAGCACTGTGTCAGTTCTTTTCTGGGTTATACATGTGTACATCACAAGCAACAATGGAGAGTTTTTAGACACAAGGAGAGGTTATTATACCTCTCAATTTATTCATATCAATGTAATGTTGTACAGTATCATTGATAAACAGCAGCAGTTTATTAGGTTTTTACTATCACCTGCAAGGTGCCTTAGCAATGCATGACTATTACCACCTGTACACAGGTTATCAATTAATTTAAATATTACATACATATTCGTTTTTTCTCATCTCCACTTCTTCTGGTGGTTGTTTTGAAGGAGGTACTCTAACATTCCCCACATATTTGATTTTTGATAGCCTATTTATGTAAACACAAAATAAAGACAGGAATTGAAAAACTGCTGATATTAGTGCTGAAAGATGTCAGCCCGTACCATTTGGCAGAAGGTGGTTCTGTTGAAGAGGGTTGAGAGGATGGCTAACTGGCACATTATGTTGTCCAGGCAAGTTGGGGTGGTTAATAGAGGCCTGTGATCCCTGGGTGGGGGGAGACTGAAGTTTTTCTTTATCCCAAGAACCATCACTGCTGCCTGTGGGGAATGAATATATATTATTTGGATGAAGGAGGACCCCTAAATTTTAGATGTTTGAATACTGAAAGAAAGCCAGTAACTTTTTTAACTTTTCTGGCAAGGAATAATTTTTATTTTATTTTTTGAATACTTGGGATGGGGGAAAGACTATTTTGTTTTGTTGTTTGGTTTTTTTCATCTGCTGAGGAAGATGTGAAAATAAACTTTCAAGTCCAGCTAAAGCACAAATCTGAATGTATTAGAATTGTGCTCTTTCAGATGAAATTTCTGTTTGATGCATTAATATTTTTACATATACTTTTGCCATTGATAGCAAGAGGAAAAAATCTATTTGTTGAACTTGTTTTACATGCATTTGTTACATCTAAAACAAAGAATTTTGCCTATTATGCCAATTCAAATTCAAACTACATTAATATTTCTTCTTGTATTCATGAATGAACAGACACTGTAGAAATTAACTAAAAAATTCATTTACTGTAGGCACTGGCATACGTTCCTACATGCCTGGTTGGCATTTCTGCACTGAATATTCAATTTTTGTTTCCTATGATTAATTAAAATGTATGGAATTATTTAATGATTCCTGAAGTCTTTTGCTAGTGGAATGGAATGTGGACAAATTAGGGTTGAGATGAGTTCATATATTTGTGAAATATTCTTTCTCATCATTGAAGATTCCCTGATTAAAAAATACCCACAGGATTAAGTGGACGAATAAAATTAAAGGACAATAAAAATTCACTTAAAAATATTATTTTTTAGATTTGTTCTGAAAACATTCATTGTGCATATTTAGGAGTAATGCAGTGATTTAGTACGTCTACACATCCAAAGTAACCCATGCAATTGTTGTATAAGTTTGTATTTTCATCATATACAATCAATAAACAATATTTGAATATATCAATATCCCTACTTGCATGCATTCTCAGCAGCATTAATGTACATCAAGAACATATGAGCTTTCCCCTTTTCCGATCACGTGCAATGTCATCTTCCTTACTGAAATTTTCTACTGCTTTCATGAGAACTGATAAGTCTTGATAAGTTGATACTGATTTAGTCTAAATTTAACATTAGGAATTACAGCGAAGTGCGTATTTCTGGATGTTTTTTATGCATACACACTACCAAATAAGCAAGGCCTGAAAAAGAACAGAACTAACACCACTTCCTCCTCACTTTGGTAAAAAGGGATGAGCACATTAGTCTTGACATTTATTTTACATCATTTTTATGGGATGACAAAAGCCCAGAAGTTGGTAGAATTCCAATTTAATTTCTCTACATCTATTAAAAACCCGATTGTAAAAGCTGTACAACACAGTTTATAATGAAAAAATACTCCATTATTGCCGTGATTTTCTTTCACTTGTTACTTCATGAAGATAGTTAAGGCTCAATGTAAATCCTAACTCATTAGTTCAATACTGTCTCAATCCCAGTGTAAATTGTTCAGAAGTAGGTAATGAAAATTCAGCCCAAACTCTCCCAAAATCAAACAAAGCAATTTTATGAAACAATGAAAAGAATCAATTATACTAGATACTTTCATTATTTTACAAGAAATTGTTACCACCTTTATGCAGTGTACATAGCCAACCTGGTTAATATCTGACTGGAATCTCATCACCTTTCATAAGTGAATGTACTTTCTCATATTCTGAGAACCATCAAATACATACACAAATAAAAGAGCTAAATAGTAGCAGAAAAAAAAATTCTTCTAATTTCTCTTTTTTTTGGTGACTTGTCACTGTGACATACATGTCAATTACTGTAAATGTTCATCCATTGAAAAGGCTGACCAGAGAAATAAGAGCTAAGCACAAAAAGTGACTTTTTCAATTAATTTAAGACAAAATTTAGGCGTTGATGCTAATATGTATTTAAAGAAGACAGGTAGCTCCAAAGCACTCTGTCTTTGAGTGCATAAAATAATAAAGTGTTTGTGTGTTGTTTAGAGCTTCATTACAAAACAACCACCAAAAATCTGACCAGATATTGTCAAATACTGGACACGAACAAGCCCAATTTACATTTTTGCACCTGTTAAGAAAAAGTTCAGCAACTTTCTTTCTGGTAGATGTTAAATCAGAGTACATCCTGCTTGTCCACGCTATTCCTATTTCATACTCATTGCTGCCTTGCTGTGGCTAATGTGAAGCCAGCATAAGCCCTGTGTGTTGGTTGGTTAGTTTAACACAAGTGGGACTACCACGTGATTTGGTTGAAATCAGTACTGCCTGGTGACCAGGTAATGCCTACATTCACATGAAATGGAGAGGGAAAGACCACAAGAAACAAATGGAATGAATGCCCTCTGGGCTTGCCTACATCTTTGCAGTAAATGCAAAGAAAGCTTTTACAGATGGATTAGACTTATATGGCTTAAGTAAGATGAATCTAGGCCAAAATGTGTTGCTTTTGTAGCTACAAACTCTCCAGTCATCATCCACTGAAAATTCTTTTTTGGACATTTATTTCTATTCTTAAACATAAATATAAAATACGTGCTGTTCATAAAATACATTTCACACCTGGGGCAAAATTCTTGAATTTAACCTTGAAGTTACTGCATTCTTAACCAGGACAAAACTTTTACAAATCCTTTAAATGTTTTTCTTCTTAACTTTTCCATAAAAAGTTGCTGACATACATCTCTGCCATATATATATATATAGATAATATATATACAGAATACATTTTATATTATATATATATTATATAATATGTTAGTGAATATATGAATATTTGCTAGTATGAAAGGGACAGAAGACTTCTGCATTTCAGTGACATAAAGCTAGTGAACTCCCAGTTCACTATTTTCCCTATTTATTATCAAGATTATCTGCAGTACAGTTAATTTCATATTATACAGTGATGTTCGGTATGTCAATTCTACTGTAAACTTTCCTAACTTGGTCACAGAATGCTGCATAGTCAGTCAAAGACTGACAGTTACAGCACTGATTATGTGGCTCTGAAATAAGAGCTTTATAAATTTAGTACTCCTTTCTGCTTCCAAACTACACTGTCTGTTGTTTCAGAACGATATCAAAGCCAATAATTAATTGGGATGGAGAATAAAAGCTTCAGATAGGAAAGTATCAAGGCTAGTGTCTATTTAATGACAGATTGCTTGATACTTGTAGTTTGGTATTGTCTGTCAAGATTTGTTTACAGTGAGTCATAGACAGAATCCAAACCATAATATTATGAACCACTTTCAAACTACATGCTGTTGCACTCCTCTACACACTTCTAAGAGAACAGACAGAAACAAGTAGTCCTGGTCATTCGCTGTGTTTTTCTTATGCTAGTTAAGCATAACAATTTTCCTCTCAGAGGAAAGAGTAATTTTCATTAATGTCAAAGCAAAACAAGTTTAATTCCATGGATACTACTCATGGCCTGTACAACTAAGTGCTAAGCTACACGTTCTGTCACTTTCTATACTTGATTTAGACTTAACGCATACAGTGGTTTCAAAGAGTATAAAAAATATATTTCCTTTTTCCTCTTCACTTGTTGCCCTGCTGGAGGCATACATTTTTCCAGTTTTCATCAGCAGTTGTCAAGTCTTTGTAATAGGATTAAAAGCCTGGACACCTGATATCCCTGGGTGCTGCAGTTCACCCTCATAAAAGCTGTTTGCTTTAAATTGAGAGAAAATCATTTTTTAGTGGCATAATTAATTAAATTATGCAAAGTGTTCCAGATTCAGCACAACACTTTCTGAAGCAGCAATTGGAAGCTCTGTATTGCATTCAAACTTACATTGCATTTCAATTGATGCTACACTAGGCTGACCAGAGCAGCATTTTGAAGGCTTTCAGGCACAAGGGACTCAATTTTGAAATGTAGATGCTTAATGTTAAGTGTTCAAACTCCACATACGTGCACTTCAATAGGCAATTCAGTAGCCAGCTACGTCTTCCATGTTTTAAAAATGTACTCAAAAATTTGAAAGTAAAGTTCCAAATGTAAGTACACACTTAAAATTTGGTCTTAAAATGTCTCATCATGAACAGTATGATGGAACAAAAACAACAATACATTTTCATAATTTAAAAAAAAATTAAAGAATTCAGTGTTTTTCACAGTAACTAATATTTCAGCACGCATTTTCCATAATGTCAACTACTTTCTCTCATACTCAGTAGTTATGCAACAAGCCATTATTTGTACGCTGAAGTGGATCTGTAAGAGCCTGATGCCTGGATTATTTGTATTCATTAGTAGCACAATTAGGTAGCTAAGGATGGTAATAATAAACAAAAATAATTCTGGACTGGAAAGTAATGCAGCCAAGTAAAAGAAAATGAAGCAGAAAACTAGGCTGAACACTATCAGCCTTGCAAGCGAACTCTGATTTAAGCACACTAGATTCATTTTTAGAAACTCATCTCATATTTGCTTGTTCCTTTTCCTTTCTCATTCTGTCCCATTTAGCTTTCAGATCATCTAAATTAATATTCCTACAAAGTAAGCGAAGCATTTTAGTTCCCTTTATAGTAAACAGGGATACTGAACAGGCTCTAGAGAACAGGTATCTTTGGTAGCTGAATCTGAATCTCTCGACTCTACTGACTGCAGTGACTGTCCTCCCAGACTCAATTCAATTCCCCAAACATACACCACCTGAGATAGCTAAAATAATTTTAGACATTATCACAGAGTTTGCGAGTACAACACAGTGCCTGCAAGTCACCTGGAGATGGAAGTAAGGCAACACACTCCAGGGTATATAAGATAGTATAGACATTCTTATATTTAAGCAACTGAGTCAAACTTGTCTTGATGACAGGTGAATTTTAGAAGTTAAAACTAGGTTATCATCCAGGTCCTTAAGTCTTCTCTTTCTTTAATTAGAAAACTTGCTTATTTTATGGCGTATCAGCTTGCCTTTAGGCAAATGAATCCTGGCCCTGGCTCAGGAACTGCTTCAGGTAATATTATTACATACACAAGCAATATCATGTGGCAAAAAGACAAAGGAGACTGAATTTCTTCTACCAGCTCAAATCTATTTATTTGTTTGTTTGTTTGTTCTTGGTATTACTGATCTTCTTTTAGTCTGTATAATCTTTCAAACAAGCCTGCTGTTATCTTGTGTGTTTGCTGAAACAAATTGTATCTCAGCAACAATTACCAAACAAAGCCTCAGTATCAGCTGTGTTGGCTCATTTTTCTGAAGTGGACTATTCTCCACTATCTGTGCTATTTACGTCCACTGGAAAATATGCATAATAGCATGTTAAAAGTCGGTAATCTTAGCATGTGATGTTGCGGAAGCTCTCATACTGCTCTTCACATCAAATCCTGCTTCTTTAGATTAGACTGCTACAAATTTGTGATTTCATTTTTTGTATAATTCAGTTTGGTCTCCTGAAATCAGCTATAGCCCTTACCTCCTTACCTGCCACAACCGGTTTTGTGTTGTAAGTTATATAAAGGACAGACATTTATAGATAAGAGCACTTTCATAAGACCTCTGTGTTATTGCTTTATCATTAAAAGCAAATAAAACTTTGCATTACATAAATAGTAGCCGTATCATACTGATGATATTTAAAAAAGAATAGCATTATTACCGCTTCTGAGAACACGAAATGTTCAGGAGAACAACTGCTAACACACAGGAAAATTGTAAGTTTCCCAAGAATTCTCTGGAACACTTTATGTTCTGCTCTAGATAAGCATTCTTCTTTTTTTTACTGTTTTCTCCTCACAAAGCTTTGCCTTGTTATTTTATGGTTAGATAATCATGCTTATGGTCTTAAACAGACCATGAGCAATCCGTCCTGATAATTGAAAGTTTTTCTAATTTTATCTAACTTTTAATGGGTTTATGGGCCTGGTATTTGTAGTTCTGCCATTGCAACTACAGTGAACGAGTAGTTACAGGAGCAAATCCTGCAGGAAAAAATACAAATAAATAAATAGAAGACTACTTCTTTGATATAAGTTTTCCCACAGAAACATAAAAAGGAGAAGCTATGAGAACCTTTGAAATAGTTTCTTCCTTGAAGACAACAGATTCAAACACAAACTCAAACTCAAAAAAAAAAAAAAAAAGTTTTTTGGCCTCAGGCATGCTGACTGCTTCATCTACTGTTTTAACTGTACTGCATAGGTTTTTCTTGGCCATGAGAGGGAAATGACAACAACAATTTGCACTGCAAGCCAGACCTGTTTCCACTTTTCTCCACTTATCATGTTTATCTTCTAATAAATAAAAATTGCAGTACAAACAAGTAATTCTGTGAAATTATATGGAATTCTACCAGCTTAATATCAGAGTATATATACTTACTAATGAATCACAAAAAATTGAATTTATATAACTAGTAAGTGAAATAATTTTACAGTGGCAGTGAATCCCATGGAATATATATTTCATACTTTATACTAATCCTTCACTATTTCACTGAAGAGATTAACAAGGGAAAAGCTTTCTTAAAATTCAGTGTCATGAATAATGAAACTGTCCAATGCAAGAGAAAGCTCAGCAGCTCAGTCACAGACTGTGTGACATTTATCCAAAAATAGATGTTGCATTTGTCTCCTTTCAAAAATACCTAAGTTATTTTCCATTCATAGATAATATACAGTTTATTAGGATGGTCATATATGATGTTGTATTATAAGACTGCAGGTACCTCCTTGACGTAGAGTTTATATTTCGTAGTTATTAGTATGCTATAAGAAGTCAACCGAAATAAGCATATAAAAAAATTGTTTATCTTGACTCAACATGATAAAAAACATTAAGTGAACATCTTGATTACAGTTGTACGTACTTATCTGTAGATTTTTTTCCCACTTAACAGTTAATCCAACAATTACATATTTTCAACAAGCAAACAAATAAAACAAAAAAGCAAGGGAATGCAATACATCACATATTAATTTGGTAATTCATCTTCCCTCTTTTCTTTATTTTAATAAGGAATTCTTTCAAATGAACAAAAAAGTTTACCAGAAAAGGAAAAATCCTGCAGATCTTCAGGAAACCTAAGCACAGCTGGCCATCCTGTGACTTAATCTACTAATAAAAATCCATTTAAGTTAGAAATTCCCTGGTAAGTATACACAAGCACAAAATGTATATACGTAGATGAAGTCCGTGAAGTAAGAGACACAAGTTTCCTAATGGCTTCTATAAACAAAAAGATACATGCAATTAGTTTGAGAAGACTGCCCTGCCTCATTCTGTAGTGTCACAATATAAGGGAAAAAAAGAGAGAGATGGAGGATGCATTAGGCTTGAAGGACAGAGCAGGCTTCTTGCAGTCCTGTCTAAGGCCTGCAAGTTCAAGCACTTAGGGATGAAAATACCAGGCCAGGGAAGCTGACATATTTCAGGCAGTCATATTTGCTGACAATTTAAAAAGAAAATCTACTGAACTAAATGGGAATATTTCAATTTTCCATGCAAATCCTGCAGAAACTCCTTATAGTGCATAGTTTCTACAAGGTTGGGGCACAGAGCACTTTCTTAAACATTATTATTCAGACTTCCACTCATTGATTTTTCAGTCATTTTCCTAGAAAGCAAAGCTAAATGATCTACAATCATTCCTTACTCATAAACAGATTAATATCTTCTCCAGTCCCCAGCAAATACAACAGTGAGTTCTCACACTAATTAGATCTATCTGCTCTCTGTGAAAATAACCAAAACTGTGCTGAACGAAACCCCACCAGCTGCAACAAGTTTCACATGCTTTCTAGAGCACATGGCTGTGTTTCCCTTCTGTTAGAATCTGCCTTTGACTCAGTGACGTGCAGGGCTGCCCACAGTCTGCTTCAGGAACAAGGCGTTCCTGATCCTTGCCATGTCCCTTCCACAGCACACAACTGCCACAGAGATGCCAGAAGACTGCACAAGCTCTGAGGCTCACAAAGAAACCTTTGGTAAGCAGGAGCTAACTCAGACGTTTGGGAATTGTCTTTTTCTTAAGTTGTTTGTGCGGCTTTAATCTACCTGCTATGGTATAATCATCATTTTTTAGTTCTTATATAGCATCTTTTGTAAGTTTACAGCATGGAAGCTTTCATACCTCAAAGGAACCCAGTGAGAATCAAAAACAGAAACAAACAAACAAAAAAAACAACAGAAGAACTTCTTATAACTTTTAGATACTGAACTTCACAGCTTCATTATTATTTAAAGACATACAGATATGCACGAATCCGTGTGCTGTGTGTCCATCTGCCTACCATTAAGTGTAGGTACACGCAGGCACAAACCACACATGTAAATACATATAGGATGCAACAAACTGTCAGCATGAAATTCACTAACAAATAACCTCCTTTCATACATGTGAGTTTGTATACAGAGTATGCACTCCAAGCTGCTCTGGCAACAGTATGCTCAGTCTAGCAAACAAAACCAGACCATGAATCATATTGAGTCCATTGCTGTTTAACACATACTATGCAGTGTTTGCCACAAAGCATGTCATTATTATAGTTGTCATTCAGTATCATTCATTATGCTACAGTAAGTTCACAGTGCACTTTAGCCTTTTTTTTTTTTTTATATTCTCCATTTCCATGTCCCAAAACAGATAACTATCACAATCTGCTACTTAAAGAAGGAAATCATTACTCAAGAATTCATGGACCCTGAGTCTTCTGGATTGCCAAAACTCTCATTCTTCCTGCACCCGATGTATTGCTTTCTCAGAAGGATGATGACAAAAATGACTGCTATGACTCACATGTCTAGCAGTAGCAGTAGTAGTGGTAATAATATGTGATAGTCCAGATGGACAGTCCTGACCCCAGAGGGCTTACACTGGGAAGATACTATACCAATCGGTAGGTATATGCAGCAGTCTACTATAAATACCTCTCACAATTTATGCAGCTTATGTAAAAACGATCATTTTCTATTTGAAATTTAGTTTACCAGTATCTTCCTGCTTTGTGATAACTTGGTACCCTACCTCATTCAAAACTGCTACTGTTTTTCTGGCTTTCTATTTTTATTTCACTTCTTAAATGGAAAGACATCATAATTTTTAAACTATTTAAAACAAATGATTTACTTTTCTTTATTCCAGAATAAAAATAAATCTGGATCATTGTTCACAACAGTGATCTCTAATGACAAAAAATTTTCACCTACTGCGGAAGAGACAGAAGAGTCAGGCCAGTGTTTGACCTTCCCCACAAAAAAAATCTTCTCATCACTCACTAAATGATAGCACAGAATGTGAAATTATTCAGTATTAGTTTGTTGGGTTTTTTTAATAGAATTGTCAGTTTTTCTGTAACAGTTTGAACAAGAAAGTTCTTCTAAGCTGTAAGACAAAGAATTAATACTCTGAACTTTACGAATCCCACAAAACGTAATAGTCATTCTAGGCTTTTTTTTATAAGTCTCTTAGAGCCATTTCACCTATTAAACATCAAGCTGGTAGGCTTTTTCAGTGCTTAAGAAAAAGACATAAGCACCTCCTTATTTCCTTATCCTAGTTCCATCAATCCCTCTTTATTACCATAGTTCAGCTGGTCAAGAGGTGAGGTATATGAGACAGAATATTTACATACGTAGAAAACATACTTTTTGTTCTTCCTGCCTTGGCTGGATTAGTTGTAATATTCTTCGGGTCAGACATTTGTGTACAAAATTGACAACAATAAGCTATGTTCCCAAGCCTTTTGGTTTTTGGACAAGTGTATAACTGGTGGCTATCACATAGTAAAGAGTTGGACATGGGCCTTTCAAGACCATCATCAGATGCCTTCCAACTGCCATGTGTACAGTCCTCTATATAGAAAGATGTTTCTCCCAGAGTTTCTGCCCAGCATTTTACATTGTCAAACACAGTATAAGATAATACTGGATCATCTTTCATCCTAGGTTCTCAAAACCGTATGAAAAAAAAAAGCTCAGATAATACAAAGGATTCCACTGTGGTGAACAGGTGGCTGAAAGTTGCCTGAGGTTTTTCTACAGCACTGGAGGTGCCAGTGTGTTTTACTGCACAGAAGCCTTCATTATGGATCATTACTGACTACAGAGAAGTCTGCACTGCTCATTTTTAGCTACCTCATGTCAGATAAGATGGATCTGGATGTAAATCTTTGTGTAGTTTTTTCTTCAAAGCAGAATGCAGCTTATGCAATAAACAAACAAACAAACAAACAAAAAATCATTAACTTCTACTATGACCATTTTCATGGTATTGTACAAGGAACCATGATGCTCTCTTCACAAGGAGGTGAGGTTCAACTTCTTGTAACAGTATTATCAATATGCTTCCAGGTCTGCACCTCGCTAAAAGCATAAAAGAAAGCAGACTCAAAAAATATCTCGTGTGTGTTGCTGGTTTATATTTATTTATTTATTTGTTTATTTATTTGGTGAGGCATAGTCCACATATGGATGTCCAAAGAGAAAAAATCATGCATAATGTGTTGTCAAATTATTTATTATTCTTGTAAGAAAATACAACTGAACTGACACTTTGTAAAACATGCTGCTTGTAAAGAAAAATAGCAATGTTAATTTTAGACTGAAATTATGTTAGGCATAGACCTTGAAGTTAAATATTAGACAAGAGCCAGAGGTTTCTTTGTTATTCAAAGAAAAACACTTGCGAACATTGAGCCTGTTTTTCTAAATCATTTTTATGCAACTTTGTTTTTTTATTATTATTGTTGTTGCTCAGGACTATTGAGTCTTCAAAATCAATTTAACCAATTTTCCAAAGAGCACTGTTTTCACAAATGATGTTGAGCTTCTGACAAAAATCAACATAATGACTACTGGTTTTCAGTGAAAGCTATACTTCTCACTTTAAAATCACCAGAACTATCAAGTCATTACTAGGTAAAAATCTTCCTGGAAATCAAATCTAGAAAAAAAGTTTGTCTATAAGGCATTAGAATAACTTGAAGTCATATTCCTAGAAATGGAATAAAGGGTAGCAGACAGTGAGTAGCTGGCACACAAAATGGGCAAAAAGCTTAACATGCTCTGCAAGATGTAGGACATGTAATTTCACAATCCCATTTTGTAGCAGGAAAAGTCGTACACATCATTTTAAAATATGTTTCCATTTAAAAGAATGAAGTCCCATTTCCATTGAAGTCAGTGAGATTTGAATAAGGCCCAAATTTTGTTCCTGCTTCTTTGATGTTCCAGGCTGAGAACAGCTGAGTTCAAAGAAACAAGTTCTACTTCAAACTAGTGTAGAGGCGTGTTAGCACAAGAGATGTACACATGCTAAAATTGGCTATAAAGTTTATTATCTTGTGGTTTATCTATGAAGGGCTAAAATATGTTATTTATATGAGATATATGATAACAAATTATTTGTCCTTTAAAGTGAGTCACTAAGAAAGGAAGTTTAAAAAATCAAGACTACCCTCAGATTCCATTGGGATTTCTGTGCAGCCTTCAGGACGGATACTGTGTTAAAGTGTTAGTACAATTTTTCAAGCAGATTACTCTGAACATAATGCTTTGAAAAATTTAAAAAGGAGTACAGATAGCAAAATGTCATTTCTTTCATAGTTACAAAATGCAAACTCCAAGTGTTTTAACCTAATGAATAAATGAGTTTGTCCTTTATGTATAAAATATAGTTTGTGTTTGTTGCACAAGTTTTTTAATAATAGATGAATTTTAGGTTTGCTTCAACATATTCAATAAAGTGTGATTAATTTGGTTTTTCAAAAATGCAAACTAGACATTACTATATTACTCTGTAAAATGCACAGCTTGCAACATTATTGTCTCTGTGGGATCTTAAATTGAATTGTAAAATGTGTCTTATTTCCAGTTTGATTTATGTAAGAAATTTCAGTGGATAATGCCCTTTTTGAAGTTTCGTCGGTTTCTGCAAAGAAACACATAACTAAAAATCATGACACAGTTTATTATAAATCACAGCAAAGTTTTATCATTACATAATCTTTCCCTTAAAAACCATATACTGATGTCACATACTATGCTCAATTCAGTGAATTAACTTTTTTGTGAAGTTTCGTATTATGACAGATTACATAACGCTTTTTTGACATGTTCTGTGATTTTATAGTGATATTCTAAGTCATTACCAAATCTCTTCTTCTCTAAAAAAGCTTTCCTGTGCCCTGAGAATTAATCTATGATACCATTTAACTTGGCTTTTTGAAGTAAATATCACTAGATAAAAAGCCAGCTGGTTCTGAATAATGGGATACTTGAATGAATGTATTAGTGTTTGAAAATGAGAGTACAAATCCTTTAAAAAGATTAATTTCCATAAGAAAGATAGCTCACAGATCTACAAAAGAATAAATTCAAAACATAATAAACTGGCAGAAAGAGAGGTAGATTAAAGTAAAGGCAGCAGCACCTTGTTATTGCAGCTGTTGTATAGCAGTGTTTCTGTATCAATTACAACATTTGGTAGGTATGGGCAGACTCTTCAAAGCCTCCACTGTAAAGCTCGAGTCTGGAATACAGAGTATACCCTATGCAATAACTTGAGTGATTAATTTTTTTTCTTAACAGGACATAACTTTTGTTCGTTAACAATCAAGTCCCTGGGAAGAGTTACAAAGACGCTTCTGACTTTAATGTGAAAAGCTAACATCAGTTTTGTTTATTATTAAAGATTTGGATATGAATTTATCTTTATCATGGAAAGAGCCTGCCTTTATCACAGTACACAAATGCTGACATCAGCATGTAAACTGACTTTTGTTGTCCTATGGACTTTATTTTCAATATCCTGTTTCAAAATATGTTTCCTTGAACGGGTCTAGAGTTCTGTTCACACAATTACTTTGGCCAAACATTAATGAAAACAAAGTTTGCTGATGCAAGTAAGTACTGTGGATTTGCATAAAACAGATTCTAAGGATCGGGGAAATAAATCACATTGGGACAAACTTAAATGTATGTTTTTGGGTTGTTTTTTTTTGCTGTCATTGTTTGAGTTGTTTTGCTTTCTGGGCAGGGAGGATGGGTCTGATGACTGCATTAATCTAGATTCCAACAGCTCCACACAAAGTTTGTCTCTGGTATGTGCCAAAGTCAGATCTATCTAAGTACTCTGTTCTAGGCAAAAATTTAAGTTTGTCATGAAACACAGAATCCTTGAATGCATCCTATTAGTAAAGTCCAGGGTATTACATCTGTCAGCTCCAAAAAATGAACTCTTTCTTCTGTGTCAACAGTCACAAAGTACTGAAAATGCTAGCAATGATACAATTCGGAGCACTAAAGTTTTAAATTCTAGTACTTATTGCAAAACTGCTAGAGAACAGATTTAACTGGAGACTTGTGAGTCTGGACCATACCCAGGCAGTTACAAGTTTCTAAACAAGTTTAATAGGCATCTGAAATTCAATGGTAGAGACATATATTTAGCCAGTTCAAACTGATTTTCAAGTGACCAGACTGTAGTGCCAACTCCTTCCTCCACAGCTTAGGAGCACTAAAACAAATGCAATCAACACAGTAATTACAGAATGGTGTGACAGTGAAATAAGAAGTTATTTCTGACCAAAAGGATATCTGAGTCAAACTGATTGAGTTAACAGGCTCTGACATCTAAAACAAAGTTATGTATGACAGAACCAGTTACCCCAGATCTATCTATGCAAAGAGCATACTGCATGGTCATCAGACTGCAGTAAGGAGAATTTTTATATCATAATAACTCGATGATATTCTTTCACATGCCTGCTTCTCATCTGAGGTACCCTGAGATAAATGTTATAATGAACATGCCTGTACATATGACACACTCACTAAAAACATTTATATCATGCTTTCTCTACTATGTAGGATATTCTGCTCCATTATACTTTCAAGCATAGAATAGCATTCTTCTGACAAACTTCAATGAGAGAAGCACCAAATTAAAAGACTAGAATTAGATCTGTGCAACAGCTGCAATGACTCATACCGAAGATCATACTTTCCTCCATTATTTTAATTTGCTAAGTCAAATAAACTGCCAAACTCCCTGGTACGCTTTAAGAACATTGCAGACCTCCACACAGAAATGAGCTCTTGGCGATTAGGAATAATTCAAACCAAGTAATTAAAACTAAAAACAAATCAGGAGAGTATGTCAAAATTAAGGCATGTGCCTATTGCAATGCAACTGAAAAGAGTTTAGATGTTACAAATAAATCCTCATAGAATTCGGTGATATTTACTGTGATTCTTTGTAGTCTTTGTTAAAGCTGGCTACAAAATGTTTACAGCAGTTTTCTGAAAGCAACTCCAGATTCCATTTTAATCATACTACTTCAGGAAAGCTGCTTTTAGTTAAAAGACAAAAATTGTAGTTACAAGGTTTCTGCAAACATAACTGCCATTCCATTAAGGAAATGGCACAGCAAACAGTAAATAGTGGCCTCAAGGGAAATGTAAGTATTGATTTTATTACTATGTTGGTTGGATTGTATTTGCAATTGTCAACTCTAATTTTAGCCTGTGCATTAAGTATCCTTATAATAGCTTAAGGAAAAAGCAAATATTAATTAGAATATATTGATGATGTTTTTGTAAGTCTTAGATTTAGTACTCACCAAGCATATCTCGTGAAAAAAATACAAATCTCTTTCTTGCTTGTAAATGTAACTAATAAATGAATAGATAGAAATGATAATTACATGGATTACATGATACTTTTTGTGCATCAGGTCATCTGCTGGATGCAATTACTTAAAATTAAAATTACGATGAAGTACAAAGATATTTATTATTGCAAGCAGCAATGTTACTATGTTACGGCAAATAAAATGAAGTCACTATTCAAATACAACATGATCAGACCACAGATTGATTGTGACCTTCATCCTGACAATTGCTTTTTGATAGTCAGATTCTTACTTGCCATTTGGCAAACCGCTACCAACAGAAACCACAGGAGGGTTTTATTGTCAGGCACCACCTAAGGTAATGTGATTTTTGTCTGCTCTTAAATTTAAAACAGTATATCCATAAACCAGAACTTCTTACACACTGTCACTTTTTTTTTTTTTTCTGGTAATATTCACACATAGCTAGGAGAATAGATTCATGACTTAGGTTTGTATTGAACTGATGAAAGAAAATACCAGTGAGACATACAATTATCTGTTTGACTATAAAGATGTAGTGGGCTCTCCAACAAAGTTTTGCCGTCTTGCTATAAGAAATGAAAAGACTGTAAGTATGTAGTGATGGGAATTTCAAACTATAAGGCTGATTTGATGATAGCTCGGGAAAATAATTTCCTAGCCATATGCATTTCACATTTGATACCATGTCACTTGCAAAAAAAGTGCCAACTGATGTAACTGACACTTCAGAAAAATCTATTCCTGATAAACTTCTTGTTTAATGTGTTAGTTTTCCAAAAGTACCTAAAAATAATTGTTCACGTGATCTACAGCGTTGCCAACTCTTGCAATTTTATCACCAGTCCTGATGTCATTCATACTTTAAAAATCTCTGCTTCAGGAGACATACAAGTACGTGTTAATTTTAGCATCTCAGTTAAAGTAGAGTCCTCCAGCTTCCTCCAGCTGTGTGCTGTAGTATCCGAAATTGAGTGGGGGCCCTGTGGCCAAGTAAGTGCCGGGGGTTGTGGGTCTCCTCCCTAGATGGGGCCACACTTCCAGCTGTGCTGGGGACCGGGTAAACACAGACAACAGTAAATGCCTTGGCTTGGAGCTGCAATACCTGACCACCTTGCTTTACGCTGTTGCAAAACTTTATCTTAAAACCTGAGAAAGCAGCAGACCCAAAGCACTGTAGTGTCAAAACATTAATTTACAGTCAGATGACCTGCAACTGTTCTGCGCCTGCATCGCGCTTCTTCCTCTTCTTCATATGTATGTGCCCACTGCTGTGATATTTAAGGGGTTTTGAAAGGCTGCATCTATTTCCTCAAATGACAGAAAAAAAAAAAAAAAAAAAAAAGGGAGGCCCTGCTGAATTTTTCCTGCCCATCTCCAATCACTCATACAGTGAGGAGCGTGCAGAGGGAGGGTTCTTGCTTTGTGCAAAATGGGAAGGGCACATCCAAGTCTCACTGGACTCCTATGTTTTCTCATACCCAGAGGGAGCCAAACTTTGAAGGTAACACTAGCACTTCGCTTTCCACAAGGCACAGCCTCCAAAAGAGCTGTTCTGGGAGCTGGGCAAGCAGAGGTTCTCCATAAATTTTCCTCTGTGTATCATACAACTTAACCTCCCCCGCAGAAGATGGCAGGTGAATAAATGGAGATCTGTTTTGTTTGACATGTATCAATGCATGCAGCTGTATAAAAGTTCAAGGACCACATTTGTTATGCATGTATTTATACCTTCTTTCCTCTCAGGGGACATCAAGATCTTAATCAAAAGTCTCAGTAACACGTAGCGCAGAGTGGATTGTTCGTGGGTCACCTGATGAAAGCAAATTTCACTATTCATGATTGCTAAAATGTATGTCTATTGTTCTTAATGTGCTGCTACTTATTTTATCCAGATGTATCTACAACACCGAAGCTTAAAATAAATATCGAAATGCTCAAATAAGATATTAAATCTAAAGCACAGTTTTTAACCTAAAAACAGACACACTTCCCTAAACTAGTACAGAAGGCTTCCACAAATTAATTACAAAAGTTCTGAGAGAAAAATAAAATCTGAGACTACTCAATGCTGTAAATAATAGTGCAGTGAGTCCTGATCAAACTATTTTTTTGCAGATGATTTTTCTAAAGGAAATTCAATATGCTTAATATATTATAACAATATGTAAAAACAATACTGCATAGATAGGCACAGCGATACGGTCAAAATGGTTTATTTCAATATTATTTCAATAGCACTTTTTATGCAAAATAGTTGTGTAATTGATGATATTACATGATTACTTGGAAGCATTAAGAAAGAAATTGTTTCTGTTATTATTATCTAACCAGATCACTGTATTGTATCACTGAACAGGTCTGAGAAAGCAGGCAACAGGAAAAGAAAACTCATTGCTTTTACTACAAACCTCTCCGTGTATTAAGCAAGCAAAACGATGTAACTTCTTGTTTCCTTTAAAACATTTAAGCAATAATAACTGCTTTCTGATCCTCAAAGGAAAATTTACTGCACTGTGCTTCAATTATGCTAAATGTCATTAACAGCATTTCTTCCTACTAAAAAGCTGAATTACAGTGGGAGAATCTGTAATCTCCTTTTTTATTTCAAAATTGGACAGAAGCATTTTAAAAGAGAAAACTATTTTTCATTTACTATAACAAGAAGAAAGGAAGGTAAATTCCAGTGCTGTTTGACACAGAGAACAAAATAAGAAATAAACGCGCATTATATGCTATTGAAGCGGCATAAACAATGTCACTAGCAATGTTAGATACGGTAAATGCTTTATTTTAAAACACTGAGGCATAAAAGTCCTTTATTCTTAGTAAAATCTCTGTTGTGGTGATGGGGAATGCACTGCCACTAAAAGCTTCAAACCGTTCCCTTGTAGTCTCTGCTGAGAGATCAGAGCTGATCTTTCACAGTCACATACAGAAATCTACATTCTGCCTCCACTAGCAACACACCTTTCTGTCTGAACAAGATAATGTTGATGAGACTGCCGGTTTTCTCTTAGGGAAACAAGGATATATTCCTGGAAGCAACTCAAATTAAAGGAAGGTTTGAAATTTAAATGAGAAGGTTAAAGCGTTCCAAAATACACATCACTTGCATCACAGAAATTTGGAGTGCCTTAAGAAAATAGTTTTTGCTGGTGACCATTTTCTGTAGTAAGCAAGCTGTTTAGAAGAGTGCTTCATGCTGAGTTTTAGAACCACTAGTAAATTAAGCAACATCAAAAACTGTGTGTGGGGATAAGGGGGTAGGAGTTTGTGGGGGCTTGGGGAGGTGTCCACCATTTGATTAACACAGGGTCCTAGAGGAGTTTAAAAGCAACACAAACCAAATTATCTGTTTTATGGAGGAAAAAATTCTGCACATAATCATATGAAACTCTAATACTTTAAGCACATAAACACACTACCCTTAACAGAGATGTACGTGATCAGGTAAGAGTCATAAGTGCTAATATACAAATCTGAAAGAAACTCTGAATTTCTGTTTTGTGAATAGGTTTACCATCTCACAGATGGCAGCCCAGGAGGAGAAATGATTTCTACAGGCTCACCACCCACCGGTAGGGGAAGGGAGGGAGCAGACGCTGAGGTCAGTTCTGACCCTACCCCCTAGAATACCAGACAGAATCGCTTCAAGTCACAATTTCCTTCTTAGGCTGTTCTCAGGGCAGCATGCAATTATGTACTGCAACTGGCTTAGGGCAGGCTGAGTCTACAATTAGTCCCTTGACCTTGCTGAGACTAACAGTGTGAGTAAGGTGAACACGACATATCTTTTCTTCAAAATTTTCACTTGTTTAACGCAACCCATGTAACAAAAAGAGCTCTGCATATTTAAAAAAACAAACAAGCAAAAAACAGCAAACAAACTAAAAAAGGAGTTGCCTACAAACTCAACAAAAAGGTCAAAATGGTGTCTTTAACTCAGAGTTTCTAAATCTTTATTGATAAAATGATTATAAATACGGGTTGTCTCTTTATTTCTACTTTCCACTAAAAATCATAATACTGTTTTCTACTTTCTGCAATAAGTTTATTAGTTATAGCTGTTTTACAACAATACTCAGGAAGTTCAATTAGGATCATAGACAATTATCTGTGATAAAGCTCATGGCAGAAACTGTGGATTGAATAAATGCTGACACAGTTGCATTACAGCACATGCCACTCACATCATGTCAGGTACAGCTACCCCTTAGGTCTGAAGATTCAAATACTCCTTTCAGCACTTTGGCACATCTTAAGTAATTAGAAGCCATCTGCTGAAATCTTCTACGTTCAGTCTCAAACAGCCATCTTGAAATGGTTGGGGCTTTATGTCATGCTAGAGGGCATACCTTTCCCTCCACACTCAAGTTGAAAGAGACCTCAGACAGTGAGTAAGAATGAGATCACGCAGAGAAAAAAACACTGCTAGGAGTTTGACCTAGGTTGTCCAATTAATTGTCAGTGAGTTAAAACAATGCAAATTCATTGAACAAATAAATATAAATCCTCTAAATTAAAGATGAAACGTAAGTCAGTTTGGGACTCAATCATAAATTAAATACTCCTAATAGCCAATTAAAATAGAATATCAGGAACAAGTCAGGCAGGGAGAGATGGCTAAGTTAACCACAGAACTAGTAGAATGTTTCTACTCATCCTGTAGTTGAGATGCAATATGCACCCACTGTACACAATTAAAGGACACAGAAATGTAAGTACAAAATCTAGACGTCACAGTTGGTATCCATGAATGCAGGGGGATACCCATGAACCAGTGGAATAGGTGACCTTCTAACTCAAACAATTCTATGATTCTGTGGAAGAGCTTGCAGAGCAACATTAAAATACCACTGCAAACCAGACCCACTTGAAAAGTCACTTTTCTAATCTTCTGATTGGAGAAGTCACAGAAGATGGGCTGGAAATGTACTGTAACACCTGTATTTCATGAGTAATAGCAAAGCCTGATTATTATTCACTATTTAAAAGGTCACTTCATAAGACAGGTATAAGCATAAGGAATAAAATGGATCGCAGAAGTATACATGAAATGACTAAAAATACTGGGAGCAAGCCTGTTTTGACCACATGATCAGTTCAGTGTTTTTTTTTTTCTGTAAGATGTATAGGATACGATAATTGAGGTATTTGTTTGGATAGAACAAGAACATGCCATAAATCACAATCCCCAATTATAAAGTTGAAGAACAGTTCTGAGTGCACAATATTAATGGAGATCAAAAAGGCAAATAACCCATATGTAATACATGGGCAGTGAAAAGTAACCTCCAGAACTTCCATGTAAATCAGTTAGTTATATGGCACACTGGGTCAAGGTTTAGTGAAGCAACTTCTCAAAACCATAAAAATCACTTGTTGGAACAGCTGAGTCTACAGCACATACGATGAGAAGACGCTTTTTAGTATTCCTAAGTAATTTAAGATGTTCCTTTGGACAGTAGGTATAGCTATATACAAGAACAACAAAGTTATTTAGAATGCTCATGTACGAAAGGCATAAATAGTGTGGCCCTAAAAAAGCACAAAGGGCAAATGAGTTGTGCTAATCTCATGAAGCCTAGATTTTTTTCTATGCCACCTCAGCTACAGTCAGAGGAACACTGACTGCAAAGTCAAAGCACTGCCAGGACATGAAACAATGTATGACTGAAAAAAAAAAAGGAAAATACTGAAACTGTTTTTAACTGTGGATGAAGAACATTAATCACTTATGAAATATGAAAGGACAATAATGATAGAAGTACTGTTTTGGAAATCAACATAGCAATTTATTTGAATATGGCTGAGTACAAAGTGCTCAGAAACACAGAATATTTTTAAAATAATTTGGTGAGTTTTGTAAATGGATACTGGGCTAAATTCAGTTCTTGCGACATAATTTATGGTTATAAATAACTCTGTCAAGTTAATAGAAACTTAATACAACTATTCTTAGTCCTTACTTCATGCAGATTTGCTCAAGTATTCCTGACTACAAATCATGCAGGCACACTTCTCTCCAACTATTCAAGGTAAATCTCTTAATTTTACAGATTACTCCAACAAGTTCATCTCTAGATACTCGAATCACTACAGCCCTGAGTTTGTGATACAAGTACTTTTGGCTGAAGTAACAACAAAACTCATCTATCTATTAATCATTTAGCACATCAAATTTAAGCCATGTTACAATATTATTTGGTGAAACCATTAACATATCTATCCTTCCTCAAAAAAACATGAGAACATGATTATTAAGAACTCAAACTAAAAGGGAACTAATCACATGTAAAGGAGGGTTACTATGTTAGTCCAAACCTTCTGCTGCTTATGACCACAAATGTATCCTGCTAAGTCCTGTCTGAATCTTATTCAGATCTCCTATTCTGTCCATACTGCATAAACATAGCCCTCCCCATTAAATACTGACCAGAAGATGCACAACACAGATCACAAAGAGTTGATCACAAAAACAAAAGTGTTAAACTCCTTTCACACTATTTTGGTTTATCTGGTAAAAAACTCTGGAACAAACACCAGGAGCCACTAAGTTGAGCTCACTAGCTGGAGGGCTAAGGCCAGGAATCCCCAAAAGACGTGCCTTCAAAAGGCAAATGGGATCTGTCATTACACACATGGCTCAAAGTCCCAAAAAAGAGCACGAACACACACACACAGTTTCAGTAGTTCTGTCAGTAGCTTAAACTCTTATAAAGGAAAAACTAAAGATCTGCTAAAATTGCCTTAACTCTGAAGTTCTGTAATTAAAAGTAAAATCAAATAAAGGAACGAGGAGCAGATGTTGGTTTTATTTCTGTATGTTGATTTTATTAAGTAAACATTTCCCTCTCCCCTTCCCCCAAGACATCCTTTTCTTCCATTTATTTGCTATGCTTCCTATTATTTTCTTTTCCCACTAAACAACTGTAACCTTCAACAGTACAATGAAGTAATTTATGTCTAAATTCTTGTTACATTTGGGATTTTTTTTCTATGTATTTTGTAATTGTTGTAGTTGATTTATTACTTTTGTCTCAGATGTAAAATGGAAATAGAATATAACCTTTTTTACTCTACTCTGATTAACACCTGTAAGAACACAAGAGATACACAAAAAATAATCTATCCAATTTTTTTTTTTTTCATAAAAGAACTCCTTCTCTAATTACTTTGTTTTAGTAAGCTACTGAAGATCTCCCCTGATAGGAATTAAACTAGCACCCAGTTGGTGCTTTATTATCTCTTCAACAAAATGATTTATTGTTTGTAGTCTGAAAGTAAAAGAGGAGGAAAATTACATTTTCTGTACCAATAGCAGTAGCCCTATCAATTCCTCTGAACTATTCTTTGAAGCTGACAATGAACAATACTGTAATGACACCAGAAATAGTTAACACTAACAAAGCTGCTTACACAAAATCTGTGACAACTGAGATCATTGTACCTCATCATGATTTAACCTTAGATATTAAATCTTATGTTTCTTACCTCAGCATGACTCGCTATAATGTTCAAATTTAAATTTATCTCCTACTCTACACTGTGGACATAACTGAATATTTTTAATGTTTTTAAGGTTTCAAGCAAATAAAGCTTAATTAAGTAGGAACAGGTAAAATACATTTTAAAATGTCAGGAAGAGAAAGTTGCAAATCTTTTATGTGTGCATCTAAGCTATAAATCATAAACTAATTTTTAGATGAGTTATTTTTTACTTCAGTGAGAATTTAATGCTTTGTTTTTACACATTGATTAAAAAGACAAGAAGAGAAATGCAGAAAAAGGGTTGAAAACAGACAGAGGAGATTTCTATCAGCCTGCTTAACTAAAACCAAATCTGAAAGATATATACATATGTAAGCATGGCACATTAAAAAAAAAAAAGTGACATTCAAAATGTCTTTGTCATAAAAGAGAGGTGTCATAAGAGAGAACGCATTGCAAATGCAGTAAGTCATTTTATTTCCAAACTTGAAGCCCATTTGTAGAACCACAACATCCTTCAATGCAGAGCAGAAGATGGTTCCTTCCGGCAGTGAAGTCAGTAAAATAAGCTGAATGGGAAAGCCAAGTATAGCTCTTCCCCTATATTCTTCAGCAATTCCAAGGAGACTGAAGTAGAAAACAATTACAACACATCCACGATATTCCAGAAGAGTATTTTTGTAAAGTTTGCTGGGCTGTTTTTTGTGGTGCGCTATTGAACATCTGGAATTTCTACTGACATGGATATGCTGATTGTAAAGTTTCTGATATTCTGTGATAAGACAGAGAAGGAAAAACACATCGTCATTTTAAGAGAGACGTCTGTTGCTACAAACTTGAGGTGGATCCACATCATGGACAAAGTAAGATCAGTTGTTTATTTCTAGAAAAATCCCTTATGCTAAATTATAACCATCATGCTTTATCTTTCTTCTCCTTATAAAATGGATCTATTTAGACAGGGATGAAAACAATGGCCAGACTACTTTAAATAGATGGCACATTATCAAAATACTATTAGTTGTACCAATCACGATGTCAATTCTGGACATCAAAGACAGGAAAATCTTAAAAGGATAATTTATACATGCACACACTGAGCTCAGCAAGTCATTCTGAAATGTTAAGCTCTGTTTTGGAATACGTGCCTTTTTACCAACTCATTAGCGATATGGTTCCTCGAGACAGTAAGACTTCATCGCACTGGCAACCATAAGCACTGCATATGAGAACCTACTATTATTTCAGGCGTGCTCTGATACCTCAGACCTCACCAAACTTGTAAATAAGACACAGCACCTCACTGCGTATGATCTCTGCCATACTGGAGTGTAAGCTAAGCTGGAAGTCAAGCAGGATGCCCTAGAGCATCCCAAATGGTAGAAGACACATGTAAGTAGGCAACTGAATCAAAACGCTGATGCCTTTCTTGCTGGAAGCAACATCATAATGGTGAACTGTCAGTGATCTGCATAATGCTCACCCCAAAAGCCTGAGTAGAATACTTATCTCTTGCAATCTTTAGATAATCTTTGTAAAACTGTCCAGAAAAGTGTGGTTTATCCTCTGGAGTCTTAAACTAAAAAAAATCATAGCTTAGGCTATGATTGCTTACTCATTCAAACTTGAAATAATTTAAGATATTTAAACGCATATAGACTAGAATAAAGTTTCAAATTTTAACAGACCTTTATTTTTAGTAAAACTAGGTGAAGTTAAAAAGAAACACTGCGTTACTCAGGATACAATAAAATGGACTATACTCAAGTATAATTTTAACATTATGTCCTATTGTGAGTTGACCTTCTATCCTCCTTAACCCTCTTTTTCACCAAAGCCACCTACACCCACTTTGCCTTCTGTTTCTCTAATCTGCAATTATTTATGTTTTCTTCATGCTGCTCTATCCACCATGGGAACAAAATTGTATTTGGTGAAATACAGAGCTAATTATACCATGAACCTAACAACAAAAAGACAGAGCAGATGTTACTTCAGACGTGCTAACAGTCCCTATGCTTAATGCACACATAGTAAAGGACTGAACAGTATTTGAAAATGTGATGGGTTTAAACATGTGGAAAGAAATTAGCACAAAACTCAAATAGAATGACATACTTAATAGGCTCTGAAACATTTATTCAGTGGTGGTATTCAGTACCAATTTTACTGTAATTCAATACATATGTGAGGCTATTTGTGGGGTCAAATATAGCACCTTACATAATTATGCTCGATTTCTTCTGATCTCAGTTCCCAGTTTCTTCAGCATACCTTCTCCTCCTCATGCATGAGAACCTTCAGTTCTAGCACAAAATTCATCCTCTCTTTATCCATGAGAACATTTTCCAACAAACCAGAACTAGATCTAAGAATAAATGTATAGGCAAACCATTTTTTTTGTATTCTCTAAATGAAATCAATACAAATAAGAGCTGCAGTGTGAAACTTAACAAAGGAGAAAAAAATCTGACACTAATTAGAAACATGGGTTGTTTCTTTTTGTTTTAACTTAGCTTGCTTGTTTATTTGAAATGCAGGAAAGGTAAGGATGACTGCACACCAGTCCTCAAGCCCATGGTCCTGTGAAATTCAATAGAACAAGAGAGGCTTAAAAATGCAACTGTAGGTAGAGATGATATAAAAACAGACTTTCAATACTTTTAAGTGCCAATCAACCTATCAGGCTCCTCTCAAGAATAACTGGGAGATAGTTTGGTATTTATTATAAAGGATTTACTAGGATTAGAGTGTGATCTCTCAGCAGCCTACAGCATAGTCTCTGCAAGTAGGGCAACACCATGATCACAATTTCTCCCTCCCTTACTACAAAACTTCTGTGAGACTCCTCATTCTCTACTGCAAGCTTCAAAATGGAAAATGAGACTATAGATCCTAGAACTCAAATAGAATGGGATCCATAGGTTCTTTCCTCAACCTCCACCTTTATCACTGAGTAGAAGAGCCAAACAAGTTGGAGGTGATTTAAGATAACTAGTAAACCTTTATGGTAAGCTTAACTCTTGTACTTCAAACTATTTTGCACACGCAATACAAAAAAGAGTTTGCCATGTGCTCTCTATTACATCAGTGAAGAGGAGCCTAATGACTCCTCTTAGTAGCTAAACCACTCTATAAATAAAGCAAAATAAACCTCATTCTGTAAATACATAGTACTTCATAGGACAGATATAAAAGTAGCACACCATCAGTCAAGCTTCAGTATAAAATTGTGACAAATATGAGAGAATTAAACAAAAATAATTTTGAATTATTATCCACTGGAGCATTAATTATCTAAATATGATAAAACATTTTTCACTATGTTAAACATCTAATCTTAAAGGGCACTTTTTCATCAAAAATACTGATTATTACCACAAAAGTAATTGAACTCGACTACACATGAAAAAAAAAATGTCAAAAAGATGTAATCTTTTTAATTCAACTTTGAATTGATAGGTGCCTGAATAAAGAGTATCTCACCAATTATAAATCTTGAGAAACATACCTCTAATAAGATGCATATCTGAGAACATACAATTTCACAGACCTGGTTAAATATCGTGCATAAAAACAAACTAATCACAGTGTGCTAGAAAGAAACACGTCTTTAACAGCAATCCTCACAGTATGAAATCAACTGAGCTGTATAACCTAAAATTGTAGAATTAAAAATAATTATTGATAAAAGATAAGACATAAAACCTTCCTAGCTGTTTGAATCAAAGAATATCAGGGGATGGAATGAATGTTGAATTTATGTTGTGGAAAATTGGTCCCAAGTTGGTTTTACACTTCATCAGAAAGCACTTTTGTCTTGTATGCAAACAGTTAATGAAGCATACCAAAACTGCAACTTTTTTTGCTAGCACTAGTTTAGCAAGATTCACAGCATATTCCATAGTTTGCAGAATATTTAAAGACTTTTCATTTATTCTTTTTTTTTTTTTGTTCTTGTTATACTGTAGAATCCTATAATTTTAAATGAGATCTCTTCTTGCATTTTCAAATGCTGTTATACATAGCCTAGTATAGACTTTGTATACAACCCATTGTACAGCCTTTCACATCTAAAGCATTTGATAATTTTCCTTTACAAGGTATTTTCAGGAAAAGATGAAATGAATGAATATCTGATGTTCTAACAAATTTTAAGAATGCTGGATGCACGACTATACTTAAAATTTTATTGTTAAATCTTATTTTCAATTTCTTTTTTTCCTTAATTTTGAGTATTCTCATGCAGTTTGAAAGTACACATTATTCCAAGTATATTACAGTTCTACTTTCTTATCTTTTGGTGAGAAAATTGGTAGCATAGCCTCTTGTATACAAAAAATTAAATAAACATGTAGAACAGGAAACACTTAGGGTTCAAAAGACCCCATTTCACACTGCAATTTTATGACTTTTGCATCAAGAATCTGTCTACAGAATTGTATCTGAGTATGGCATCTTGCTGTATTATCTCCACAGTACACACTGTAATGATTAACTCTGGAAATTAGTGAGGCCTATGCAGCTGAACAAATGATTTGCAAACTCCAGTCAATCAGCACATCAAAAAGGAATTCACTATTGCAAACAAAAGTTGGATTAACACTCTGTAACAGGAGGAAAAAAAAGCTAAAAGTGGTATAATGCAGGAATTGAATGTACTTATTTACTTAAGGATCACGGAAGCTGTTTTATCTGTGTCCAGTCTTATACCACTTGTAATGTAAAGAAACTCCCATGGTAGACCAACAGAGTAAAGGCTACTAGTATAGGTTACGCTGAATGCTCAGACTTAAGAAAATGAGCGTAAACTGTCTTTTGTCATACACCCTCATCAAATAAGCCTATTAATAAAGAGAAAGTACTACAAAATTGGGTAGGCCTTGCAAACTAAATTAGCTGACATTAAAATTACACAAGAAGAAAGTACAGAGAATCACAGATCAACAAGACAGGCTGACATGTTATTTCAATAAACGCTGGAGAAAAACAAATTATTAACATAATAAATGGTTTTGGCATTCCATTTATAACTAACACTCCAGTAGTATATAAAATTATAAGTAACAACCATCAAATGAAGTTTTAAGGCCTGTTTCTAGCTTTGGGTTACACTGAACTAGTTTTGAGGTAGCTAGCTTAAATACATAATAGATGTAAAACATCTTTCCTAACAGTTTTCTAGTAGAATCTTCACATTTCCATAGTACAGCTGACATTTAGCTTCTTAGTTTATATTTTCATTATTATTTATCCTGCCATAATATGCTGATATAAATCATCCTCTTAGGCTTCTGATAAACTTGCTTATATTTTTACTACACATTCACATAATTTCATTTTGAGCAAAACTTATACATTCATCTGAGACCGTCCAAAGGTGGTAAGCCCAGAACCTTCCAATCCTATGAAACGTTTGGTAAGGTGTAATTTTACAGCAAGCTACTTCTAGCGTAGGCAACTGTACTTACATTTGAATTTGTACAGTGAACTTCTTAGATGGACCTCATTAGCTAAGAAAGCTTTGCTTGATTGATGTTTTAATATAAATCTTTCCAGAAAGCCCAGATGCAGGAAGGAAATGGAAGTGGTGATTCAGGAGACACTACTCACTCCCTCTGAGTCCATACTGAGGAACCGTTTCCTCCTGGTGCTAAGGGACATCATGCTGGTGGTGGTGCTGTCTTTCAGATGAGATGTAAAACTGAGTTCTGACAACTTGCAGTCATTAAATATCCCATGGCACTTTTCACAGGAGTACATGTGTTAACCCATATGTCCTGGCTATATTCCAAATGCATAATTGCATTCTGCCTACCTAAATTCCCTATGCTGCTTCAGTAGCATGCAGTACTATTTATTCTCTTTCTCTTCTCTCCCCAACACTGCTGTTTAGCTTCTTTGCTCAGGTACAAGAAAAGGCACAGACACGCAATCCTTCACCTTTAGCTGGCTGACACAAAAGGATCCAAGATGCCTCACATCTACAATATGATGTGCAGGAAAAAAAAGAGTGCCTAGAGTTCAAGGAAAAAATACTAGGTGGGGAGTCACCTAAACTAAACAGAAGGGAAGTAACAAGGACAAGAAAATCTCACAGCAGTTATCCTCCTCTGTCTGAGACTCCAGTACTCAGCAGTTTTCAAAAGTACATCCATTCCTTTAGGTTGTGCAGTCCCAGACTTCCGTGGACTTGTAAATGGACTGGCAGGCTTTTTAAGATTGCACTCTGGGCATTAAATACTTGTATTAAACTTAAACTTCACATAAATTCCACTCTTGAACAAGACAGTCATCTACTCTTCTAAGCTAAAAACACGGAGTCACTTCAAGTTCCATTTCTGTATTTTCCATTTTAAGTTGAGTGTACAGAAACATTGATAAAACACAGGAACATGCCCTAGATGAGACTCTTGAACATCCTAATCATTGAACCATACAATCCTTCTCTCTTTCTTTTCTAATTAATCATATGTTTACTTCTTCATAGTTGTCCAGGTAGAAGGAGTGAAAAACACAGAACTCAGACCAGTTACCACACTGCCAATTAACAACAGATGACTACTATTTCTGAGCTCACACCACCTGATCATTTGGTGAAACTCAGTGACTCTGTTCTTTTAGCCCAGTGCCGTGTATTTGAAAGAGTGTATACTGGATTCAGCCTTAGAGACCAATGAGTGGAGGATTCCAATTAGTCCTTAGGCTCTACTTAGTGCAGTCAAAATGGAAACCATCTGGGAAAGATGAAATTCTTAATGTCAACTCTTAACACTGATGAAACTGAATTATTTAGGGTTTTTCAGGATTAAAAAATTAATAAATAAAAATTGAACTGTGCTTTCCCTTTGAGTTTTCTGTGCTTAACATGTTAGCAGAACTTACACTTTCATCCTCTTCAGACCCAGGTATGAAAGGTATCTATCCTAATGTATTTTTTGTATAGGACATTGAACTCAGCTGTAAAGCATTTATACCAAGATACACTTAACTGAAATTTTCAGTTTACATGATCAACTGCCTCCTTCCCTGTAGTAAAAAAACAGATTAGTCAGCTGCACATAGTGATTTATGTATTTCTTGGTACTAACTTTCTATCTCTTTGTAAGCCCTGTACAATTGGACTCATCATCATCACCATTACATTCCTATCATAAAAGCAATACAATCAATGATGCAGAAGAACAACTGCAATAAGTTTCTGCTTTTGGTAAAACCATCTATAGTCTTATTCTTACCATTAGTCCGAAACTGTATTCTATTGCATTCAGAATAGATCAAACATATTTTAAGGGAGAAGTCTTAAATCTTGTAGCCAAACTTGCTGATAACAATCACAACAAGTGGCAGAGTTAAGTGAGAGATGCCACCTTCACATGAGGTTCGTCTTTACTCACATCTTTATTCTTCTGAACGAACCTGCTGTCAACTTTCTTCCCTATTAAACTCACTGTACCTTGAGCTTTTCTTACTGTTCAAGGAGGACATACACTCAGGTTATATTGATAAGCTCTCAGGAAGTAAAAGAAGACCAAAACAACCTCCATATACTCTGTGAGCATAACTGCATGAAATAAATGCAGGTCTGATGGATGTTGAATTAATGTGAATGACATTTTGTAATATATGACCCTGATTCTCCTTTCACTTATGCTGCCGTAAATCTAAGAAGAAAAACACTCCATGGATTTTCATAAACTTACTCTGCTCAAAAGCTGAAACAGCTAAGAAAGAATCAAATGTTCTTAATTTAAATATTGATTGTGCACTTAGGAAATTAAAATAGTAGCAATGCATATACTGAAAATAAAGATGAGTTTTCATATATATTAACTTCTGCCAGCTTATAGGCTTAGAGAGAATTCCAAGTAACTAACTCATCTAAAATGAAAACATGAATATTCCTAACAAAAGGGTTTTGTACTTGAGGGGATTAGAGGTCAGAAAGTACCTCAGAAGCCTTTGGAATAGCCTGCATAGAAACAGGTTATTTTTAAAAAATAATTAAAAAAAAACAACAAAACAACCCTTTAATACAGAACAACAGACTGTTAAACTTACAATCCCCTTTCTTCTTCTCCCTCTGACATGCAAACACCTGACACACAAAGGGAGTCACATTCAGAAGGAGATTATGATGCAATGATCTCGTTGTGAATGTTGCATTATGGCTTCAGCATCACTATAAGAGCTCCCCTGGCACTTGTGCTTACAGCAATTTGAATTTCTCTGGCAGCTAGGTATGATTTGTGACATATTTCAGCCTTGCTCTTCATTGAGGGAGTACACTGGCAAGTGCTTGAGGTATTTACCATGGAGATTGGAGAGAAGGAAATGTAAAGAAGAACATTTGGGGAACATTTTTCTTTTTTTGGAAAACTGATTTTTACCATTTATTAAGCAAACTAAAACAGTTCTTTTCAAGAGAATCATTCTGTGCTTCTTAGTAGGAGTTATCTTACTACACTGTTCTGTTTGAAAGATTTTTCTGTTCATCACTGTAGTGAAACCCTACTAATTTTCATGACTATTATAAATGCCTGAACCGCCAGCTAAATGTTCCATGTGGGATGCAAAGTTATCTTCCAGTTAATGTACAGTAGCTTGTGACGTGAGTTAAATGAGTTAAAAAAGTTTGCCTATACATTTTTTATACAAAAATTAAACATCTAAATTCCTTCACTTTGTTTGAAAACTGTAATTATTTGCTTATCCTAGAAAATATCCTTAACTTTAACTGAAACATAGGGTCAGCTGGTAGGTTTCAGTTTTGTCACTGGTTCCCCAGAAGTTTATTGAGCCAAAGCCTGTCTGTTTAGACAAACTAGCTCCCAAAGCAGAGCTGCTGTAGCACAAAGCTTGCTCTCAATATCCCTTCTGCCATAAATGTTGTGAAGTACTTATATGCAAAGTTTCTCTAAAACTTTCTTAGTCTTCAGACTAAACGTTATCTTAATTCCTTCTTCATTCCCGAGTGTAAGTAGTTTAGGTAGGCCCCAGGGAATACAGACAGCTCCATAGCAAAAGCTGCACTTTGAGCACAAGCATTCAGGGAACAATGACAGCACGCTGGCTGGCTTTGGCATGAACTGATGAATGAGAAATTTAATAGTGAGATATTGCACAGCCCACAAAGAGAAAACCTCCATTTAACAAAGAATTAAGGTTGGCCGGGTTTAGGCTAATAAGGTTTGCACTTTATCCAGTAGAATGAATCCAAACTTCCATTCACATGTAAAAATAGCCTATCGATTAAAGCATATTTCTTCCTCTTTGTCCCTGTTTTTCAATTATTTTATTTGAGACAATAAGTTTGGCCAAGTTCTTTTGTTAACACAGTTCCTGTTATTTTAAAAGCAACTGATTTTATGGCCTATGATTATCATCTGATACTTAAAATATGTACAAGAAAGAATGCATAGGAGGTGTCATGTGCACCCCTGGGAGGATAACAATGTCCACATGGTCCTGGGTCTTCTGCGAGTAGCAGTTTCTGTATGAATGGGTGAGAAATATTCTCTTTTATTTGCAGATGTTCAGTATACAAAAAGTAAAGGGTAAGATAAGAATTAACTCTGATCTACCAAGCATCCCTAACTCAAGGTTCCAAACATAAGAAATAGATCTTTGAAACATATTTAAAAAAATAAATGTTATACTTAAAACATAGGGCACATACATAAATATATTGTTCTAAGTATGTTTTAATAACTCTGTAAGACTCAAATTTAATTTTTTTTTACTTCATTTTTAAATATTTTAACTACACAGTCCTATGAAACTAGTGGAACAGTGCAGACTTGATTTATAAGAAATTATTGTAGTACATCCGGCATATCATCAAGTTTTTATTGATCTCTAGGAGAAAAGGTGGAGCGGTAGCACATATTAAACACAATCATATTTCAACGAAAAAACCCTAACATGCTGTAGTGATTTATCGTATCTATACCTAAGAAAATATACTTCAACTGCATTGTCAGTAAACAATTAAAAAAACGAAAGCAGTAAGCAAACAAACTCCAGCATCTTTGAATATTAAATGGAATTAAATAATATATTAAATAATATGTGGACTTGCTTGACCTACTAATTAGTGTTTCACTTTTAACGTGACTGTATCTCCTACAAAAATACAAGTCATAGACACAGGCTGTTAAAAACTTGTGTGTGTGAAGGGAGTTTAAAACTGAAGAAAGCTTACATAAGGAAGTAGAAATAAAGTCTAAAAATAATAATTAGTGCCTTTTCTAAATTAAGGATATTAAGGTCTATTTGGAAAGCTGGAAATGAAAAAGATTAATATATGAGAATACACGTAAGTTAATTTTGGCACAGCTCACTCTAAGATAATGTGAAAATTTTCCATGAAACCATGATATAATATATCAGCACATATCACTTTCCGGAAGAAACAGAATTACATGTTTTAAAAACATTTTCAGTTTCAGATGGAAATAATTGGGAACAACAGTTTTGTTTAAACCAGAATGTTTACTGTTCTCCAGAAGTGGAGAAAAAATCTCATTGTATTAAATACAAGAAATAGTTACACATGATGAGAAATGATGAAAAACTCCTCATTTCAAATTGTAAATACTCACTGACCGATAAAGACTAGTCAGGAACGATTCATGCACAGAAGATAATGCTCTATTTGCACTTTCTCACTTTCTCAAACAATCTTCTGATCAGTGCTCTGATAGTACGGCAAATTCACCACAAGTTCAATCCAAAGTGGAAATATTATGCCACTCTGATATCAAAGGACTTTCATAATGTATTGTTTTGAAGCGTTTACCCTGGCACCACAAAAATGGCGCTACTATAAATATACATCTTTTCATTTTAGTTACATTTATCAATACCTTTTGATTCTACTGTGTACTAAGAAACCACTCAACTTCAATATAATAAAATATCATGGTTTCATATTCATCTGTATAAAGAACATATAAGTAAATACATTTAGGTATGTTTGTCTGTACAACAAATTAATCACAGAACCGGTAAAGGCAATGACCAGAAAATGATAAACTCGTGCAGAGTTTATCAAACACTTGAAACAATTATTAGGTCATATCTAAGGTCAGAAAAAAATGAAAAATATGTATAATTATTTCTGCATCCATAGTACTAATAAAGCCAGAGTATTTAAATGTAGTAATTGAACATTACCGCGCTTGGGCCTTTTTTTTTTTTTTTTCGTTAGCATTGCAGAAAAAGAGCTCGTGACTTATTCATTTCAGTTAGCAAGATATTTCACAACTTCCTTGGGTGCTCAAGTGCAAGAAAATTTTAGACCCCATCTTTGCATATTACTTTATCTTTCAATGGTAATTAACAGAGTCTTAATCTGGCTAATGTTAATGACCACTGTTCTTTCTTTAAATCCCAGTTAAACCAAGCTTATTAAGGGCCAATTAAAGGAAGTCTTATGTGATCTGAATAACACTAAGATCAGTTTTTAATGCTGTAACTCTTTATTTTGAATGATAAGTGTGGAAAAAACCCCTTTTCATTATGTCTTTTGTTTGCTTAAAAATAAACTGTAAATGGCTGTTGGGATGGATGAGGAATCTGTGAAAAAGTCAGAAAGAGAGATGAATTTAATAAAGTGCATATTTTCTAAAAAAATGAGAAGAGAAGAGAAGAGAAGAGAAGAGAAGAGAAGAGAAGAGAAGAGAAGAGAAGAGAAGAGAAGAGAAGAGAAGAGAAGAGAAGAAAAGAAAAGAAAAGAAAAGAAAAGAAAAGAAAAGAAAAGAAAAGAAAAGAAAAGAAAAGAAAAGAAAAGAAAAGAAAAGAAAAGAAAAGAAAAGAAAAGAAAAGAAAAGAAAAGAAAAGAAAAGAAAAGAAAAGAAAAGAAAAGAAAAGAAAAGAAAAGAAAAGAAAAGAAAAGAAAAGAAAAGAAAAGAAAAGAAAAGAAAAGAAAAGCTATATTATTGTTTCCACACCTGCCTATCTAGCAAAAAGTATTAATTTCCATTTTTTTTCATAGTGTTATAGTATAAAAATGGAACGATCCTTTACAATAATTTTCAAAGTTGTAACAATACCATCTAAGTCTGTATTTGCTAAATTTCATTTGAAAATAAAGCCTTACTCATCATTTGAATAGGAAACAGAGTACTTTTACCTAAACATGAATGAATTAGAAAGGGTTTTTGGTTTGGGGACAGTCAGTGTTTCCTCACTGCTTAACTGAAAACAGTCTTCAGCTCTGGACTTTTGAAAGTTTTGTTGATTCCTCTCATGTCTAAGGTGACCCTTCTACAGATGCTTTGTTATAAATTACATCGTGCTATTTCATACATTTCTATGAATTCACTCCTTGCTTAACTTCACCATTACTTCCCTTTCATCTCGACAGAAGAAGTAATGTAATCTGACTGTTGCCCCTAGCTATTAAACAAAATATTACTACTACCACTACTATCTAAAATCCAAACACCCTAAAGTCAACTTGCACTGCAGCAGGTCGCTACAGGACGGGGTCTTTACATATTCTGCAGCACAATCGACCTAACTCCATAGTGACAACTCTTAAATTCTGAGGTAGCAGTTACAAAATCCATGGCAACATTAATTCATTACTGTCTCTAAAATACTCTACACCCCCACTTTCCCACTCCCGCACAAACATATTCAGCAATGACTCATAGCAGTGAATATCACTCACAAAAAAATTGATGGCTATTTTTAACAGTAAATCCTGAATTATATTTTTCTCTGTGTTCCCCAGATAATTTGGCAATAACAGCCCCTAAAACAGCGCTACACAAATCATCTTCTATCCTGATACCAGCACAGAAGGAAGCTCGCATCTGGGCTCTCCAGCTTTTAGTGTTTCACTTGCTTCACTCTTCAGAGCATCAAGCTTGCATGTGCTGCATTCAGTATTCCATCTATCTAAACTGGACTTCAGCTTTGACATTTTTTGTCCTTGTTCCTGGCTTCTAAAGACAATACAGCTGTACTGCAGCTGTGAATGCAGCTATAAAAACTAATTTTCCTTCAAAAATGAAAGTAGAAAATCCTGTGGCAGTGAGAGTACCAGGGTTTGCTCTAACCCAACTCATCTGATACAATAACAGCTGTCCTTGCCACTACTGCAATGGGAAAGCACACTGTTTTTCCAAAGTAATTATCAAAGGATGATGAGGGGAGAGAGAGGGGAAACAGAGCACTGTAAAAATGATATCAAACCACAGCAAAACAGGAAGTGGGCGGTGACACTGCAATGAAGCACTCCAGTAATGAGTCGGTTCAGCATATCACATCAAAAATTCAGTTCTAGGTGAGGTCATGCTTTAGTATTAGCCATGAAGAAATTTGGAAAATACAAATAAAGCAAGCTTAACTTCATCCCCAGACATTCACATCTGGTAATGTGGCAAATCAGCTTTTCCATATGAAGATAAACAAAAGACAGATGACCAGAGCCTCAGCCTGCTGTGCATACATCTCCATCTGAATGCCACAGCAGTAAGACAGAACAGCTTGCCAGTCACAAAACAAAATAAGAAGTATATTCAAGACTATCCTTCGCTAGCAGGCACTTTCCCATCCTGATATATCTTTCCCTTTTCTATTATCTCGGGTCTCTTCCATCAACATTTCTTACCACCATCACTGTCACTGATAATTAAACATCAGTTCTGGATTTGACGCCTTTGACTTTGTGCCTTTTCCTCCCATTAAGACTCCATTTATATACCAAGGATTTCAATCTGATATACGAATGAGTGATACTCCAATGAAAGCACAGTTGTTCAGTCTGTACAGCAGTAACTCTACGTATGCCACAGACTTAACTATCCTCGACAGAGGGATGATGGGATATGGTGAGTTCCACAGTTTACAGAAGATACGTAATCCGTAACATCATCTAATTTTAGCCCGTTGTGCGTAGGATGAAAAACTAGTTTAGGCCTTCAATCTGTATGTGGAAAAGACATGAATTTCTCTTCCATCTCATACTGCTCTCCCGACTTCGCTCTTCCTAATCAAAATCATTGGATGTGTTGGTTTTTTTTCTATCTAGACATTTCAGCTACTTGCTTCCTATATGCATCTATCACAATGCCTCCATGCAATTGGGGTATGTGAGATATGGATTCTAGGTTTTTTTGTTTCGCTTTGTTTTATTAAGGATGTCTCAGAATTGACTGGAGTCATTATTACTGGAGTCATTAAGGATTTTTCACAGCAACAAATGAAACACTGAATTTTTTCAGCAAACTTTTGCATCTTTAGAAGGCACATAGGTCTCCCTTTGGTAATTTTTGCCTTGCTATGAGAATGCAGAAAGGGAGAGGCACACACAAAGACCTTGAAAAAAAGTGAATCCTACAACAAATTGAGAATTTACTGAATCCTTTGGTGGTTGGGTGTAGCTGGGGAGCCTAGGAAGATATTTTTCAGAAGCTTTACAGTGTTAATAACACCTGCTGCTTAAATCCCATGTCTTCATTCACTTGAGCTTCCTAATTGAGTGTCCATTTGAATGGTACAATGGCATCTTAAGCTGCCTGCCACTCACACTGAAATGAAATCTTCTACTGTGGGGTAAAAACAGTTGCATAGAATTCATGTATAAGTAATAGTAGCAGCAAAACTCCTATCTATGACTCATTTCAAACTTAGTACACATACAGTAGAAATTAGAGTGCTCCATATAGGTTATCAAAGTATGGGAAAAGAAATCATATTATAAAAGAATACTTAATAAGTAAATTTTAAGGCACAATTTTTTGTCATTTCTAAATCCTAGTTTGAGAGAAGGAGATGTGCTAGAAAATTAACATCATAGGTAATCTATAGGCTGCTTCTGGCTAATTTAAAGTTCTAATGTGTATTTGTTTTCTGTATACATTTATTTCTTATTATTCTCAATAAGATACTCTCAGCACAATAAAAAGAAGGACATTACCAGCAGTGTTTTCAATCATGGGGGCTATATATTCAAGAGCAATCAATAAAAACCACACAGGGCCTGACAAACAACTAGTCAAAGGAATCATTTTTCTCAGATACTTAGCAGTATCCTTTTAAAGTAATTGCTTTTGGTCAATGTTACCCGTTATCATTTGGTCTTCCAAAATAGAATGGATGTCATTTCCATTAATATTTCAACTGTCTATGTAGGTTTTCAAAGAGCACAATCCACAAAAAAAAAAAAAAAAAAGGGTATTTGTTTCAACTTCAGGCAACTAACAAAGAACTCTAAAATGTTTTAGAATAGACAGTGTCATATAGGGTGAGCTATATGATAATTTAAAGGCAACAATTACAGAATATTGATATAATCTGTCCTCCTTTCACTCAACAGAAAACTGTTAACTCTAACAAAATCAAAAAGAAATGACAGACTTTGTCCCAGCCACACAATGATAGAAAATGGTAGTAGCAGACAAATATGCCCCAAAAGTCACCTAAAATAATGAAATTAACACTGATTCATTATTACAGCTTGTTTCAAGATAGCTAAAGAAAATCTTTCCACGGAAACCTTCCCTGTGACAGCAGGGAATCTGCTGCCTTGTGCTAACTGATCACCTAAAAGTGTCCAGAAAACACTGAATATACACAGCATATATATATAAGCATACATCTGGGATATCAAATTAGATCATGCAAAGCAAAGAACATATCAACTGTGCTGTAGTAAGGCCTCTGAAACTGTCTAGTTATGCTTTGTACTAAATGTTCTGGCATGCTGCCAAGGCACTTCCAAACATTTCTGAGTTCACTTTTTCAAAGAACTCTTTTAAAAATCAATTAGTAGTGAAAGTCTTTCAAATGCAAGTGTTTTAAAATGTCAAGCCTGTATTTCTCTTTTTTTTTTTTTTTTCCTCCTTGTTGTGCATCAATGGCGGTATTTTGAAACCTTTATATTAAATTGATCATATTCTCTAATTAATCCTGTGAAGAGAACAATACCAGCAGGCAGTTCAAAATGCATATAACAAAAGGTTCATTCTTCATAAATAAATAAATAAATACAGCTGGGAGAGATGCTGTAATTTTCTTAAACAACGATGCCCAAGATATCTGTATTGATTTCAGGGTGATAAATGTTCTCATCATTACAAGGCAACCGTAGAAGTAACGAATACTCTATTTAGAAATTCCTGGATTGGAATATTTCAAAACTGTGAGTGTATGAGTGCATCAGAAGCTCAATTATAAGTGCTGAAAAGAGTAAACATGAACTTGAGGCTACTACTATTCATCAATATAAAGAAGTAATATAAAAATGAAATAAAGAACACCATCAATACAGCTTTCTGATTATTAGAAAAAGATAATCTTTAAGGACAGTAACTCAGCAGTGTAGTACAGCAAAGAATACACCTAGGCCTTTCTGCTGTGTTACACACACTTTGGATGATATCCTTACTATATACAAAAGAGTTAAATGCATATTTTGTCCCTATGCCACATAATCTGTTTTCTCTATTTCATTCAGCTAAGTGCCCAAAGGTTTACATAGATAGCAATTGATTGAAATCAGTTCTTTATGTGTAACACATTTATATTAATTGGTTTGTCCTTTCAAGTTGTGTTTATCTCTTCATTTCCATCACAGTTTCAAAGGTCACTCAGTTCCATTTATAAATCCAACATGACAGAGATTAGCAAAAGAAAAAAAGGAACAACTAAATGAATGCATCATCACACAATCACACATCTCACAATTCATTTATCATATTAATAAATAATGCTGTCAAATGCTTACTGGTAAGTTTGTTTGCTGTCATCAAAATATTTCTGTCAAGATAACTTAATCAGCATTGTTTATTCACTGAGCTAAAAATGTTGCAACAAAATACTGAGGATCAGCATATTAAACATTTTCCCTCTTGATCCATGTCTGATTGCACACTCAAAGTTTTGTGGGTTTTGTTGTTGTTCTTAAAACACTCCACAGTTGTGAAACAATAAGTAGAACCGTTCCTGTCTCTACATTGGCAATGCATTCTCTTCTGGTTGTTGAGATAAGGCAGCAGTATGAAATCTGAGAAGATGTGACTGGAGTTGCTAACAAAGGTGCTCAAACCTAATGGTTAGCAAGGCTTTGGATAGGGGAGACTGCAGTGACACATAAAATGTTGTATTTTTTTTTTTTAACTTAGATTATGACATTAAAGACTGCATAACTTCTAAGTGCCTCAACTTACTGTCATCTGACCTATTCTGGAGTAGGCCTCCCTTCTCTTGCAAATGAAGGAAAACAAGAGCAACTTTCAAAACAGCATTTTTCTTTCTATAAATGAATGGTAATTCCGGTTGTTTCTCAGGTTGATACTGTACATCAGAAAATGATTCAGGAAACAATGAAATATAATCTAAATCTAAGTAATTATAAGTCATGGAAAGTCCAGTGTGCTAGAAATGTACTTTTTAGGTAAGCCTCCTCTAAAATCTCCCAGGAGAAAAAATTTCAAAAGGACGAGAATGTCTACAAGGCTTGTGTTCCTTTCTGGAATGCAATATGCACAATTTGAATCTCCAGTTTCAATGAAAGTCAATGGCAGTGGCAGCATCAAAGTCTGCAACGCTCCAAACCCATATCAAGAATCTTCATCTCAAAGGAAAAAAGGAGAGGCATTATGGGGTCTTTCTCTTCCAAAGAAAGCTGTATACAGATTCTGTCACTGACAGGCACATCAGAGAGCAGGAAAGAGTCAAAATGAACAGGGAAAAACTGCAGCAGTGAAGAGATCAAAAGAGGTTATTTCTCCCTGCTACTGTCCCAGGCATCTCCCTGGACAGCTTGTCCCCACAACTTGAAATATCTGCCTCCTTCTCAACAGCCTACAAAACCTCATGCTGGGAAATGCTAGAGAGTGCTTTCCTATTGTAAAGACTGCCTTCCTTTCTTTGATCAGACAGAAAGAAACAGGAGACGGTCTCCTTCACTGTTAGAAACAATCAAGTATCAAATACTGTCATTTATTAGGAGTCTTATTTTCAGAGTGGCAGGGAAGGAGGTACTAAAAAGAAGAACAGGTGAATTTGAACACCCAGTGACTTGAAGGAAAGACAGAAGTCTGACAAGATTTTTCTTTCTATTATGTAGTATTTCCAGGAGTTTCAGATGACTTTTGTAAAAGTCCTGCAGCAGAAAAGTATGGGAGAAAATAGGACAATATTGTTGGTGAATTTTTAATAAAACTGCACTATTTTGGTTAGTATCAGCAGAGCCATGAGAAAATAACAAATCCATATGCATTTTGTACAGAATATCATTTTCTAAAACATATACTGATACCCAATTTGAGTTGCAGTGTTCTCAAAACTAGCATGACGTTAAAAGTATAACTAACCTGCTTCTTCAAATCCTAATAAAACAATTCTTACGCCTCAGAGGAAAAATCTCTTTTAAAATAATCAACATTTTTGGAAGCTCACTGGCATAGTGTGCCTTGATCACTTGAAAAGAAAACCACCATCTTCGGTCTTTCTCTTTTTGTCCCTCATGCAGATTTTGGGCCCTAGCCCACAAATGACCCCAAGGAAGTAAGTACGCTTCTTGGCTGAACAGTTTATCAACAGCTTGAAGTGACAGGAATAGTGATTCAATCCTGCATTTCAGCATATCAGATGTAGGCCACATTCCTCAGTCTGCAGAACCAGAGAGGAAAAAACTCCCTGTCGCATTTGCCCTTTCATAGAGATGGAAATATTATTAGAAAGGACATAAACAGACTAATTAAATCACAGCAGTATGGCTGAGATGACAGCTGGTACAGCGTGTGACTGAGCCGATCCATATCTGTGAGCAGGAGGCACTTCACTTCCAATCCATTCGCTATTAGGTGCTCTCAGGCTTGCTGTGCAGACATTAAATAATAACATATCATTTCCAAGGCTAAAATGATTCAAAGAAATAAAAAAGGATTCTAACCAAGAAACCTTTTGTGGTGTAACAGGAAAAAAAAAGAGGGGGGGAAGGGATAAAAAATAATCATTTACCATGCAGTTCTGTTTTTGAGATAAAGATGTAATAATGCCATTACCTTTCATCAGCAGGATCCTTGAAAATCAACACTCTTTGCTTATCATGCTGTGAAATACAAATAGAGCTAAAGGCATGGTCCACAAGGCACTGCTGCAGCTATATTAACTAACAGATCTGCCCTTTGTGAAAGAAACCGTATCCGTTTCATTAGTGCAGACTCTAATTCAAAACTGTTGAAAATGAACTGCACATACTGTTTTAATAACAACATTCCTAGTCGTTATCAAACTAGTAATTCTCTCAGCACTGAATAAATGTAAGGGTCTGTGTTTCGATTATGACCTGCTGTTAAAGAAAACCATATTAAAATCCTTTCTGTCCCCTCCCGTCTAGTTCACCAAGTATTCCTATTGTCTCCAACTTCACTGTCACAAATACACAGAGATTTTTCAAGGCATTACCAGCTGTATATTATGTTACTCGATTTTCTTTTTCGAGCATGTACATAATTACGATACGCAACTGCTCAGTTGCGCAACTGTCTCCTCAACAGAAAGTCACTGTGCTGCACTTTGCAAGTGTTGAATTCAGAGATTTTTCCTTTCCTAATGCAAAAATGCTATCCAACTCACAAAGGGATAGGTTTAAAGAAATGAATAAACTGCTCCCGCAACATAAAATACTGTATGAGGCTGTGCAAAAGCTGGATTTATAAGAGGTCAACGAAGCTTCCTCCTTGGCGTGAACAGAAAACCCCTACAGGCCTTTAAGTATGTACCTTAAAGTAAAAACCCGTCCAGACTAGTCCTATCTCTGCATTTTAAAAATAATCAAAAATTAACCTGTCATATAAAAATATGAAATATGACATATGAAAAAAATAGGTAGAAAAGAAAGATCTGGCTTTCTACAGAACATATTCCTGGTGTTGCAGTATTTGAGTCTTCAGACAGAAACAGAACTGGCAGTGAAGAAGCAGGCTACAAACTACAAATTAGAGGCCCACTCTGACAGTTTTAACCTGAGCAGGCTCAGTGATTGAGCTGAATTATCACGTGATTAGCTTAGAGAGAAGAAATTGTAACTTCTGGCATAAGCTGCCTGCCTCTCTATAGGCCTGTACCGTTCCCTTGTTTGCCTATCAGTATGAAATGTTACAAAATCTGAGAAGATGTGACTGGAGTTGCCTCCCCCGTACATACTCATTTATTTAATACAGAAGATGCTATTGTTTTACATTCTGGTTTTTACAGCAACGTGGCCTTCAGTTATCTGCTTTTCATATAGATATGTTAGTGGATTTCCTGATTGTAAAAAGCTGTGAGACTTGGAGGCAAACTCTGAGGCAAGGGGTCTGTAATTCTATGTAGCTACAGCTGACACCACTGATTGGAAAAGGCCTTTAAGATTGAGTTTTTAATAACAGCTGCAGTCTGTAAGTTTCTGCATACTTCTTACTGTAGATCCTGACATAGACAACCATGTTTGCCCTTCCCAGTTACCAGAAGAAACCCTGAAAAGCTCAATGTCCCTTGAAAACAGACACTACAGTAGGTAGTTCAGCATAGGTAGATATTGTACACGTGCAAAATACAGCTTCAGTCTCTAGAAAGGAGACTCTGTGTGTACTTTTCTCCAGGATATCTCAATTAAGCAAAACCCTGCAGGATTTATCTTTATCAAGTTACCTTTAAGCTCCAAGTGAGGTATTACCTAGTTCATGTCATTCTGGAGCACTACAGTGAGAAAGGAAACACATTTTTAATTCCCCACATTCTGTTACAAACATGAAAGAAGCTTTTGTTGGTCCTTTGTGCTAAGTCTGAGTTAAAACAGTAACTATATATTTATTCTATGTCTATCTCTCTGTACAGAAAATATTTTTGCTGCATAACATAGCATGCTTACATGTCTATAACACAGGAAAGATAGATTATAATTAACTGCTCAGCTTAGATTTCTTAATGTAGCACTTGCACGGTATCACGTTTATTTCTTGACAATATCAAATAATGATGAAACAAAACTGAATGAAAGAATTACAATTTCATTAGTCTCACACAAGACCCTATCAGAAAGAAAATGGTTCGAATAATAAAACATGTATATTGAAAAAATCAAGTTGAAAATTAAATTATCCAACTATTTGTCCAACTAGAATTATCTTGGAACAGGAAATAAAGTAAATGTGATTGAGTAACATAAATAGACTTTTTTAAAAATCTTGCTGACAAGGTATAATTAATCACTTAGATGAACCTCGTACAGCTGCACAGCAGATCCAAAACACAAATGTCACGCACTAAACTTCAGCTTCTGTGGATTTAGAAGTCTGCTCTCCCAGTACATCCTGCACAGATAAGATCACTCTTTTTTTAGAATTGATGTATAATCAGAACAAACTTGAGACTATGTTCACTTCTGAATCATTTTCTGGGTGAACATCATCTCTCCTTGTCTCAGGCCCTATTTCATAATAATTGTACAACTGACTTGGGAAAGATTTGTTAATCATTCAAATATTTTCAAAAAAATCTCAATGATATGCACTGTGAGACTCAGTAATTCTTTGAATAATTACACCTCGGTAGTTTTAAAACTAAGTAAGCACCTTTAAGGTGCAATTTATCTGACCTGTGTTTGCCATCCACTTTTGGATGAGATGGATCACTCCTGTAACTGTTTATAGATTCATTCATAGATTCATTAGGTTGGAAAGGACCTACAAGATCATCTAGTCCAACCATCCTCCCACCACCATCCCTACCCACCAAGCTACTAAATCAAATCCCTTAGCACCTCATCTAAACGCTTCTTGAGCAGCGCTAGGGACGGTGCCTCAACCACCTCCCTAGGCAGGCCATTCCAGTGCTGGACCACTCTCTCAGAGAAAAAATTTTTCCTCAAATCTAATCTAAATCTTCCCCGGCGCAACTTGTGGCCATTCCCTCTCGTCCTGTCATTAGTCACCTGGGAGAAGAAGCCGACCCCCTCCTCACCACAGCCTCCTTTCAGGAAGTGGTAGAGTGCGATGAGGTCTCCTCTGAGCCTCCTTTTCTCCAGACTAAACAATCCCAGCTCCCTCAGCCGCTCCTCGTAAGACTTGTGCTCCAGACCCCTCACCAGTTTTGTTGCCCTTCTCTGAACATGCTCCAGGGCCTTATTTCCTTCTGTTGAGTCTAAGGGGAGTCTAAAATGACTAACTCAGATGCAAACGTATACATTTGTTTAAATGAATCCCATAGTGAGAATTTAGTGTAGACGAGGGTCTCATCATCATAACACAACTGACTGTCCAAGAGGAAACACTGAATCTTTGCTAATAATTCCCTTAATTTACTAACTGGTGTTCAGATCATAACATCCAATTCGCTGCCCTGTTCAGCAAAGTTAACAGTCACAACTAAAGGCTACGGAAGCAGATCCTACAAAATTATTAATTCCACTGCCAGATTAGTGTTAGATTCAGCCATGAAATTTAAGATTTTTTCCCATGGTATCACGAAGACAAGCAAAATTCAAGATTTTTTCCCACTGTATCATGAAGACAAGCAAAATTCTAAAATAAAGTTAAGAGACCTGGCTATACCTAAGTGATCTGTTCTGCTGCTCCTAAAATGCAGCTTTATGAAAGCATTCCTTTAGCTTGAAATGCCATGTGTTCAATGTACCACATTTGTCCTTAAGGCTGTATAATTATGCCTTTCTTATCACCTAGACAACACTTTTCATCCACAGATCTCTAAGTTTACAAAAGTAGATACCTGTCACTGACGAGCATTTGTCTTATGTCCTGTGTTGTCAAAATTACAAGTACAGTCTTGCCTTTTAAAGAACTATGTCATACACTGAGCACTGAAATACTGCAAAAATAGTTTCAGCCTGAACTTGCTGTTTATCTTATTTTTACTTTTGTAACAGTGTATTTTTAGAAAAAAGGCACATTCATCCACCTAGTGGATGTGAACACACATTCAGCTCACACTAAGAGAAAATCGGGTATTAATAATTGTACTGAAGTAGAAAAAACAAAAATTAGTGTTCTGTTGAAGAAAAGAAAAATTCTTACGTACAAGTGATATTGTCATTGAACTGGAGAGAGTTTTCGAACAAGCTTGCTCTGGCTTTTTCACCCTATGATTTGGAATCTGCTCACAGTACTGCCAGCTTAACCAAAAAGGATTAACTCTCATATCCAACTGAGAACACAGATAATTCTCAGTAATTGGTAAAAAATGAAGATGAATGGGACTGAGAGATAAGGAGCAATTAGCTCATCAGCAGTTACAGCTGTGCACTCAATCCGGATCCATCTCTTGAGTCTCGGCCCCTTTTAAAAAACCCAGGCAGAATAAGCACAGGACACCCCCTCCCCAAAAATTGCTGTACCTGCCCATCATTCCTCTCTCTTCCATTTTATTTCTGTGCTATACAAAGACACCTGTCATAGCATTCTGTGTAAATTACTACCTCTCCCAGGACCTGTATCTACAGCCAATCTTCTTTTTACACTTAAAAAAAAAAAAAAAAGGGAAAAGGGAAAGGGAAAGGGAAAAAAATGGAAACCAAATGACTACTGTAGACACTCTTAAGTTCCCTGTCAATCGTTTCATTATAGCAGCATCATCTGTTTGAAAATATAAGCAATTCCCTCATCTAATTATAGGGAGGATTTGAGGTTCATTAACATTGCCAAGGCAGAGAATCAGATGTGCAACTGCAGAGCTGTGCTCAGTGGCCTGCATTCTCTGTTTCCTTTTATTTGCTTTTTCAAGGTCTCCAAGACTTTTTCCTGAAACCATAAAAGTAATTCTTTCCTTCAAAATAGACATGTGTGTTTAGAAAAAGGAAATGACTGCATGTTGTACTGTTCTATTATTGGGCAAGGTCACTGGAGAAAAATAATTTAACCTAAATCATTTTATCTCTGATTCTGGATTTAAAAAAAAAAAAAAAAAAAGCAAGAAACCATCATTACTTTTGAACAACACATAACAGGAAATCTTAGACATGTCTCATAATTTTAAATATTAGAAGGCAAGGCGGGTGAACAGGAAACCTAACATGTCAAGAAAACCTCTTAATTTTCAGCACATTTGGTGGTTGTTTATGGATTAACATGCTAGCCAAGTGTAAAATCTTGCTTTGTATTTCCTAACTGTGTTTAGAAACTGAGAACACCAAAGTCTTCACGATTGCTTCACTTCCTTAAAGAAATAATAGCATTTTTTTTTTTGTATGAATGTAATTTAAACAATGACATTTTCTTAGGACATCTGTTTTGAGATCACATTTTGAATAGATATGAACTCATTTCCTACTATGCAAGTAATTTACTATTGTTGATAGTTGTTTACGAGTTTTATGAGTCAGATTTTAGCAAGTGGCACAGGCCTTTACAAATCCTTGGAGTATTCCCTAAACGGTATGCACAGTGTATTCATTATATAAAATGTTTGGGTAGTACAGGGACTGTTCTTCACTTCCTACCAAGTTACAGAATGCAAAGCCTAGCTCACAGAGCTTTAAACACATTTACATTTAAAGGCTTCTATCTTTTGTGGCTGCAGGTTAATGAAGTACAATAGCAGGGCAGCAAGTACTTAGCAGCAAGGAAATAATTGAGGTGCTCTACCTATCCATAACTTTAGAGTATCAGATGGTAAATATGTGACTGATCCTAATGACACTGTAAGATGTTAATATGACAAAGAGCAGAACCTCTTAAATGAAATGTAAAGTTTGACCTTGTCACTTTCTTTCTTTTAACTCTGCAATTAAAAACAAAACTGCAGCATAATCTTAGAAACAATGCATTTTGTTTGATGCCATATGGAATTCATTTTTTAAACAAGAAAACATTAATTTATCTATCCTGCCTATTGTATGTAGAATTGCCACTAAAGAGAGCCCAGGACATTTTTCCTCCTTATCTGCAATGTAGCTCATATCAGCCAAGCTGTCACAAGACAGTACTTGATATAAACAAGAGATTGCAAAGACATCGCAGTAATCAATATTAGGATGGCTACAGTATGGAAGCCCCAACCACTGCATATCATTTGTCTCAGCATCTATTTCTATGACCAAATGAAGCATTAATTCAAATCATAAATCTATGGTGATTTAAATCTGGGAATGAGCACCTGCCTGCTTTAATGATTTATTTTGTACATTTCAGTAAGCAGGAGATTTGTCCATATGAACTGACAGGTCACCTTCAGATGCCAGTAGCAGACTGTTTATCACCATGCAGACTAGCATCTCATCTTAGCAAGTAAATATTAAACTAAAAGAATCCAATTGATTGTGGATGGGGGAGAAAGGCGTTGCAGCCATATATTTTACTCAGTGTGTTAATACCTCACTCTGATTCCTCTGTAATTTCTTTTTTTTTTATCCTTTCTTTTCCCTTCTGAAATGGTAATTCTGGTGGGAGGATGCAAGCTCAAGGTTACCATGCAAAACTGAGAGATATAAAATAATTACTTGTTAGTATCATCGGTTTCCTTTAACTCCCTTCACTCACTAACCTTTTGGCCACTGCTTCAAAGGATCAAGTTAATAAATTTGTGTAGTGTTCTGTATAATTATACAATGTTCATTTACAAAAATTACTTCTGTAAGTCACATTAAGCATCTGATTAAAACCAAAAAGCAAGACAATTCAGAAGTGAACGAATCTATGAAAGACCTGACAATTCGACTCCGGAGCCCGTATTTTATTTTTCTTCTTTATCCAATTGGACTAAGGCTCAAAAATGAGGTAGGATCAATCCATGTATATTAACATACCATAGTGCCTGTTACATGTGGGCTAAATTGCACATTAATCTTTTAGACTGTTTTTTGCTTGTTCGTTTCTAATGTGGTCTGGTGCATAACATCATTTGAAACATAAAGATCCGATTATTTTCTTCTGTTTTGGCCCTTTCTCCTATCAATGTTCAGAACAGTTTCCAATTCATTCTTAATAAACTATCATTTAAAAATTGTCAGTGATTTACAGATTTGATAATATTTATTTCAAAAACCATAAACATCTGAAGAAAAATGTAAAACAAACAAACAAAAAAAAAAACCCACCCACTTGTATACCCACTGCCAAACAACACTTTAGAAATACAAGTTCTTGTCAAGATAATACAATATGCTGATTTTCAGCAATGCAAATGCCAAATAGAGACTTAATGAACCTAATAACATTCTGGCATCATTATTACCAATCATCACTTTTCTGATTCTGTAGGCATAACTGACACTGGATGCTAGGTAGGATTCACTACACAGGAAAGGAATAAATACAAACAATATTTGAGATAATCTCTGTAGGAAAAGTATAATTCAAAACCATGTACAAGCAAGCAAGCTGTATTTCCAGACACATTGATCATGGAATAGAGACAAGTGAATGCTATTCAATGTACTCAGAAGACCAATTTTTTCTTTTTTTTTTTTTCTGAACAAAATGAACTCAATTCTTCATTCTGTTAAACAGGAAAATTAACTGAAGTTAGCAAGTAAGTTAAAGGGCTGAAAAGGAATTTTGACAATGACAATAATGTTACTTCACTGACTTTGCCCTACTAAAATAGCTTGAATACATTTTAAATAGGCAATACATGCGAGGGCAGATTAACTATTTAAATTAGGTCTCAAACAATGATTTTAAGATGGATTCTTTAATTGTTTTTATTCAGATGCAATTCAGCTATTTCTTCCACAAATCCCACACATTCTTCATGTAGTTTATGCGTTATTTGCTAACTTCCCTATCTCCACAAATGGGCAACTGGTTTATCACTAGTACGGCCAAGCAGAGTAACAGTTCTCTAATTCAATATTTGAGCATTTCATTTCACATATTACACTGAAATTCAAATCTAAACTGTCTTCAAGTTCAAGCTCTTTACCTTGAATTTTGCATTTACAGTTTTCACTCCTCATTATTTTACTGTTCTTTCAGCATCTTAGGGTCCACCTGGTCCTTCATTTTATTTGTACATATCCACTCCCCTCCCAAATTTTAAAGACATCCTCCTGATCTTTTTCCAATGTTGTCCTCTTCTTTCCAAGAGGATAACTTTCCCAGTAATATTATACCGACTGCAAGTGTTGGTATCCAAGTACAGTCACAATCATTTGAGATCATTTTCTCAAAGAAGCATTTTTAAAAGCCTTTCTTTACTGGAAGACAAAAATTTGTTTTTCACCTCATGTGATGCTGCGTGCATACTGCTGTTATTTAAAATAACATGCCGTCATGAACTGATTCTTTTTTGTATAGCAGTCCACAGTACTGCTTAATAACAGCCTACCAATGCTACTGAATTGTACAGAATTGCAGTTCACAAATATGTTTACTTATGTAAAGATGAGTACGTAACTAATTAAGACTCGTTTCAGTTATACTTAAGAGATGTAGAATGAATAATTAAACTGAAAAACAAAAGAGAAAAAAATAAAACCCCAGAACTCCTTTCTTAAACCATTTTATTCCATCATACACCAGTCTTGCCTGCAGTCTTTCCAGCGTACCTCTTTGTCATTGAATTTCTGCTGCTGAGTTAATACTGTCTCAACATGATAAAAGGAACCAATACAATGAAATGGCATAACAAAACATTTTACAGCAGACACACACAGATGATTAAAGATTTAATCAACAACAACAAAAAGTTACTCTAGCTTTGAAGTATGCTTTAGCAAAACAAATCGTCCAAACAAATGAATAAAGTGTACTGAAACAATTCTTTCTGAGAAAGAACATGAGCTGCTGATGGCTGCTTAAGAAATGGAAAAACCTGTTAACTACATTTTAAGAATGTGTTTATTAAAATAAAATATGATAGGAACTGCAGAGCATGGCAATAATTTATTGTGTATGTATGTTTTCCTTTTGTCACAGGGCACATGAAAGTATGAAATATTTTCCTTTCAAGCTTGTGTTCTGAATTACCTAAAGTCGATACCCAGCACACTGAGCAGGAGACATTGTTAAATTTCATTCTGACACCATCATCTGTCACCCCACCTGTACTTTGACAAATGAACTCTAAGCAATCAAACCACTTTCCTTCATGGAAAATATTAACTGAAGTCTGCAAAACTAACCTGTAAAGGAAAGAATGTTTTTGTAATAGTTAACAACAATGCTGAACGCAGGCGTAAAGGTCATACACAAAACGAAACTAAAAACAAAATCAGGGAAACTAATATGCAACACTTTACACCAAATCAAAGATTCCAGAAGGAAGGCCAGGAGGACCACCATTTTAATAAAATTCTTGAGTGTTATGGATAAACAGTAATGCTGTATCTGAGACTTACCAACACTTGAATTCAGATCTCCATTTTCAGAGTCTGCTCCATGCTGGTTATTATTTGCATGGTAGTTGGACATAGCTTCCAATTTAATTTTTTTCACTTTCATTGCTTCTGCTATGGCAGCATTGGTGGCAGCTGCTGCTGCTGCAGCTGCTGCTGTCAAGCCTGCAAAGAAGTATGAATAACATTTAATACACATTATTCTATGATTCTTCATTATTGTAGGGATTAAGACTGTTACTCTTCCTTCACGCTGCCTATATAGTGAACAGAGAACACTGCAGAGCGTTCACCATTCCACTTGCTTCATTTGAAGGTTATCAATTTTATTCAAATCAAATGTTACATATCCTATTTAGACATTCACTTCTAAACATACTGCATCCGCCTGAATCTTAACTTGGTGTTCAGTAATTGCAGTTAGAATATAGTCAAAAATAGCTGCATGTACAATGCATGCTCTCAGAAATGAAATTTAGCTTGTACATGGTCTAAAAAGGTCTAATTAAGAAGAGGTGAACATCCACAAAACTGTATCTAGAAAAAAACCTTTTATATGTAAAGTGTTTTTACCATGATAAATAGAAAGAAAAGAAAAAAAAAAAGAAGCACAAGTCTACAATTCATATTTATGAGTAACAGATGGAATAATATAGGCATTTATTTCCTATTTCCCACATAATATCTAGAAGATGTGGGACCTCATAAGAAGTATTTTAGTATTTTAAAGGTGAGTTAAGCAGAACCTTGATAGAACTTTCACTTTGATTTCCCAAAACTTCAAGGTGTCATGGCATTTATCAACAATAATGGAATCTCTGAAACCTATTTAATTCCAAACCTAAAAAGCCACCATCATGTACTTCAAGTGCATTTCCTACCAAACCACATTTCTGCCATTCATCCACATGCAAGAATGTTTTGTGAAAAAGAGAAGCCCTCTCTGTCTGAAGCAATTAATAGAAGATTTCCAGTAATGCCTTCAAAACTCAAAGTCTTTATGTGATGTCATAAATTTTTTGCCTTCCTCGAGACAGAATAATTTGTCTACTGTCTCCAGTCAGTGTTGCTTCTCACTCCGATTGCTTTGCTTGAGCCTGGGTGATGATGGAAAGAAGTCAGTGTCAAAACTTCACAAGAGCTATGCAAGAAAAGACCTCCACATTCTGCTTATCCTGCATGATTATGTAAGGAAGTAGACATGAAAATGAAAGAAAATTAAATGTAGGATATAAAAGAGAAGGAACTACACTACGTAAGTTGCATGAAGTAAAGCTACCAACGTGTACCCTCAACCTGTGATGTCACAAGACTCTTGCCCTGACAGGAGAGACAGCTTCAAAAATCACACAGTCATCAGTTTAAAGGTGTGTGTTTCTCTGTTTTTCATCCAGCCTGAAAGGTGTGAAGTGTGCTACATATCTCAAGATAAATTAACTCCATTGTTTAATAATGGGCTTAGGCTTCTGCCCAGCATAGGAAGAGTGAGCTTCAATCAGAAAGACCTAACAAGCAAATAATCCCAGGTTGAGGAGGTAAATATTTCTTACGGTATTGACTCCTAGGGCCTCTTGTTGTCTCTTTTGAGTTCTTAAATGAAAAATGAGTTCACTACTGCCATGTCTTCAGCTAGCAATGGGGAGAGAAAGAAGGAAACCCACTCGGGAGAAAGCAGAAGGTGAACAGATTTTGACGGAATCTCCACCATCATGGGGAAAGCAACAAGGTAGCATAAACAGTGCCTTCTAATACATGATGTCTTAACTCAAGGTCGCTTTCCCTTACTTCTCTGCATGACTGCATAAACATTAGCAAACAACTCCAGCCTCATAAGCAGGCTTCCAACACCTCCAAGTGCAGTAAGAATTACCAAGTATGTGATAATTACATTCTGCATAGGCAGATCAATATTATTTAGAAAACCACTATTTCAGGGAGAAGTACTGAAAGTTAAAAAAAAATAAAAATAAAAATCAGAAGGTGGGTAAACTTGAGGGTTTCATTTTATTTTAGCTTCTGCTTCTATTACAAAATAGGCATGTTCTGATCTTTAAGAAGATATTGACAATGACATGGATTACTTCCAATGATATTTTTATCTCAGAGGAAGGATATGAAGTTATACATTATACAAATTTGGTTACAGTCCCTAAATTAGGCCACAGAGAAAGGGATAGTACACCTCTGAACTAGGGTTTGCATCCTGTGTTCATTAAACAATACAATACCCTATACTTCCGTTTTTCTATATACACCACTAGCAAGCTAAAACTAGCATCTTTAAAGAAAAAACCTGTAGAGAAATATTCAAAAACCAATATACACAACCAATAAATACAAGAGCAGGCCTCAAACTTTTGGCTGTGACTAACTTTGAGAACAATTTTTAAGTAGTTCCAAGTATTAGTATAAAGGAAGTTTTCCGTAAAGGAAAACATAGCCTTTGGATATGGACTAGGAAAATAAAACACAGCTTGGATCTTTAATACATCTTTTTTCAAAACAATGCTTGTCGTAATAAATGATAATTCAAAAAAATTAAAAACTTCTAATTTTATTCCTACTCTCATATACCTGCATAAGTAATTGAAACGATTACTTTGCCACACAGCAATTAATTTAAACAGTAAGAATCAGAAATGTGTTTCTCATACAAGCACAACTGGGGGTGGGCGATGGATTGAATATGGAATAACCCACAGAAATGTAGCTTAATCGTGGCAATTCTATCCTAGAATTTCTGCCTTATTGTTGATTTTTTGCTATCTTTCCACTGCCATAATATAGTAAAGCAAATGGCAAGGAAGGCCCAAGCCAGAACAAAACTTTCTTGCTAGCACATTGCTTTACCTGTCTCACCAAAAGAGGTTGCCATATATGTAACAAATAGAAGAGATTAATAAGATGCTATGTAAAATCTGTATGTATATTTTAAAATTCTAAAGTTCATGTATCCTTGGGTAAATTCTTGAAATTGTTTCTTAAACTGGTTGTTTGAAAAAGCCCTCTGACCTAAACATTAATTAGTATCACTTTTTTCTAACAGCAAGTAGCCACAGAATTTCTTAGCTGTATGTTTTTTGTTACAGAAGTTTTATCATCAATATGAGATAATCATAAGTCATCAATAAAGGCAACTGAAATGGAAGATATAATAAGAATCACTCTGAATAGTCACTCAGTTACTTTTTATGCTTTACAAAAATTTATCTGGACAGTTAAAAAGTGTCCAGGCCAAAATATTCAATGGATTAAAGTCAATGGTGGCTGTCATTAATATTCTGAAATTGATAAGTTGTTTATGTCTGGCATTCTTCCTGCTGATTATGCAGTGAGACAGGCAGCTTTATAAATATCTCATCACTCCATCGTCACATAACTTTCATCGACAGTGCTCATGCACAGCTATTAGCAATATGAATCTAACCATTACAAGAGGAAAGAAAATCGAACATGTGGCATTAATACGCAGTCCTGGTTCCTAACCATCTGATAGGCAGATGGTGTAAAGCGGATTCTCCAGCTGAAATGAAGGGGCACATCATTTAAAACCTTGTTTGCATTCTAACTGATATCAGTGCCATATTGATATACATGATACATCATGGCAGTATTTGAACAATCTAGTTTGTTTCAGTCATAAATGTTTACAGCCTTGTTTTTTATCTTTAAAAGCATGTTCTGAAGAGCGTATTTTTAATTTATGAAACCTATTGTTTACTTCTGTTGAACCAGAAGATTAGTGAAGAGCAGGAATATTAAATTACCACAACTGCAGCACTATAACTAAGATGGATGAATAAAGTATGCTTTTTTTCAATAAAAGATGTTAGTAAAGGAATTAAAAAATTAGCCTAGGCATTTTATGCATTAAATACATTTATTCATTTAAACCTTACAGCTTTTTTCCCATGTGACATACTTAGAACTTTAATGCTTTATAAAGCTATTCATTTAAATCTCTTACTGCATGCAATTAATCTTGTCCAACAATTTAATTCAAAATGCAAAACATCAGAAAGTAAAGTTCAATTCAACATCATGCTTCTGAACTAATCTCAGTACTGCTGACAGTTCCTATAGACTCATCAGCAAAAGTCCGTTCAAGGTGTCTTGTAGGAACCACATGAATTTGAATTACAACTCAATTGAAAGCTCTCCAATCCTTAGTAGGAACTCAAGAACAAGAAGCAGAACACCAAAAGTGTGAATGATCCTTTTCTACAAAGACCTTCCCTCTTCTGTCACTAGATTACTTTGGCCTGTTGGGTGTGTTTGTTAATTATGTTAATAAAGTTGCAGCCTGCAGCCTCTGCCAAATATAATCATAAGCATTCCCTGCCAAGTTCTGGTTTAATTTACACCCATGCAACTCTAGTGAAGACAGAATTTTGTGGGTGAGAATGAGACCAGAAGTATGCCCAGTATGCATGGTCTATAATGCTGAAAAATGAGTGAATGGAACACAATGACAAAACACGTAATATGTCCAGGGAAAAAAAAAAGAAAGTGTTTTAAAAGCAAAATGAGAAAGAAAGCTGTCATATATAATGGCACATTTTCAAAAAGTGTACAAAATACCATTGGAGACACACAATTTCCAACAAATAGTATTCCCTGCCTTTAGAGACTGCTCTTAAAACTTTCAATTTTTAAGGAATGATGATTTTACAAAACATCCTATTTGTGAAAAAAAAAAAAAGCAATAAAATTAAGTATGAGTTTACTTCTCAGGCTCAAATACGTCTCAAGATTCACATTCTCAACATTCACCTAAACCTCTGGTCCGTGGACAAACTACAAAAATATTTCAGTAACTGGTTTTACTTATAACTTTCTTCGTACTATTTCTAGCAGTAATTAGCATTCCTAATAATTATTTCTAAATGTAAAAATAATTATTTCTAATAATTATTAACTGCATTAATATAATTTGTTCTTTCCTTTATAAATACCATATTTATACACACTTACAGATACGTAAAAAATCCAATAATACGTGTATGCATTTTCACAACCACTTTCTTTAGGACTTCAATACTATTTTCATGATTCCTCATCTTTTCATCATACAATATGCAGAAAATAAAAAAATGACAGTCAGCAATGTGTTACATTTAATTTAATTTATTTGCTGGAAAGTTCATTCAGCATAAACGTTTTATTCACTGCATGAGAGGAGATCCAAATTGCATCTGAATTCTGAAAGAAATCCTTTCATTATTTCACATTAATGCTTAATCTTTCTTCTTCTAGTTTATGTTAGTGGCATAGACATGAAAATAATCTGGGTATTTTCTCTCAACTTAATTCCAGATTTTGTACTGGAGTTCTTGCTTGGACAAAAATCTTACTATAATCTGAAACCCTCTGCTTGAGAAATAAATGCAGTGTTACTCCCGAAGTCTTGACCCTGATCACTGCAGATTGTTGCAATGGTTTCATGGGTTTCTGCAGTTCAGACATAAGTTTTTGGTAGCTTACTAAACTGCTACCAAGTTATTTCAAATGAAATAGGATCCTAACCTGTCTCTGATCTAATGTGTGTTTTATAGTGCAATACATAAAACAAGAATGGGAAAGCAATCTGCAGGAGGACAGAGGTCTGATTACGTAGATTGTCGAAAGGGGAACTTCACACTGTAATGTTCTGCTAAAATATACCAACTTTCATTAGTAGAGTTCTTTATGTATAAAGAACTGGCATCTAACAATCATCCAGAAGATTTATGTTCCTTAAATCTCCAGGACTGATTGTATACAACAGTACTGGTATACCCCAAAAACATCATTACCTTTTATTTTCGGATAACCGCAAAATCCTTGTCTGGCCTTTCTAGTTTTATTTTCCTGCTCAGCTTGATGGTTCAGCATAAGCTGCTCATCCAGATTATTTCTGAATACTCATAAAATGGATATTAATAAAAGAGTCATGTAAATAAATAAAGGTGGAATAACTAATTGCACTTCAAGTATTTTTAAAGAAGGAATTATTAGAAAAATTGAGCCATGTGATATGAGTTAGACTAGTGAAACTAGAAATGGTGAACTAAAATGAAGTTGCCAATCTTGCACTGGGACAAAACCAATGTTTGTGAGTCTCAAACCATCTGTTGTTCATCAGAACTAATCAGACCTTTTTCCTGTAACTACTCCTAAATTGCAATATGATTTTTTTTCGTCTGGGTATTTCATTTAAAATAAACAATCAAAAGAGCTAAATTTCCTCAGCAACTTTCGAATCTAAAAACCTTTTTACATATAATGCATCCCTGCAATGAATAACACAGTTGCAGAAATAAAACACAGACCTAGAAAGAAGCAGTGTCCTCTTGATCTGTTTTGCTGAAAGCAAAGAAAACTTAACACAGATTTCATTTTAGAGAACTACTGTCAGGTTCAGAATTGGTGGGGGAAAATAAAAGGCAAATGCAATGACTTTATCACTGATAGCTACCACATATGGGACTGATGGATATATGTTCCATGAAGATATTCTTTGTTGTGGATTTATTTCCTTGTAATGAAGAGTAAAAAGTATAATCTTAAAGTATATTTCAAATAACATGACAAATTACTGTTAGAGCTTATCATGGTTTTGTAATCTGTGACTTTTTATTGGTTTGATGCAATCGTGACAGAATTAAACAATGCTCTCTGCAAAGATGCCTCACTATATTGTATTTTTCAGCAGTTTAAAATACTACTGGAATGCATACAGCTTCACAACAATACAATTAAGAGGGAACATTCTTTCTTAAACAACAGTCATCTTTTCAAAAGCAATAGATTCTCAGTTCTCATTCAGCCTATTGCATTATTCATTTCGTGTGCAACCTCATGCTGGACCATAAATTGTTACTTTATCTAATCAAAGGCGACTTAACTCCACAGAAGGTCAAAGGTTTAATTTTGTGAAGTATTATCTTACGCTATGAGTTTAACCGAAAAATAGAAGAAGAAAAACAGCCAAGAAACTGGTAATAAATGAACCTTTATTGCCTCAGGCATTGGCCTAGTTAATAAACTTTCATTGAAGGTTTCTTTCAACTGTTATGGACAATGAGGTAAAAAAAATCTTAAATTACAGCCATGTGTGACTTTTAAAGCAGGCATTCTTTTTTATCTCAAACTCCCTAGCTTAGGAAAAGACAAAGAGATTGTCTTCAATTTCTTAACCAAAAATGCATGCTTCTAAACAGATGAAAAAGTGCAGATCAAGCCTTTTTAAAAGCAGAGGTCAGCTTTGAACAGTATAAAAAAATACTTCTACTTATGTGTCAGACCTCGATCCACAATCTCTTTAACAGAATAGTATGTAATCCAAAAACATAAAAAATGAAGTATGTGTGAAGGGAAAATATAAATACTAACAATATATTACACTAACAATGATGCCTGGTTCCTAATAGACTTTCTGTTTTACATTTGCATTGCTAGAGTGCAATAATGGCTCTTGTTAAATAGAATGACTTATTATGGGAACAACTTCCCTGCACCTTTTGCAAACAGAAGTTCCTTTATTCTTTTTGTGTGTATTATCTCATGTTCTCACAACTCTATTCTCTCTGTTACGAGAAATTAAAAGGTTTAACATAATGGCAGTTACTGATAGTTATTGGTGTTCCATGAATTTTCCTGATTAGCATTCTTAGATTTGACTAACAGCAATGTCTTTTATTGACACATTCTTTGAGTCTTGTTTAGAGAAATGCATTTCATTATAAGGTCAAAAACAGAATACAAAAAATCAGTAGTACTTAAAAAAGCCTTGTTCTGCAGCCTAATTTAAAACTAGATGGACACAATTAATTAATTGCAACACCGCTACAATTCAAAAATACCAAAAGGACGTGCGTGTTCATGCCTGTAACAGCAGTAATGTAGCTAAATACTCATAATCTTTCAACCAGCAGGAGCTTTTGTAGTTTTTTTTTTTTTATAAACCTAATCCACAGCTTGACGCAGGTCCTGGGGTAATGGCACACAGTTCTTTGATTAAACTAATATCTGAACACTGTCAAAGCAGCCCGATGGCCCAATGGAAGTCTCCCTACAACTTCAGAGATCAACCTTGCAAAAAGAACTGCCAAATTCATTCTTATTGACCAGTTTGGTGCAAACACCTGATCTTTCACATGAAATATATCCTATTCACTACCTTTTGAAGACATTTTAAATAAAGCTTATACAGGATTATTTATTAACAGCATGAAAATATGCTACATGAACAAATATCCTACTGATTGCTGTTTTCATCTACATTTGCAAGTGTGAAAAGCATTATAATGACAGAAGTCAATACAGGAAAAGATTCCAGAAATCTACCAGTTGTTATTTCAAGGCCTATCTGTCACTGTTTTAGCACACAAAGTTGGGCAAGAGAATTTTCATGTTTCAAAACGTAAAGAATTTACCTGTAAGGATCAGGGGAGTCCTACCCTCCTTTACCACCTTCAAGAGCTGCAAGGTGGCTACGGGCCTGTTTATTTTTTCTTCTTTTTTAATTTTTTTTTTAATTTTGTCAGATCCATTATACATTATGCTTTGCCACAGGTAAGGCACAGGACTAAATGTGCTATTACAGAACACCGATAGCAGACTACTGTACTGTGATGCAGAACTGCAATACTGTACAAAGTAGCTGTGATAATGACTTACAGGGAATGCTGCTTAGTCCTGCTTTCAGATTAAAAGGCAGTAAATTCTTACAGACAGCCCTCTCTCACTTACGTGCTCCACTTGTTGCACCAGGTAACAGAACACTAAATTTCACGGATTGGCACCTAATCTCTGGGGTGTGCACTCTTCTTTTTGCATCTCTAGTGCAGATCAAGGCACTAGACAAATCATAGAATTTGGACATTTGGAAGCAGCTGTGTTTCCTTCCATGGCATGACAGTGGGATGATGTGCATGTGCCTACATGCAGTGAAACCACGTTCATATTACAACTCTGTATGAAAGGATTACTCTCTGGCTCACTTTTAGCTATTCTGTCACCGAAAAAAAAAAAAATTGTTTTACAACTCAGAATTGACTCATATTCAAAAAGTAAACATCTGAAGATTCGCACAATGTTAAAGGGGAAAATATGCTATTTATTATGCATATATAATCACTGTTTTTGGTTATAATACAGAAACAAACATGCGCTACCTAATCCACAGATCTACCATATTGATGCAATTGATGCAATATTATAAAAACTGTACCCTTTGGCAAAGTTAGATTTGTATAATTGATTGTGTGTGCTTCCCAAAGGCATAATCTTTGAAATCAAGAGCTGAACAGTACAATTTTCTACCCCATTATGGATGAATATTCAAGACTCAACAAATACACAGCATGACAAGGTCCAAGTATGGACCTTAACAAGATCATCTTAAGCTCAAGAAATCTTTATCATATCATGTCAGAATGAGATATTATATGTGTATCACTGGCAGTACTCTGTAAAATATACAAAATTTTATTTTACCATGCTCCTCTCAAATGGGTGGCATTAATCAATAGTCAAAATATGAGTATTCCACATGTTCCTCAAAATACTGCAATATACAGAAGTAAATTTAATTCATCTTTTCTTCAAGCATTAATGAACAGGCTATCAATATATTAGCATTTACCCCAAATCTATCTGTTACTGGAAATTTCTCCATTTGTCAGCCTTTGCAGAAAAGAGAGATGGGATATGTGTTCTATAATTTCTCATTACTCTAGGTTATGACCTTTCTTCTTATCATTTCTAAATTCTAAGTTTTACAAGTCTGACACTGATATTGGCAGAATGGACTGCAAACTTAGCACAAAGTGAGTAATAAAAATAATTGACAAAAATTTAATCAGTATCTAGATAATAACTCACTTTTTTTTTTTTCCCAGCCACAAGCAATCTAACATCAGCCAACAGTAAGATGCAATATCAATATTTAACTACTAAACCATCAACATCCTGACGGAGAGAATGTCTTTATCTTTTTAAATAGAAACATGCATAGTCTATTCCTCTTAGTGCATGTTTATCTGTGGGGGGTTTTATAGACACTACTAGTTCTCCACGCTCTAATCAGAACATTTTCTCTACAGATCACCTGGAAAATGGGACACAAACATTGCTATTTTATTGTTTTAGAATCCTGAACACCGCACACATTCTAATCATTTGATACTAATGTTGATTTAAAGTCACTTTGGAAATCACAGAGATAGGTAAGATGGCAAGTATATGGTGCTGCTTACAGTTCACAGCATTCCTCACTACATAACCCAAAGGCCTTGGTGACCCTTTCCTAAAGTGGACTGAATAACGTATTAGCTGTGAAACACACTAATGGGACTGCTAAAATACAGAACTGTAAATTTTTTCAAATGCATGAGGAAATGAGGGAAAATGACAGAGTTTGTGATAATTCCCTACAATGAATTTCTGAGTTGCTTTACAATTGAATTCTTAATTGGCATTTAAGCATGTTAAAAAACATACTCAGTTTTGGAAGCACAGGAATTACTATTTGAAAGGACACAAACGTATAAATAAATTTTCTGATAAAGTGTGCGCAAAACTAAGGAGATATATGTTATTTTTTGTCTAGTGATTAGAGAAATGTCTACTTCTAGCATTCTTAGCATTCTCTCAGTATTTTCTGGACTTTAATTGGGCACATTAGTCATATGTTGGATTTCTTTGCCAAGCTTGAAAAGGAGTATTTACTCCAACTATCAAAACAGACTTTCAATGGCAATAACAGGCCACAAAAGAACCATGTTTTATCTAAGCTGTATGTAGTAGTGAGATTTCACATAATAAAAGCAGATGAATCAGCATGATTCTGTCTTTCCAGCAACAGTATTTAATAAAGATGACATATCATCTATTGTAGACATTTATGTATGTACCATGTAGTATCATGATCAAATCTGTAAAGTGTACATAAATTTTTCTTTACTCTTTTCTCTCTTTGCTGTTGACACCTTGCCCTTCCCAACCATACAAAATGCTTTTCAAAAGTGGCAGTATAATATTGTCTCAATCAACATGTTTTTGAAGGAAAATATTTACATGTAGCTTTTTTCTGTTCTCATGTGTTTATTGTAAGAAATCTTACACTTCAGGAAATCCGCAGTGATGTTTAGTGCAACCTTAGATTTTTCTTGGAAACAGTTAATTTCAGGTATAAGTGACTGATACTCCTGGTATTAAGTGTATGAAATACAGAATGAGTTACAAAATGGCTTCAGAGGACCAAAGAAACAGACTGTCTCTGATGGCGCTGATATACTGGAATACTGTATAATGTATTCCTGTATAATGTATAACGTATTGTAACAATTCCAATTGCTTAAATGAGCAGTTTGTTGCACTGATGAGATCAACATTTGCACCCCAAACTATCAGAAATATTATCTTTATTAATAGGACTAATTTTTTTTAATCCATTTGATGCATCAGCTCACCTTAATATCTTACCCTTTTAGCAAATTGACAAAATAAAATTGAACTTTAGTTCAATGAAAGCTTCTAACTCTGTGCTCTCTTCCTCCAAATTAGTCCTTCATTAGCATCGAGTGTTTCACACAAGTGTTAACATAAACAACAATAGCTCTAGAATGCCAATTGCTCAAAACACTTTACCATTTATTTACTTTCTTTTTCACATCCTGTGCGTTCATATGAAAGACCCAGATGCAAAATTACGGAAGATATTTTTTCTAGCAGTAGGATTTGGCTCTTTGTCAGATTCCATAAACAGTTATTTTGGCAGCTTTAGAGATGCCCCTAGGTCAGTTGCTTGGTTGGACAGCTGATGGCCTGTCTGGTTCTCCTGACTGCCATTTTCTTACAATTTATCTTCAGTTAGTTGTAAATTAAATACAAGCAGATCATTGCCCCCACACCTACATGACCGCGACTCATTCATATGAGCCAAGAATTCCTTCCAAGGAAATCTTCATTGGATATCAAAAAGAATCTGAAAAGACACGCTGAAATAAAATACCTGAATAATATCTGAATGAATTTTGAAGCAGATCACCTATTTAAATAAGAATTTGATTGTTCTAACTAAAGACAGAAGAAGAAATAAGAGGGTCCTGAATTTTAATTCTAATTTTACCATAAGGTATGGATAATTTACACAGAATTTCTAAATAGAAATTAGTTAAGATCTGTATAAAGCTATAAAAGGAAAAGTGCCAGACATGCACCAATACTGTTATCAGCCCTGCTTCAAAATCTATAAAGTCAAACAAAATCCACAGAATGCATATCAAACTTCTTTAAGAGGGAACACAAGTTCAGAGTGTAGTGTACACTGCAAAAAAAAATCCACAATGACAAAGTAACACTGCTTTAAAATTTACCATAAGTGTCCACAACTTTTCATTTTCAGCCCTGGAAACACTGAACAAAAATAGGAAGTAAAGGTTTTAAATTGTTATTAGTTTATCAGCCATTTTTTCCTTATAGGACAATCAATTTAAAAGATACAAGATTGTTTAGTAACTTGAAATTCATCTAAAATCATATTCAAGTTAATTAAAATTCTAAAGATGAAATTTCTAGCAATTTTTCTCACTTTATGAATATTTGTCAAAAAAAATGACAGATGCTTACAGGCTTATTAAAATAAATAAACCCTAAACTTCTGTTAATAGCAGAGCTAGTTAAATGTGGAATGCATTCTTTCTAAATCACTGACAATGCTGTCAAGAGAGAATATAATGTCTGGACCGTATGTTTGTAAAATATGATCATTTATTTTCTTCTAGATTGTAAAAGAAAAGTCGTATTATAAAAAACAGGATATTAAGAATTTAAAAACATATAAATGCTGCTCCAAAACTAATGCCTCCTATTTTATGATGTTAGGTGATTAATACAGAGGCGGATGTTGGTGGTATGTCAGTAGAGGTTGAACCATCCCACCAATATTCTGTTACATTTCATTGCCGTGCAACAGATGTCAGCAGAATGGCAATCTTACAGAATGGTGCCTGACATGGAAGTGTGCATGAAACAAAGGTGCTGAATTCCTCCATGTAGAAAAATTGCAACCGCTGAAATTAACTGATAGCTGCTGAACGTTTCTGGAGACCAAATGATGGATGAGAGCACAGTGAGGTAGTGGGGTGGTGCATTTCAGTGGTGGTGACCATGATATGAAAGACAAGCCACACTCTGAATGGTCATGTACAGTTCTCATGCTGGGAAATGAAAAGCATCTCGATCAGCTCATCTACACAGATCGATAGATTATGACCAGTGAAATGTGTACAGAGCTAAATATTGACTACAATGTATTGGGAACTATGCTGGAAACACTGGAATATCACAGACTTCATGCAAGGTGGGTCCCACAAGTGCCCACACAAAAACAAAAAGAACACTGTATACATGTCTGTCAGGACCTACTGATCCAATACGAGGCTGAAGGTGACAGTTTCCTGAATCGTAACATTACCAGTTTCAAGACGTGGCATTACCATTATGCGCTGGAGTGCTTTATTTCTATGTTTTGAGTGAAGAAGCTGTTTTGTAAAAGCACCGTTCTCAATTTTGTTTCTAATCCAAAATTAAGAGCTCATACTCAAACAGGAGAAAATTAATATTCAGTTTAAATGAGGAAGTATTATTGTTGGGGAAAAATCTTACGCAAAGGTCTATCTAACATAAATCAATGCATTAAAGCCTTTAATATGTTAACTACCATTTGCTTCATTGTTTATGTTTTTTTCCAGATCAATTAGTATGGTTGATTCTGGTAGAGACTTCTGTCTTCTAAAATACCTTTATGGACAATCTGTGTCAAGTATAGGAACTAACTGATTTTAAGTCAAAACTATGTATTACATTATGCTCAACAGACCTAGAGAATGAAGCAATTAGCATTAATTTTGTAGGTGATAGTTGGCAAATAAAAGCAGTTCTGACTGGGTAAGTGAGAGGTGAAGCCATGAACTCTACCTGAAAAACTCTAGTTCCTAAAAGGTGAAATATCTCCTATGTGCTGGATCTCATATAAATACAGCTTATAGGATTTCAAAAATAATGTACATATCTTTCCATATATATTCAGAGGCAGTATCTTCTTCCTTTTCTTTCTTCCTTTCTTTTCTTTCTTTCTTTCTGATATATTTTTTATTTATTTTTAGTATTACGTGCACCTTTAGACTTTCTATGCTTTCTTAAGTAAGATGAACACTAGAAAAAAAATCTGCATCAAGAATAAGATGAAAAAATATTCAACAACTACACTGCTAAAAAGAGCACATTTTTATCAATATTCAAACTTTACGCTTTTGAAGCGTAAGGATATTTGAGGATGAGGATATTTGAATTTTCTACTGATCTGCATTAAAAAAAGAAGGATCTTCCAAGCCAATCAACTCTGGTAAGTATGTAACTAGTGTATTTATATTTACTGACATGGAGGAGTGCTTCTGAGTAGCTCTGCAAATTAATAGAAATACAATGCAGGAGAGAGAGATATTTGAATTTGTAGTTAAGAAGCTGCTGGCATTATGCATTACAGTGTAAGTGGGTCAAGATAAACACTTAACATTCAAATTTAAATATAATATTGTGTAATACAAGAAGATCTATAGAGTCATAATGTCTGAATATATTAGGTATGATGATAATATTTCTATTGATTTCAGTCTGTTAAAATAATGAAACTAGATTACGCAAATCAATTCTTGGAATATAACACAAAAGCATGTATTATTTGCTTTACGCTTTCAAAACACGCTTTTCAAGTGAGATTGACTGCAACTGTTTTAGACTGTAGCTAAAAACAAGCACTAATTTTCTCTAAGTGCACCTAAAAAAAGTCCTATAGTATTTTTTCCTGTTCTCTTACGGTTGTCAAGCTTAACAGTCTTTAAACTACCTTACAAACAGCTTTCTAACATGATTAATTATTTAAGACCCTAGCTCTTACATCATTACATCTGCGAGGAGAGGGGGCGTTTCGATAGCAGGATCTACCATTAAGGACAATTAGATAGTGGTCTGTTTCCTTTCACTCACAAGGTAAACTAAGAAAACACTGTAAAACAGTCAGGAACACAGAGTTTCTGGTAATGTCTTCATAGTTATACCTAAATAAATATTTCAAAGTGTAACAAAAGCTAAGACATTGGTTTTTCAGGCTGTCAAGCATGGTATTTTTATTTCCAGAGAAAAATGTGCTCTTCTGTGTTTTAAAAATTATTTCTGCTCCAGATGGGAATCAGACTATAATCTTGAAATTACACTGCTATAAAAACATTTGAAAGATTAATTTTGTCCACTATCACTGTTCCAGTCATTAAAATACAACATTTTTGAGAACATATGTTACAAAATGAGTGGTGATCCAGGACACGGAGTGCAATCAAATCTGCAAAGCACAAAGCCTGTATTCAAAATGGAACTGTGAAGTAAAGACAAATTTGCATTGTGAATACAATAAAAGCTGTAAATCAGTTCTTTAAAAACAGAAGACAACAGCCTGAGCCAAGAGCTGCAGGCATAACTTCCTAACTGGGCGTACAGAATGCTACATATTTCCATACTGGCACAGCAAGTTAAAGACCTGCAATGGAGATTCACACTCCACTGTTGTTACCAGTAGGTAATTATACAATGGTATTTCTAATGATGGAGTCCCAAAGCAATGCTTCTTCTCCTCCCAGTGGAAAATATCTTTTGAAGGAAAGAGTGGCTGTGGGATTCAATAGGAGGGAAAACACATACCATAAAATATAATTAAAAATTGTGGAGGCTGTCTATGACAAGAATAACCGTAAAAAACAGATACAAACCAGCTGGCTGTTAACAACTCCTAAGTTATAAAAATCTTAAACCTGCTGTAAAGCACTCAATTCGATTTACATAACCACAGAGCTGACATTCCTTTTAGGCTCCTCTGCTGGGGCTTATTTTGACATGTTTTAAGGCAGCATAAAAAGCAACTGTGAAAGGAAGACATGTATCATCTTACATAAAAATTCATTCTACTCTTAAGATAGGACTTACACGCTTAATCCCAGAGACTTTATTGAAACTGGTAAGTATCTTCAACGGACAATGGTAATTCAATTTTGCAACACTACTCCTTTGGTGCTCCTATTTTTGATAATGTTGATAGTGTGTATACACGCAAACAAACAAAACTATACATCAACAGAAGCTTAAGTTTCAGTATAAATTCACAAAGGATTAGCTCTAGCCGCTCTAGTGCAGCACATTTAGTCTAAGATTATGTTGCTCAAGACTGTGATCAGCCCTTGCTTAAAGAGAAAAGCATTCCTTAGGAATGTAATGATGCAGACAGCGTTTTACACGACTAACACAGCTTGCTGTAGGGAATTAAAATAAACAAAATAAAATAAAATCAATCTTACATTGAGTGAAGTTTTGATGTATAAGTGCTGGCAGCTTACATTGCCCAGAGCACAGAATGAGTTTTGCCATTTAATAATTTGCTTGATTCACTGTGCTGCCTCATGCAGGGCATTTTATGCCTGATTTATGTTTAATCGAGTCACCTGCTTAATGTTAAGGAGGGTCACAGTTAGATAGAAGGGTTATGACCATACAGGGCTTTCAACATCTCCCAGTTCGACATAAGAAATGGGTGTAAGTGTTAGAGGTCAACCTTTTTCTTTTATTTTTATTTAATGTTCTCCATGGAATATTGCATAAAACATTAATGTACCACAAAACCAATTTGATTCCCTTTAGAAACACAGTAGGTAAATATGGATTAGGAGACTCTAAACAATGACAAAGTAAAATAAAAGCAATGTGTAATATTAGAAGTGACCATCTATATGTGACTTTATCTACGATTGTAAAGTACAGCCTTACAAAAAAATGATTATAACTTTAACAGATATGCAATCCAACTGAACCTGGTGACTGTGGAAAAATAAATAAAGATTATAAAAACTTCCATTATAATGTCAGGATTTACTTTTCAGACATGACATTCATCCTTTTAAAGGTATATAACTGGACACTAAGTTTACCAGCATCTTCCTTCTGATAATGCTATGAAAAATTAAATCCAGGGAATAATTTAATTATTAATATTAGATGTGGTCAACTACTACAGATTAGAGAGCTCAGACACACCTGGTATTTATAAATATTTCCAATTCTCTTACTATTACAGAATGCTGAAAATTACTGTGGACATAATGCATTTTGAGATTAAAGTCCTCCCATATAGCACTGATAAAAAAGCAGCCACTGTGCCAAATAAGTTATTTAAATACCATTTTAAAGGTGTAAATAACTACAGCTAGCAATGGGAGATGGAATTTAGCACTTAACAGTTTGGATAACTTCATTTAGTCAATGCTGATTCAAATTTAATTTTTTTTTTTTTTTTAAAAAAAGGACGTCTTTGTTTTTGTTTTGGGTAGTGTATAATTTTTAGATGAAACGGTTAAGAGTTATTTGCATTACTGTGTGCAGATGTGCTAAGAGAATGTGGCAGTGGCATGGCAGCTTTAGCAAGTCACAGGCAGTGGGATATATACAATGGGAATATAATAGAATTTTGAATTTGTCCTTGTTCATAAGCACTGGAGGACTACTCTTGGAATAAAAGTAAAACAAGAGATCCTATTAGAGTTATCATCAAGAAGTACCATGTATTTGTTTGTTTAAATAGTATCTAGAGTATTATCACATGCAAAACCTTATCAGCTTTTTAAGTGGACTGAAAGTGATACATACATACATGCTATACATCCAGTTTCCAGAACCCAATAACAAACACAGTTCACAGTGAATCAAGATGAGTATCGCAGGTTTCAATCCTTTAATAAAATCTGGTTTGACTGCCTGTTAAACTGCACGTTTGTGATACACAACATAGAATCATGGAATCATATAATGGTTTGGGTTGGAACATCATCTAGTTCCAACCCCCCTGCTGTAGGCAGGAACCCATCCAGCTCGGCCTTGTATGTTTCCAGGGAGGGGACATTCACAGCCGCACTGGGCAACCTGTTCCAGTGTCTCACCACCTGCGCAGTAAAGAATTTTTTCCTAATATCTAGTCAAAATCTGCCCTCTTCCAGTTTAAAATCATTTCTCCTTGTCCAGTCACTATATGCTGTTGCAAAAAGTTGTTCCCCAACACGTCATGCAATTGCTCAAAAAAGTTCTTATTACTACACTCAAAACATATTCAGCTTCTTCAAACACTTTAAAACATATCAACTATTTCCACAGATTCATCTAATGGACAACATCAGACATAGTTCTGAATTTGCACTTTTAAAATAATTTACCTACAGCCTCACTCCACAAATTTATCATTAACCTTCAAAAATCTGCACTTTCAGTCCAAACTCTTCACCTAGTTGCCTGTAGGGAGCGAAGACACACAGGCATCTCCAGAGGGTGATTCATGTGGCCTTACAGTGCAATGTATCACTCTCTAAAAATGTCTCTTTCCACTGGCTATGAAAGCAGATGACTTGCAAAGATTTCAACATCTATATTTCAGATATTAACTTCTGGCAGACAATTCCCCTTCCTAACAGGTAACTTCTTAATGGAAGCAACTTTCTTCCCTCAGACTGTGAAAATATAGGAAATACATTTACCTGGATACTCGCAGTTTCTAAGGAATACAATGAATCCACTACTTTGGAATTCTAAGTATATACTTCCTATATAGCTAGTTTCATTTTCATGAAGAATTACTACACAATTGTTTCAACATCCTTTCAGACTACATTATAAAAAAAATAATAATAATAAAACTATTACTTTTTCAAAGATACCAACATTTTAGAAATTAAACCTCAGCAAAATACACATCAAAAAGATATATAATTTGTATCGCAGTTTTAAAAGTAAATCTTCATTTCTATTAGACATTCTTTTTCTTCCTTCTTTTCACTCTTTTTCATTCTCTCTTTTACCACCCTATCTCTAGCAATATTTCAAAATATGAATATTTTGCTTCTTAAAACAGAATCCAACAAAGCTAGAAAGCAGCAATAGGCACACAGACTTAAGAAAATAGCCTCATGGCAATATTATGCCATTGGAAAACCTCATGTCCTCAAATGCTCCAGTGGCAGAAAATACAGGAATTTTGCTGGAGAAATTCAAAACTATATAATTGTTTGCATAATACATTTTTAACATTTCTGTGTAATGCATAATTACTAATACTGCAGTTAATGTAACTGTAAAGGTGGACTGCAGACTAGACATCCTGTTTATTACCTCCTAATTGTTTTCTACCTTCAAAATTTACACACAAAAAAATAAAAAGAAATACTATCAAACAAGACATAATAAAATTCAGTTTGAATTCTATTAGTTGTCTAATCTTCTACTAGTTTTTTTCAATACTTTGCCAGTTAATTTTTTCCCTTGTTCCGCTTCCTCTTAAAATTAAGTTAGGAAGGCAAACTGAAATCACAATATTGATATTCACCTTTTAATCAAAAATTAGATTTAATGTCAGTAGACATAGTGCCAAATAATACCGAACATCTCATTAATTGTATCTTTCCTGGCTGGATTACTGATAAAATCTCACCAACATCGGCATTAACTAGGAAATCAGTAGGATGACTGAAAATATTCAGTGTTTGGTCCGACCAGTTACTGACAAGTCTTGAAGGGTAGTAACCACAAAATGACACAATCACATAATGGATAGGGTTGGAAGGAACTTTTGGAGATCATCTGGCCCAAACTCTGCTTCAGCAGGGATGCCTAGAGCACGGTGCCTAGGACCATGCACAGCTGGTACTTGAAGATCTCTGTCATGATTGTTGGCACTGGTATTCCACATCATAACATCATGTAGTGCCTTAAGAGTTTAAGAGTTAATACTCCAGCTCCATGGATCATTGATAATTCTGGGTATACCTGTCTCAGAAGAGAAGAACTACATTCCCCAGAGGACTTAGCGATGCTTTGCATTTTTATGTGTTTCCGCTCAGAGGGAAAGATAAAAGCTGACTGCAGTCACGGGACACTCTCTTCCATTTGGGATCAACTCAGCAGTGGGTGCTCGCTGCCGTCTCACCTTCAGCGTTAGCGTAACGCCTTCGGTTTATCCAACACTCTCTCTTGCTCTTTTTTTTTTTTATTTATTAGCTTCAATTCCAATTATATTGTATTATATTGTGTTATTTTGCTTTCTGATATCTTATTTAGTAAATTAGCTTTCCTCCTCAGATCGTTGCCGCTGTTTTGTTTCTGGGCCCATCTCCCTTTTTCCCTTTTCCCTTTCTGTGGGTCCCCCGCACCAATTGTTGCGGAACCAAGCTGAAGCAGCCCGGTAAACCATTGACAATCTCCAAAGAGTGAAGTCCACAGCCTCCCTGGGCAACTTATGTCAGTACTCTTGTCACCTGTACAGAACAGAGGTGCTTCCTAGTGTTCAGGAGCAGCCTCCTGTGTTCCTGTTTGCCAGGACAAGAGGCACTGGGTATCAGTGAAAAGAGCCTGGCTCTGCCCTCCCTGTAGTGTCACTTCAGGTATTTACACACCTGGATAAGATCCCTGCTAAGCCTTTCCCTCTTCAGAGTCCTAATTCTCTCAGTCTTTCATCATCAAGGGACATGCCAGTGAATAAGCTGCAGAATGCCACCTCAGCAAGTGTCCAAGCAACTTTCAGTTATTACAGAATCCAATGTGTCACTGGAAGTGGCTGGCACAACGAGGAAGAGAATTTGTGCTTTTTATTTCTGCATAGACAAACTTGGAAATATGAATTCATTAGAGCATACAGAGACTCTCAAACATGCTCAGAAAGATGTATTTCTGCTCACTTGAATAAACTTAAAGGGATGATACTCAGCAGTGATTATGGGCCTATTTATTTCATTTAGTGGAGCGTAATACTGAGATGTCTGAATTAGCATGTTCACATGGTACACACACCACACAGAGGTATTACCTCAGGAACCGAAGCTCTTTTGCCATTTTATAACAGTGATGCATCCTGGTTGAAAATGACCATCTCTTTTGTACTGTAAATATGCTCTTAATTCCACCTTACAGTGGCGGTAGACAAATATGTAGGAGTATCTAAAAATATTCCCGACTCTGAAGAGAACTAAAATCTACCAGCTTCCCCTGTGTTGTTGGCTTGTAGGACAGACTGACACAGTTTTAACAACTCTGCCCAGAGAGCTCTCTTCTCACTGTCTCCCCTTACACAGCATATTCCACTTGTAAAAAGAGTAGCAGTAAAACACAAAGAGAGTTAGTGTGGAATACTGAATGCCCATTGGGCATACTGGTGAGAAGAATGGAAATCTAGTTCTATAAACATGCTGGAAATTAATGTTAAGATAAAGGAAAAGCAAAATGATGTTAAAAGCATCTGTCAAGCTTTTCATTAAAATTGTAAATGTTAAAAGAGCTGTGAAAATTCTTTTTATAAATGATTTTTAATAGCATAGGCTGAGTGAACAGTCCTTTTCGACCCCGTTCACTGCAAATAAGACTTTCATGCTATGTTAAAGAGTGACTCTTCAACTGTCTTAAAAAACTAGCAGCTAGTAAACATCAGGAAGCTGAGAAAAAACATTTGGCAAAGTGGACATTATCACATGCAAACGCAGTTAGAAAAACTAATGGGCAATATTAGCATTCAAAATCTCTATTGTTTTGCAACTTATCTATCTCTAAATGCTCAGTTATTCATTTTTCCTTAAAAGAATATTATCTAATGGCATTCCTCACAGATTTCCTAGACTAGCCAAATTTGATGGGACAAAAGTTCATGATTGGTCAACATCTTCAGAATCTGTTGAGATCAATGCATCAACATTAAGGTGTCTACATGAAATTAACAAACTTTCCAAAATATAGTTACAGTTTATGCACACTGTAGACTTAAAAACAAACCCAATAGGTAAAATTAAGTTGAGCTTTGATTTCACTTTGCGTTTCTGATCAAAAATACAACAGTGAAAAGTAGAAATTTTAAAGGGAAAAAATCAGAGTACCCTCAAAATCACTCACTTTTGAAAACTGGAATAATGAGGTTTGTATATATGCTATTTAAAAGACCAAGAAATGGGCCAAAATTAGTGGTCCAATCAGAACTACCTGATGTATAGAGGAAGAATTATACCACACATCATGATACTGAGATCCCTGCACACAGAAAATAAATGTCAAGTTACAAACAACCCTGAAAATCTTTTACTTCTCTGAAAAAAGATGCTGAGCTGCATGTTATGTAAGATAAAGTGTCATTTAAATACAGAAATAAAGACAAGAGAGCAGAAACCATACCAAAGCAACAAAAAAAATGAAACAATTATACTGTAAACTCTGTTAGAATCACTTTAAGTAACTGCAGTAACAAAGCTACACAAAAAGTGAACTAAGCAGTGCATGAAACGTTAGCATTTAGTGACAGAAGATAAAATGAGGAGCCTTCTATTGGGAACAGGCCTCAGATGGAACTGTGTTAAATGAATAACTACAATTAAGTCATGAATAATGCCAAAAGAATCAATGAAGCAGATTCAAATACAATTCCAAAAGACAGTTTTATCTTAGAAGTTATATAAACAGTACCGAATTATACAGGGGAAAAAAAAAAAGAGAGAAAGACAGAAAGCAAGAAAGAAGGAAAGACAATAAGCAAGAAAGCTAGAAAGCTAGAAAGCAAGCAAGCAAGCAAGCAAGCAAGCAAGCAAGCAAGCAAGCAAGAAAGAAAGAAAGAAAGAAAGAAAGAAAGAAAGAAAGAAAGAAAGAAAGAAAGAAAGAAAGAAAGAAAGAAAAAGAAATGACATACAATTTTTTTACACAAAGAACAAAGGATTTTCCCAGGTTCGGACAAATGTTTCTGCGTCTACAATGAATTAAAACAGCCTAAATATGTAAGATGCAAGTTGAGTTCAATCCATTGAGGATAATTTTCCCCAAAACTGACTGCAAGTATCACAAGGGTCTACAACAAATATCTTTCCACTTTGACTATGCCCTACTTTATATCTGGGCTACCTGCTGAGTTTATTAACTTATTCGACTAATTAATAGAAACTACAGTCTGAAAAATAAATAAACATTCTACTAAATTACATCATTATTTCAAATACATAATCCTGAGATTCTTTTTAACTTTTAAAGTATTAATGTAGTATTGGCCAAGGAAGTTCTGTGAAACTCTTTCTGGTCAGATAGATAGATAGAAAAAGGAAATTTAATAGTTTGAATATGTGAAGGAAAACATGCCCGGGAAAATCTTGTGAGCATTTACTCCTTTCAATATTAAAGAATAAATAAAATAAATGTGGATATTAAAAAAATAGATTTTATATATTTCAAAATTCATGCCAAGCCTGAAACTGTAAATCTGGAACCAGCAAAACTGCCATTGCTTATTGAAAAAAACATCTTGGATTGGATATCCTGGTCCATCTAACAGGTGACAGGGTGGTTGACAGTACTGGGTGAAAATGGCACAAAGTTGAGATCCCAGGCCCTCAGTACATTCTAACACATTTCTTCATATTGAGCAAGAGAACATCATAAGAACACTATAATAATAATGCAAACACTACTGATACTATAAAGGCAGCAACTAACAATTACAAAGTAATTTAAAAGCAAACTTTTTTTTTTTTTTTTATTATTATGCATTATGTAGATAAAAATCTGCTAGGAAAAAGAATACGAAAGATGTAACTGAGTATCTGTAACTTAAGACTTAGGCAGTAGTAGTTACAGAAGCATGTTGGCACAACCGTTGATTGTGCGACGTCTTTTTCCACCAAAAAGAAAAAAATAAAATATCTTCTCCCAAATGCATAAAATCACCCAGCAGTATATTCAAGTGGATGTGAATATGTTAAGTACCTCATGTTTGGACTGAGTGTTTCTTCTGATGTATAATGACCTGAACATACAGAAAAGCATGTGGTTTATTTTCTTCTTTGTCACCAGAAAATTAACCTGAGGCCTCGAGAGCACGAGAAGAAAAAAAAAGAAAAAAGAAAGGTAATGGCAGACCAAAGAGACATTTAAAAGATCAAGAGCTTTCTCCAGGAGTAAAGAAAAAGCAATTAAAGAATCCAAAAAAAGATACCCTGCAAGAGATTTTAATGAGAAAATGTCTCCATCTTTAACATCCACAGGACAAATGGTATCCAGCTATTGAACAAAAGGTGGACAAACTAAGTTGTTTATACTTTAAATAACATTTCTGTACAAGCATTTTAATTGCTTTCAGATGCTCTCAGATCTTAATAGTGATTAACTTCATTCAGTAGACATGAATAAGAGCTTGTGTTCCAAAGGCTTGTAAATTTTTGTCAGCTATGGCACTTGGTCCAATAAAACATAAAACTTCCACAGAAACTTTGCCACTAGTTTATTTAAAATAAAATACTATACATTTAGCAGGTGAAATTTTCATCTTTGACAAAAAAACAATAATTTAACAGCTTGTCTGTAAGAAGTAATCTGTAATTCTTATAACAGCAATCCCAGCTTCTATGTAAATCAACATTCACAAATCCAAATGCTCAATGATTTGTCTGTACAACTCACTGCAACTTCATTTGGTTAAATGCCTTTACATTGCCTGTTTCTTATTAGCAATTTCCCATTCTGTTTCCACACAGACCTAGATATTTCATCTACAAAAGGAAACTGAACAGAGTTAGAATGGAGGGTGCACCATTAGCACCCAACTATTCTTATGTAGGTGTTTCCAGAAGTAATAACTCCTATTTATTCCACGGAAAATACAATAGCTACTAAGAGCACGTGAACGCTATTTGATAGAGTAAATTCTCAGCTACAAAATGCTGCTGTTAGTGGTGCAAGGTCTTGCACCTGGGTTGCAGCATCCACCACTACCAATACAAGCCGGGAGACGAAAGGATGAAAGGATTGAAAGGACTGAGCACAGCCCAGCTGAAAAGGACTTGGGGGTACTGGTGGATGGGAAGCTGGACATAAGCCAGCAATGTGTCCTCACAGCCTGGAAAGCAAACCATATCCTGGTCTGCATCAAAAGGAGCACGGCCAGCAGGTGGAGGAAGGTGATCCTGCCCCTCTGCTCTGTGCTGGTGAGGCCTCATCTGGAGTACTGCATCCAGATATGGAGTCCTCAGTACAGGAGAGACATAGACTTACTGGGCACTCTCAGAGGAGGGATGCAAAAATGACCCAAGGCACCTCTCCTATGAGGACAGGCTGAGAGCTGGGGGTGCTCAGCCTGGAGAAGGGAAGGCTGTGACATGACTGAAAGGTGGCTGTAAGAAGTAAGGGTATAAACTGCTTAACAGGGTCTGTTGCGTCAGGACGTGGGGAAATGGTTTCAAACTAAAAGAAGAGAGATTTATGTTAGATATAAGGAAAAAGTCTTTTACAGTGAGAGTGGTGAATCACTGGAACAGGTCGCCTAGAGACATGGTGGAAGTCCCATCCCTGGATACAATTAAAGCTGCACAGGGCTCTGAGCAACCTCATCTAACTGTAGATGTCATTGTTTATTGCAGGGCAGTTGTACTTGATGAGTTTCAAAGGTCCCTTCTAACTCTAAGGATTCTACAATTAGCTATGTATTCCCACCAGCAATGAAAAAGAGCTTGCATTCCACACACATAAAAATCTCCACAGCCATTCAGGACATGGCTTGTTTTCCACATCACTGTCGTCACTGCTGAGAAATACCATACACTGCCTCACTATGCTCACATCACTGTTTGGTCTCCAGAAATATTCCATAAGTGTCAAGGAGTATTAGTGGGTGCACTTTTTTCCTCACAAAGGAATTTAGTGACACACCTTTGCTCGTACTGACTTCCATGTCAGAAACCATTTTGTCAGACTACCCCTCTGTTGCCACCTGTCACACAATGTTCAAAGTTTGCTGCCATTCCACCAACACCCACCTCTGTTACCCACCAGCTTACTAAAAGAGGAGGCATTACTTTTGGGGCAACCCTTGTATTTAGTCAGTAACACGTATCTTATTTTCTTAGCTCATGCCAGGACAATTTATTTTTTTTTACAGAAAGGAGCTATGGAAAAAGAACTGGCCAGAAATTCTTCCTGAGAAGAAGATGAGATGAATATTTGTTTAGGTTGAGGGACAGTGGAAAGATTGCAGACCTGTGCTTGTAAGCTGCAGCACACAAATCTCCCCTTTAAGCCAAAGAACAGCTCTGAACTGTTTTATTTACTGATGTAGATGCAGTCATGAAAGTCATATTATTTACAGCAAAACTAGTTTAAATAGTAGCCACATTATGTTCTTGTGTAAGTCTTACCATTTTAGCACAGGTTAAAATACAAATAAATTTAAAGGGAAATGTAAATAATTTTACATCAAAATGTTCCTATGGTTGTATTTAAAATAAGTAAAATTTAAAAAAAAATTAAAAATTAAAAAAAATCTGTTATTCCATATTCCACAAAAATGAATATTATGTTGTTATTTGCTATAAAAGCGAAATTGTTGTACTTTCCCCACTAGGAGTATGCTGTCCTCAGTGTGTCTGATGTCTTGTTTATCTGAGACTTCAAAAGCCAAATGTATTTTGAGCTTTCAATAGAAGAAAAATATTACTTTAAAAATTGTTTTCTCGCACTATTACTGAGTGCACAGGAAGCACTGTTTTCCTCTTGGATGAAATACTAATCTACTACAGTCTTTTGAGATACTTTTCAAAACAAATGTACTGATTCACAACAAATCACCCTTCTCCTCTCAAATACTCGCACTGAATACCAGTGAGATGCTGAAAACTTTTTGGCTTTGTCTATGTTGTCAGTCTGGTACTTGCAAAAAGAATGCATTGCTCTGACACGTGAAGTTACTTGTTACAGTTACTACATTTCTAGTAATATAGTCCTTTTATTCTCATATTTACATCCATTTATTAAGCACAGAGGAAAAAACGTTTGCACTGTGTTAAGCAGCATTTCTCATCATTGGAAGTTCAAGAGTGAGTGACATCACCGAGTCAGTATTATAACAAAGCAAATACTTCTGGGCCTTCTTATGGTGGACTGATGCACCATAACATACACACTAAATAATTAGTTACCCTTAAGGGATACCTTACAACCCAAACTATTCTATGACTCTGTGGTATCAGCATGGCATTATAAATAGAGGGAAAAGGAAATCTGAGCAAGTTACACTGAGTATAACTTGTTCTTATTTCTCTAAGTCAATCTAAACTGACTTAAGACTGGTTTGAAAGGAGATGATTTAAGAACTACTTGTTCATACCTAAGAACATTTCAGGTAAACAAACTAAACTCTTATGCATACCTATTTTGAGAGAGTACAACACATGAAAGCAATTATACAAATAAGGAAACAAGGTAACTTTGTTACCTCTCCGTACTCAGGTAGTATAGGTTAATAGCAAATAAAGTAGTACTGCACTTAATAAGTTGCTTGTATCAACTCCGATGAAAGAAGAGCTCTGTCTTCCCCTTTCAGAGTTTCCGTCTCACACACACACACATGCACACACCTTCTGCACTCTTCCTACCCCTTTCTATTTTTCTCACTTTTTTCTTTTCAGACGTTTGTGTTTCTCAGGCACAGAGCAACTAACTGATAAGGTAACATGGGTACCTTCCTCTGTATCCTGAAGGAATAACGTAAGTCTTCCAATCTGAAGTAAGAAACTAAAACAGCTTGAGTTTTCATAAACCAGGATGGGAGCGAGCGCCGTGAGCAGTACTTGATGCATCATTTTGTATTTGCAACATTCTTCACTAGTACAACTTACAACGTGGTTCATACTATATCACAACATCATTCTAACACAAATATTCCCTGATTTTCTATCAAGAAGAAAATTGTTAAGCTACTTGCATATAATCTGGAATCGAGTGCATGCAACAATCTTGTCTTGAAATCCTGAGCCCAGTACTCTTAAAAAACACCTTGTCCCAGTTAAAACTAATTTGTGATATCTCTCACATATTGCATAGGGCAATAATAGTAACAGTGCAATGCACTGTGAGCAACTGATAGAGTATTCATTATCATTCTAATGGTATGTTATCATGCTATACAAAATTCATGCAAGCAATTAGAGCATTAAGGACAACTCATAGTGACTGTCTCTCCTTGGAAAAAAAATGACAGTTTGTTTTTGTGTTTATGTTTCCTGAAAAGCTGGATACGACATGATCATTAGGTGCAGTTGGCAGAGACAGATTACTTAAAATAAATCTTGATAAAATTAATTAATACATTTCTTAGCTCATCGTGTTTTTCTTCTTTTAGTCATCTAAAGCTCTTCAGATATAATGATGCTTGCTTGCACACTTCTCTTGAAGAAAGATCTTATTAGAGTTAATTCTTCAGTTCACTTGCTTCCTGTATCATATAATAAAAAAATCTGTGCTACCTGACACCTTTTCTGGAAGTTGCCTTTAAATTTCAGTCCTTGTATGACATCTTGAAACTGAACAGCACATATTAGTCTTAACCCAAAGACTAATATGGCAAAAAAATGAGGTAAATATACTAATCTACAGTTTCTTCCTGTACTATGGAGAACCTCTAAATATATTGAAATGAAATCATAAAGCATAATTTTGGAATATATAAATTCAAAGTCATCTTTTATTGAATGCAGTACATAGCACTAGAAGCAGATGATACATAAATGAGCAAAAAGAAAAGAATCACCCTCCTTGATAGCATTCAAGAACTTAATGTTGATGTGATAATACCGAATAATACTTAGCAATGTGAAAAAATTGAGCTCTGAACCAAATCTTGCTACACTTGCTCTATGAAGCACCATCTTACTATGCTATTAGAGCAATCAATATCACTCAGTTAAGAGACCATAGTATCACTGTGATATCACTCCAAATTCAGTAGATTAGCTTCACTTCTACTAGTACTGTTTAATAAATTAATACTGTGTTCTTGATGTTTAAAATGGCAATGCAGTGTTTGTTCTGTAAAAGCTTAGCTTCCGAAATGACAGGATATAAAATTATTTTCAAAGACTATTCTTATTAAAAATCAAGAAGCTGGCTGAAAAAAAATCACATTAATGATATGAAAAACTGCCAATGTAAGTGCATGAATATCTTGTTTTTTGCTATTTAAAGACTTTGCCTGAAATACGAGCTACAATACAATCTCAGTATTCACCACAAAGTTATGAGTGTTTTGTTTTCCAAGATGATAAATACACTTTTACGATTTGAAACAAGAATCTGGAATTTGGATGAGGGTCACATCAGAGATACGTTTTTTTACTGATCACACTAAACTGACTTAGGAAAGCTGTAAAGACAGATTAGCAGAGACTTGCTTTACTAACATCTTTGAACAGTTCACTGAATAAGATCAACTGTGATTCTACATAACTTGGCACAGAAATAACATTCATAAAGTGGAATTCACAAACAAGTAACATTACATCCTTAGTTGTCAGAATGCAAAATTATTCTGTGATCCAGAAGAAAACAAAAAAATCTTATTTTCTTCCACTAAAAAAGTAATAAATCTGTGCCCATCACAATGTAATAGTAAATGAGTAGTCATACAATGCAAGTAGAAGAGGGGATTCAGTAGCTTAAAGCTGTGCTGGAAAACAACCTCTCTCCTCAGCTCTTTTATAGCACTCTGAGTGCTATAACATATCTGGCTATCCATTCTGCCTAAATGTTTAAACCCAGAAGCGAACCAAGATTTTCCCTTTGAATCAAAGACTGGGAGGATTTCTGGAAACAGTTCAACCCAGGGACTGCTCTCAATAGGCAGTGGGTGAACATGCGCGAGGTCTGACTCTCTGAATTACATGGTATCATACCGCAAAATGTACAAGTTCTTATTGATAAAACATTTGAAATGAAAAAAGTTTATAACTCCGCAAGTAACTCTTGATATTAAGATTTCATGACTGAATACGGCTATGGTTTATTATAAACCTAACTATTCAAAGTCTTCTCATGCTGTAGGTGAATACGGCTAAACGGATTTAGATTTAAGACCGTTGTAACCTGCTTGCTTGGAAATCTTTCATACGTTTGCCTTCAGTAAGCCATGAGATCACATCCTATTTTCTTACAAAGTGCTCCTGAAATCAATGACCTTTTGCAGGACTACAGTTCTTTGATTACTGGGATACTGAAGCACACTCTTCTATTGTATTTTCTGCTCACATGCTATACTCACTTCATTTTGTCATCATGCTTCATTTAAAATGAAAGCAGAACAGCAAAATATCAGAAGTCAGGAAAGAAAGAATTTACATATACTTATATATACAGCTAAACACTGAAATTCCCGGTGTTATGTATTCATATTCTGTTACCTTCTGAAACAGTATTATTTAATTTTGAGATATTATAAAATATGGAAAACAACTTCACTATTAAGTAGTGACTCACTGGAAGTAAACTAGTGAGCTTCCAGAAATGATTTTCAACTTGTTATCTCCCGATAAACTAGAAGATAGCTCGTCATTTGAAGGGATGGTAACATGGCAAAATTATGACAGTGTTTTCAAAAGAGAACAGGTGGTCTGAATAAAGCCTCAATTAAGATTTTTAAGTTACGAAATACCACATTTACAGTGTATAGTTGGTATATCTTCCCACTGACACACCAACTAGTGACAATGATAGAAGCTTTCACATTAATCACAGGATCACAGAACTGTAGGGGTTGGAAGGGACCTGCAGAGATCATTGAGTTCAACCCCCTGTCAAAGCAGCTCCCTAGCCCAGGTTGCACAGGTAGGTGTCCAGGCGGGTCTTGAATGTCTCCAGAGAAAGAGACTCCACCACCTCTCTGTGCAGCCTGTGCCAGTGCTCCGTCACTGCACTGGGAAGAAGTTCCCACGCACATTTATGTGGAACTTCTACGCATCAGTTTGTGGCCATTTCCCCTTGTCCTATCACCACACACTGCTGAGAGGAGTTCAGCCTCGTCCCTTTGCCTCCCATTCCTTAGATATTTATAGACATAATTAATTATAATGACTATTAATTATAATGACTGCTTCATTAACGGAAGTGCAAAAATGTTTGGGTAATCTGATTCAATTTCTTGAATTAGATTATAGTTTATCAGTCTGGAAGCAGAGTTCTTCCTTATTTTTGCAATATGTTAGTTTATACTTAACAGATAAACGGTACATCATACAACAATACCAATCAAAAGCAATGCTAACGTAAAAAATGATCAAGTGATAATAATCAGAACACAGAGTTAAGATATTTTAAATATGTTTCAAAAGAAATACAGGATAGCCACTCAACTTTAGCAATGCCTATGTTTTAATCAACACAGGATCGCAAAATGTGTGGACAACATAAAATAAGTAGCTGAACAAAAAGTTTCGTTCTCAAAATTACGAAGTATGTAACACAAATGTTTTAATTCTAGCTCCTGGAATACTCTTAGGAACCCGTCTCAACTCACTTGTCTAATTTAAATAAACTCTTAAGACATTACAGGACTTAGGCTAAAAGATTCCAGATAACGGACTTTGTGTTCTGGCAGTATCAAATATCATGTGGGCATAAAAAAATGATGATTATACTTCAACCTTTTTTTCAGTACTGCCAAAAACAACATTAAATAACTGTGAGCCAGTGAAAATGAAGTTATTTAGTTATGTTATTAATGTTTCTTTAAACACTAAATAATTCCATTTTCTGTTTTAGAAGTATTGTCACAAATCAACAGCTGCATCTGTGAATGACATTTATCCCCCATGCTGAAATGATCCATACAAAACCTTTGCAACTCGCACTTTATCCATAAAAATATTTTGTATCTCAGCAATTTTTGCACAGGATAGAAGCTGAAACATACTTTTATTGATTCAGGTCACAGAGAAAGAGAGAAGGTAAGGATGAGATTACAAATGACATTTCCAGATTATCACTTAGGAGAAAAAGAAGAGAACAAAAGCATTTAATATAGGAAAGGAGCTATAATTTGAATAAATGAAATATTTCAGAGGGAGTTTAATATCTTTACAGTAGAAAAGAAGGGTTTGGTATCAAATGTGGAAGTGGATAGAAGTCCCTGACACATAAAGCAAACCTGTTCAAGATGATAACGATAGCAACAATAACTACTGATATTAATTTAAAGTTAAGTTAACAATGTAATAAATTGAACATAGAAGGTGCTTTGATATTTCTGGACAAAGAAAAAGCTATACACATATATGAAAAGGAATATTCTTATCATGCCCTGTAATGACGATTTCCTAAAGCACTTCAGATTCGCTTTTTATCACTGAAAGATGTAGTTTCTGAAATAAATGTAAGAGTTCTACAGTTACTTTTTTTTCATTACTTAGACATCATAGTTTCAGGCCAAATTGCAGAAGAATCAAGTCCAAAGCTTTAAAAAAAAAGTTTCAAAATCTAAAATACCTAATAATACTTATAAAAATTCTTAAAGAAGAGAATAGCTTTCTGAAGTTCATGCGAAGCTAACAGAAAAATTGTTTTGTACGTCATATAGGAGCTACAGACAAAAATACATATGGCACAGTGTATATCATACACTAAACTCATCTGCTATTTTCCTGATGAAATCTAACCATTTCAACTTCAGAAAACTTTGAAGCTTGCTAAGTATGTTAGACAACAAAACACAAAGAGGTAGGTGGACCTCAGTTACCTATGATCAACCACCGAGTTCAGGAATGCCTTCAGAGCAGCCTACAGATAACACTACCTGGAACCTACACTGGACTCAGTTCTAACTGTATCTCTAGCTGCATTTATAACAAGCCCAGTAGATTTTATTTCTCTGGAGAATTCAAGAAAATCTTAGTTTATCATTATTACACATTTTCCATTTTGTCACAACTTCAAAGTCCCTAAATGCATCTCTAAAACAATTTCCTTCTTAGTGATAACATAACCTTCTCTGTGTGTGTTTTCTTAATTAAACCAGTAATAGAATACAGTTTCAAGGGATCCTAAACTTGGCCTCCTGCAAAAATATACAATTATGAATTTTCATGAGAAATCTCAGTGAACAATTTCTACCAATGTGACCTGCATATATAAGCAAAGAACACAAAAACAGGTCCTTTGGAAGCCAAAATGCTTACGTTTAAATGTATACTTCTGAATCGTGCAGCAATTTATTTTTTTGAAAGGGGGAGAAATTTTCCTGTAAAATTCACATGTAAGATCAGAGCATTGTGTATCGTAGTATACCTAACAGATCTCTGTTATATGAACAACACTCAATAGCATATAATTGTGTGTGTGATCAGTTATACTCTTTTGTAGACTGGAAGGAAATTTGGTTATTACACTAAGATATTTAAACCAGTGAGGCAACTTAAAAGGGAGGATTTGTTACAGAAAAAAATATATATATTTAGCAACTTGAATTTCTTTTTTTAATTTATCAAACAAGGAGACATCTTAGGACTACAAAGGCAATTCAGGGAATGGAGTGCCTTACACAAAGAGAAGTTCAGAGAACCAGGACTGTTCAAGTCAAAGAAGGCTTAAGGGACTGTTAAAAATAACAGAATCACAGAACTGTAGGGGTTGGAAGGGACCTGTAGAGATCATCTAGCTCAATCCCCTGCCAAAGCAGCTCCCTAGCCCAGGTTACATAGGTAGGCATGCAGGCGGGTCTGGAACGTCTCCAGAGGAGGAGACTCCACGTGGAAAGAGTAAAGATGATGAAGCCAGACTCTTCTGAGTGTCACCCAGTGATTCTGGCAAAGGACACAATGAAATACAGGAAATTTCATTGAAAAGTAAGAAAACACTATATCTACCAATTGTCTTTAATTTTGAATTCTTTTTAATTATTCTAAGAGGATCTACACCTATTTCCATGTGCGACATTCTAAGACTGTCTCAGATTTATCATAACTTATATTTATCATTAACTTATTATAACCAGCCTTCATGTCTTGGGAAGGATTGGATACATTAGAAGTAAGGTGTGGTTTGAAGTTTCTATCTTATCAGCTTAAAAGGTTCTGTTGAAAAGGTGGGGATTTTTTCTCTCTCTCTTCCTCTTTCTGGACAGCTTTTTTGACTCTGAATTCTTTCATGTCATCTCATTTTCTTTGGTATTTTGCTATCTTACTTCCCCCTAATGATGCTCATTTTCATAGCAATTTTTTACCTCTTCCACATAAACATGGATGCCTATGCCCCAAATAATGTGTACTCTGCAACAGTTATCTTTCCAGATTTTATCCCCAAACTCTTAATCTATAGTTTAACTGCTTTTTTTTTAATTATTATTATTTTGCTGGTGTCATAACTGTCCAGATTGCCTCTGAGAGTCCTACTTGCATGACACCCTCACATGCTGCGCTTTCACTCCCATCTTCCTTCATTTTTCTTCTTTTATAATGCCCTCTCATTTGTCAGCCTTATTTGCCTGACTTCTTTTCACTGTGTCATTCCTCCTGATCTTCAGCATCTCAGAGAACTGTAAATATATTGTCATTTAAAGCAGTCCACAAGACCAAGAGGCCTAGCTAAACACTTGTCCACAGAGATAAACCCTCTTCCTTTCCTTGCTTCAGGAGACAAGAAACTTGCATCCAAATTGCCAACAGCTTCTGGCATGTGATATTTCCTGAGATGAGTACAGTTTCCATAGAATCATAGAATCATAGGGGTTGGAAGGGACCTCAAGAGATCATCGAGTCCAATCCCCGTGCCAAAGCAGGCTCCCTACACCAGGTGAAAGTTCTGAAAAGGACTCATCAGCTATGACCAAAACCATGCCAAAGATCGCGCTGATACTTAAATAGACAACATCATCAAAGGGCATATATAATCAGACATCTACCTATTTATTCAGTCTCCAACACCCAGCAATCCTGCTCCCTGCTTAGATCTGTCTAGGTTATCCTTTCCTCTGCTTCAGAGAACATCACTGCTATACAATGAGCTGTGCAAACAAGGGGGGAACTGCGGAAGAAGTGGAAGCTCAGGTGAGTTTTACTGATGCAAGTAGGAGATTTTAACTCAACTTTCACATGAAAACAGAGGACATAGCAGTGGGGTCAACAGATTTACTGCTGGGTACCTTCAGATGACTCTATTCACATCCTGCCTGCAACAATTTAATTCTGACTAGGAGAAAGACAGTTAGAAGATGTTATAGTAACTTCCAAAAGAAAATAGTAGTTAGAGAAGGAGATTGTTGCTGGACTTTACATTAGCATGAGGCCTCGAAAGATGTATCAAACATAGAATTTTGGGATGAAAACGTAAGAAAGGTGTGTGTGTAGCATGGAATTATTTTAACTAACTCAGTTTCTTCAGGAAACTATATTCACGATGATGTTATCTAATCAAGCAAAGAAGAAAAAAAAGTGATCTATTGAAAATGAATGGGGAGATCATTCTCTAATGATAGGTAAGGAATTTCAAACTTTGAAAGGTTCTTGTTTCTAAAGAGCAAGGGCAAAAATTATAAAGGATTATCATTTGCTGTCACTTGTATTTTAAAATACCGAGCTGCCAAAATTTCTATTACATACAATACATTTATGTAGCAATAATGTTACATTACAGAGTTCATTTATGATATTAGGGTGCTGGTTTTCTAGATTGTTAATTTATCAGCAAGTGAATACAAGCCAAGTACTCAAAAGACTGCTTGTGTCAAGGTGTTTCTCGTAATCCTACCTGTCGGCGGGATGATTCCAGGAGACATTAGGCCTGGGACAGAATGTGGCATGATATGAGAATTCTCTGGGGAGGTGACACTTTGAGTCCTCTTAGGAGGCCTTCCAGGTCTAGAACTGAAAGAAACAAACAAAAAATTTTTACAATTAAGCTGTTGTCTTACACATCATTTCAAAGTTGTTTCAAGTGGTAACATGGACTGTAAATAAATTTGTTTCAAGGACGGTTGCTTTTGCAGTTAGATGTAATAGACTTCCATCACTAATTAGATTACATGCTGAATTCATTTTCCTCATTGAAGATCAGCCGCTCTTGATGCATAATTCATAGCGTGCACCTCGTTACCTGCTTCTTCATATTAATATCTATACACAGTTTGAATTGCCTCGTTTGCATATGCTAAAGTTCTGCATGCAGCCTTCAGCACGAAAATTATGCACTAACTTGTAATAATTATTACAGTCAGCCTGCTATTGATTTATGAGACTTTTAAAAACCAAATATGTGTAGTACTTGTAATGAATGATATTTTAAGGTTCTTCAGGAAATTAAAAGGCAATGGCTGCCTAAGGAAATGTTCTGCTTGTTTGATTTAATACTACAGTTAGCTGGGAGGTGGAATGAAAGAGTGATTCAGACCTATAGCACATTTTTCGATGATATGTTTTATTACTTTGCACTGCTAGCCTGATATCTAGATGATAAATGACAATACATATCTAATGTGTGAAAAGGTCTTGCAATTTCTTTATTTTTTGTCATTTAAAAGATAAGTCAAGTTATCATTTAACCCTTATTCTTTTTAAAGTGAAAATCTCAGTAAGTCACCTTCTTTAAATATACTACTTTATGCCAGAAACAAATCGGAATTTTTTTGTGAGATATTGTTAAGCAACTGCCAACATAGCAGCTTACTTCTGTCCAGCATGGGAAAATAAAGGGCTTCAGGTTTAAACACTCCCTGTCTGTCAAATGCTCTCGTACACAACTTTCTATCTCCTGGAGTCTGTAAGTAGCATACAGATTAGACACAGATTACAATAACAATACTTATTACCCACTTACATGCAAATATGTATCTGCTACAAATAATGTATATCTAAAGGCCTGAATTCCAATGTATAGATCGTAACAGAGTACTATTGCAATACCCTATCCATGCTTATTTAGGGGACATTTGGAATGATTTCACAGAAAAATATGATAAAATGTACAATTGTAAGAAATAAGTGTTAACCTACAGTTTGCCATACAATTCTCAATTTATTCCTAGAGAAAAAAAACACACGGGCTGTGGAAGGCTTTCCTCCTTATGTCCTAACACTAGAAAAGCTCTTCTCAAGGATAATGGATTTTTAGCTATGCTGGAACTGCAGAAGGAGGGAGGTAATAAAATACCTGCATTTTTTGCGCATATTACTTACTTTCATGCTTGGAAATACCTCTTTTTTTGCAACTTCTATCTTTAATAAACCAAAAACAATCAAACTATAGGGCATTTTCTTGGAGTTTAATGACTCAAGGTATTGAGTCATTAACCTTAACTGATCATTAATTCCCAACTTAATGTCCTGAGCTGAGGTCATTATCAAAATTATAAGCTCAATAATTTCTTTGATTGATTTGGGTTATTTCATTTTCCTTAATGCAAACAAAATCATAACGTGTTCACAACTACAAGAAAAAAGTTGTCGAAAAATAATACTGTCTTATTCCAGCTCACAGAACCAAATTTAGTGTCCTCATCTCCTTTGAAATTTCCTTTGTAATTTACAATAAAAATAAACATACCATGAACGCACATAAAACTGGTAAAAATTATAGACAAAAATGATCTGACTTAAATGAAATGTTTCTAATATATTCAAGCGCACACACATGCAAAAATTCCACTATGTGAGAAAACTTTAATGGGTTACTTTAAATATCTGTGATAATGTACTGTTCTCAAATCACAGTTACAATGTGAGTACAGAAGGGTCCAATAACAGCACAAAAAGCAAACGCAGAGTGCCATGTACAGTGTACCAACAGCGCCCAAGTCTTTGAAAACTTCACCCTTGCAAAGATTTTCTTTGACAAATCAGTGCTTGCTCTCAAATACTCTTGATAAAAGCAGAATTATTTTGTCTCAGTATGCAATTTTTGCAAGTGTATACAAAAGGAATAATGCCTTCTTTAAAGTCTATGAGAAAACACTTGCAAACTGATTCAGCAAGCAAAGGTCAGAAGCAAACCAAAGGTAAATTTCTGAAATATCAAAGGCAAAATTCTTCCTTGGGTCACCCTCTACATCAAGTTGGCTGTTACGCCCTACACAAAAGGTCTGTTGCACTCAAAGGCATAAATGGTCTCAGTAACACAATTTTACGCTGTGATTTATCGCAAACTTTATCAAATTAAATTTTCAAGTTTTGAACTTCAAATTCCAATCCAATTAACAGTATTTAAATATAAATTTTGACAAGTAACCTTCTTTTGTCCTCATACAATTACTGAGTGACAAAACAGCAACTCTAGTTTACTATAAAAAAATTTCATGTTTATAAGGTGTCTCTTCCATTACAAACAGGCAGAAAAAACAAATGTAATACTTTTATTTTTAGTCCAGAAGATCTGATTTAGATCAGCAGACTATATGTAATATTCAATTAAAATGAGTAGAGCTCTGACTTGTACCTAGTATAGACCAACTGTTCCAAGTTACTAATTAAATAACAAAATTTGTCTTGATCTGCTATTTATGTTATTTACTTGTTTCATTAACCCAATTTATTGATTGACATATTAACATTTTATAAGATGTGTATTTAAACTGTAAGAAATAATAATTGCAAGAGTTTTGTATCACTCATTGCCAAAACTGTGGGGAAAAAAAAAACATTAAAATTTCTTTAAAAAGCATTAAAATTTCGAACTGATTCCAGTTTGAAAACTTGCATGTTGTTTCAAAGCTCATTATCATTTTTCAACCCATATGATGAACTACTAAAAAAAAAAAAAGTAGGAGTATACCAAATGAGTTTAAGTACTGCAAACAGAATAATAAAAATAACTTAATGAAACTATTTTGTTGACAATCATGGAATCACACAACAACTGACGTTGGATAAGACCTCTAAAATCATCTACTTCATTCACTGCCTCACCACTATCATGCCCAGTAAACCATGTCCCTGTGTGACACATCTATTCTTGAAAACTTCTAATGCATTACCACTCATTCTGAGAACAATTTTTTCCGAATGTTCAACTTTTCCAAACTTCTAAACTTTCTAAACACAAGTTTACTTTCATTCCAAGGTAAGAAACCTGCTTCCAAGTAGTCACATTCATGTTTTTTATCAAAATCAGAACATCTGTCTTACAGGCAAATGGGCATGAGCTTATTTTTTATGCAAAAGATACACTAAAATACCAGAGCAATGTAAGCCATTCTTCCAGCTGACTTCAGTGAGATACAAAATTGTTTAAAAATTTCTGATAATCTTCCTTTAGCCCTTCTTAAAATTGATTAAACATCTAAGCTAACATCTAAGCTTTTATATAAAGTATACTTGTAAGAGTTTGGTCTATATATGAATAAAACCTATTAAACTACAGACTGTAATACTAGTTCTTCTAAAAATGTGCTTAAGACTGTGATAAATATACCACTGGGTAAACTATTAAAAGCCAAATCATTTTGATTCTGAAGACAGCAGTGCCAAAACCCAAAAAGCCAACATGTGAATACCTAGTATAGTAGTACTAGGCATTGTGGAATCTTTTGGGACTCTGCAAGAAGACAGCACAAGAAACAGACCTGCAAGTCATAGGTATTCTTTTTTTCTGTTTCATTCTTCAAGGACAAAATTTGAGAGGATAGAAATTAGACAAATTCAGCAAAACTTCACTGAAGCAACAATGATTAAGTGCTTTAAAGAGCTGGGAAGAAGCCAAAGTGGAAGTCACCAGTTCCCTGCCTATCTTTCTGCTTTTGTAAGTATAAATATTTAAATTAGAGTTTTTTCTCTCTATAATTTAATTTTTCATTCATGAGATCTCTTTGAATACCACTAACTCAGTACTCAGTTTTGAAGTGATACACCTAAACACATTTAGCTCTCTCAAAAGCTGTGTGACTTACATAGGTTTAAGTGAGGTTTATATCCACATCTTCACTCATTTTCACAGCTTGAAAGACATCCACACAGACAGCTGAGTTTTATGTTTGTAGACAATCGTCACAATTTGCATTTCCAATAAACCACTATGTGACAAGAGACCTAAAGGTGCACACAGGTGAATCTTGAAAACTCAAAAGGAGAAAGAATGATTTCCCTTTTGCATCAGCTAATTAGATATTCAGAGCTCTTTCCAGAAACACTGAAGATAAATTCATCTATCCATCTTTTTTTTTTTTTTTTGTCAGATTTGTCATTCATCCCTTTAATTTTCACAAGTACTTCAAACAATACCATAGTTCTAATATTTTCACCTTTGAAAGAAAGAGTATACACGTTTTCTCCACTGTGACTGGCAAAAAAGATACAAAACATGACAAGAAACTGAGAGGACGTTGTCCAAAAATGCAACAAGTTATCTGAAGGGAGAATAGTTCTTTTTCAGTCTTTTGATCAATATATATCATTCATAAATCTTTTCTGCGTTACTGAATCTAGACAACAACAGATGGTGGAATTAAACAATAAAAAATAAAAGAAACTGTGGTTGTTATCAGATAAAATGTTGTGTTTTGATTACACTTATAAAGCTTTATACACCTCCAATTGTATTATCAAACTATGAGCTGGCTCCTAGAAATCATTCTGATAGTGCAAAACAATTAAAACCAGATGTAATCAGCAGAAAATGTGATCTGGCACAATCATGTGGAAAGAGGTGAAGGGAGAATAGGAATAGGTCTAATGGCAGTCTTTAAAAGTAAGCAGATTTTTCATTCTGTGCTTTTTACTATCTGCCAAGACAGCCATGGGTTTAAAATTTAAGGGTCTCACTCCCGAAAGCCTTAAGACACACAGACCTCCCACTGACTTCTATTAGAATTACGAGCACAAAGGAAGGCATTGGCTCAAAAACAGCTTAAATTCTTCATGAGTAGTACATACATCTCAGAGCATGTTACTACCATTTTATAGATGACTGACAAAACATACTATAAAAGAAAAAGTGTGCAACACAGCAGAGATAATGCTGTGATTAGATCTTAATCTTTCCAGTGTCCTGATGGTGAGAAATAATTGCTCATACATAACTCTAGATGAACAAATTTTGTTATTTGTTGTTGTTTTTCAACACACGAAGTATTCCTAAAGAGGACAGCAACTCTAACCAGTTCCAAGAAAGCAAGCAGACTTTCCAGCCAAAAAAGTAGTACATTTCAGAGGTATTTTCAACATTTAGGGCCAAAGCTTTATTTTTAACCTTGTCTGCGCACAGAAATATTGTCCTCATTTGAAACTGAGCAAACATGATGCAGTGAAGCTGCCACTGGTCAGGCAGTTTTATAATCAGTAATACGGGGGTAGGGGTGCTACACTCAGGAGGTGATAGGCAGTAACTGTGCAACAAGCATTTGGCATATTTATTTAATGTATTTTTTATGTTCTTAGAACTGCTTAGAACAGCTTTGAATATCAATATCCATTTCAGCCACATCAGCGTTTATGCATCTCATTTAGGTACATACTGAAAATCCAGGCTTCATTTCTCAGTTGTTCTACTTTCCCTCAATGCTTCAAAGCCAGCAGACTGACACAGAATGTTTGACCTCAGAGAAGTTAGCTCAATGAAATTTAGGTGAGCAGCCACTGTAAGTGGTTACAGTTGTGCTCCCAAGATGACAACCACTGCAATAGGACTGAGGATGTCACAGCCTGAAGCTACTGGCCGACTTGATGGAAAGACAGGGATAACCTGCAACAATCTGTAACCGAAGACAGCATACAAGGTTCTCTGCTATTGCCATTGCTTCCATGCTGCTCTCTGTGTCATACATACACACTAATACAACTTGAGCCAAAGGTGTATCAGTTCTGAAAAATAAGGTCTAGGAAGACTGACTAAACAAACCTTTCGCGTAAGACAATTCCTTCGGATGGAAAGCTCTCTCTTGCCATGGAAACCTTCATAATTATTTCTAATGCGCTGAAGTAGCATTTTAAAGGCAAAAAAATGACACCGTACATTGATCTAAAACCCATACTTTACTATTTTAAGAGTTCCCCCCTTCTACTCCCACTCAGGAAGAGACTGAGCATGTATCTATTTCGGCTGTTACGAAAACAAACATTAGAAATCACACCATGTCCTTTTTACATGCAGCATTCATATAAAACAATAAAACACTCAATGCAATTACCTTAAATTTATTTTTCTTCTCACAGTTAAACGGAAAATGTTCTCACACAACAATTAGTGTTGAACCCGTGATATATTAGAAAGATTTACTGAGACAGTAAACAATGCTGATAAAAACAAATAGATTCATTTCAAAATCTTCACAAAGGCGCACACAAATAATCTTCAAAAGAATTAGACTGTGCTATTAGATTGAGTAGCTGAGGAAGCATCCTGACAGAATGTTACTATATTTCAGTAACGGAGCACTCTATTGCTATTTTTAAAACCAAATGGCCCCAAATGGATATTTGGTCAGAAATGCAGTGCAGTCTACAAGTGCACATAATTTAGCCAAGAGAAATATGCTGCTCTCCAAAACCATGCACTGGAGAAATATCTGTTAGTAATACTGGTTAGTACTAGAATACTACACTTATCAATAGTTGGAGAAGACCTTGTTGAATTAATTCTTTTCCTAACAGAGAAGTCATGCAACTATGATGACACTTCCATTTCCCTCTACATTACACCTAAATCACTGTGCATTTTGGCCAGACCAGGAATGTCTTTTTATACAAGAGTCTAAGATACAAGGTAGGAGTGCAAGAAGATAATATTACAACACCACCTGTCAGCTCTCACTTGATGCTAGAAGTCATGCTCACAACACAACTGAAGAAACAAAGAAAAAAAATATTGACTTTACTTGAATACATGAATGACCCAGAGGGCAAGAAAGGAAATAAAACCATTTAGAAATCTGATTGCTATTGGAGTAAATTACAATATCAGATTTAAATACAGCTGTAACTGTTCCTAAGTTCAAAAAATTACTGCAGTACGACTGTTCTCTTAATGAAACTGAGATCTGTAAGTCATCTACTGAAAAGAGAAAAACAGATAAAAAATTAATCTAATTCTGTTGGGTGGTAAATTTATGATGTCAGAAGTAAGTTAATCCAAAAAGTTCACCATTTCATCTAATTAGCTGAAACACTAGATCTGCCTGAAAGTTCTTAAAACATTTAAGTATGTTGGCTCTGATGGTCATGCAATAACTATGAAACACAAGCTCCTGATGATGACAGACATACTATTCAGAGCATAAAATAAGTCTGAATGAATAATGACATGCAACTATTAAAACTCAGGTACAAACTCAAATTATATTGACATGTTTTTAAGCAATAAGAACACTGCATTAGAAAAAGTGGTCAGACAAGACATGAGCAAGTAAATAACAGTACTACAGATCCTGAGAAAGGTATTCAGGGATACTGTCAACAGCAACAAGGAAAAAAATACAGAACTGTATTTGTTTCCTCTATTCACACTGCTATCTTTTCAGAAGAATTCATGCATCCATGCAACTGAAAAAAAAATAAAAAATAAAAAAATAAACATACAACAGGCAGTGTTCTAAAGTACATGCTTCCCACAAGTGCTCTTTCTGTCAAGGTATAACAGTTGACTTTCCTATTTCGCTCAACCTTACTCCATAAACCACACCCATATTTTAAATACGTAAGGGAAATTGCTAAATTACTTCTTCTAACAGGGTTATTCGCTCACATGAAATCCCAGGCTCTAACAGATGCAAAGTCTAATTCTTCCTCAAATATTTTCACATTTTCTAGCATTTTATTTCAAAAGATATCACCTCAAAACAACTTCTACAACGTACATCACAAGAATCCCAAGCACTGAGCTAGCAGGCCAGCCAGGAAGTTTGATTCATATTGGAGCTATCAAAAAGAATTTTAAGCTTTCATTAAAAAAAAAAAAAGTTGCTAAGACGATCCACTATGTGAAACAAGTGTAACTGATGTGGTTATGTCTGTTAGAGTCTGCAGATGGCCTGAAACAATGATTTAAATGTATGAACTTTAGTTGGAATGAACAGACCTGCTTCAAGGCTTGTTTTCTAACCATCTGCATTCATCTCTGTGTATAACTTGCACATGTAATTACAAATTTGTGAACATAAATCAGATAATTGCATGTACAAATAACCAATTAGACTCAAAGCACAACAGTACACTCCTCTTTCGATCACATATATGTAGCACATTCACGTATTTCATTTAGTAAGCTTCAGTTGTTCATGTAACAAACACCTTAATATTTTTTTTCCAGTAGAAAAGAAGTACCTGACAGCTACTGCTATTTTGAGTTCTGTAAAACAAAAGGAATAGAAACAACGAGAATAAACACCTGCATAGCAAGTAAGACTAGCACAGCTCAAGATGTCAAAGAACTGGTGTTCATTACCACCTGCAGTAAAGACACATAAAGATTTCCATATTGATTTGAGCTCATATAAGAAAGAATAGAAATACTGTACTACTCATGGTAAGTGTTTTGTGAAAATACCCTGGTTCTCCTGACAATCTGTTAATTAGTAAGCTACTCTTATCCATAACAGTTGATAATGGAGTTCTATCATATAAGTGAATCCACTGTAATATCTGAATGCATTCATCACTTAATTGGCCACAATTCTTCGCAGAAAATGCTGAAACAAGTGAACTGTCACCTTTTTAATGAAGCTGCCTATATCTTAAACCCCTTGCCCTTTAAAAAACTATTTATACTCAAAATGAAAAATTTTATTCTGGTCTCTGCCAGAGACCGTGGTTAATGTTCACTGCCCTTTATTCACCTTATTTTTAATTCTGGAAACCCACACTCATTAACTGTACACTTCCAAGGAATTGCTGGAATCACCTAAATAAAAGCTTAAAAGTGACATCTATTGTAAATTTGAGAGTCACAGTTATGACATGAAATACTGAAAAGACTATTAAATAGTCTGCACAGTTCTAAGTGTGATGTGATAAAGTCACATTATACCAGTCACTACAAACAAACAAACAAAACATTTAAATGAAGCATTACTTATTTGTATCTATGTATGGAGACAAATTACTGAATGCGTACTGAACATTATAACGACAAGTTTCTTTGAACAGACAAGGGGTCAGAGTGAGGTATTTATGGTGGGTAGCACTGTGTAAGTAACTTGTGAAATGAACATACTTTTTGGAGTGTGCTTGAGTGAGCACTGAACTTAAAACACTCAGTACAATCCCAGTCACTTCAACTACACATGAACCAGGAGGTGTAAGAGTGCTGGTTAACCTTGTAGGTACTCTTTATTTGGTAAATGCTTATCATTTTACCCTTTATACTTCACTTTCAAAATAGAGTAAATATGGACACAAAGGGAAAAAATAAGCAGTAGCATATTCAAGGCCAAAACCCATGATCTGTATATTCAAGCCCCTAAATCTCTAGTTCATGAAATGAGGATCCCAAGTATGTTCATAGTTCCAGTCTTCAAAGTCTAGATGTAGCCTTTATGTTCTATTACAGACAACAGAAAAAAACATTTTTATTTTATTCTTCTAGTGGAAAGCAATGAACAATCATCCAAATCTCACCTCCTACTTTCTTAGCATCTAGAACCATATGAAGGATAGCACAATTTTCCCGACTAAGCAACAGTAAGGAAGTGGTGGAGTCACCATCCCTTGGGGTGTTCAAGAAATGTGGTGATGTGGCACGGGTTAGAGGGCATGGTGGGAGAGGGCTGATGGTTGGACTAGATGATCTTTTCCAGCCTTAATGATTCTATGATTACAGCAATTTGGATAATAGAGAATACTTAAGACTCTCAAGTTACAAAATAAATAAAATAAAATAAAATAAAATAAAATAAAATAAAATAAAATAAAATAAAATAAAATAAAATAAAATAAAATAAAATAAAATAAAATAAAATAAAATAAATAAATAAAAAAAAGCAGTACTATAGTTTCAAGCGGAAATACTGAAGTGATACAACCAGAGATACTTGTATTTATTATCCTTTCAACAATTTAAAAGTCATTCAGAGCACTGCTCTCAGGCTACAATCAGGAGATATCTTTAAAAGTATCACCATAACCCCTTAGTGTTTATAGATATTTTATTTATGGGTCTGAAAAACAAGCACTGCACAAAGTTGCCCCAAAGCTGCCTTAGGAGAACTTCTGTGAAACAAGTATGCATCTACTACTGCTAAGGTGTTGTTGTTGTTGTTGTTGTTGTTGTTGTTATTATTATTTCCTTGTATTCTGGTATTTCCATTTGTGTGAAATTTCATGCAATACAGTTACACAGGAAAATACTGAATGATCTCTTTTTATAGAGAAACTTAAAGTAATTACTGAGAATTTGATTTTAAGATGCAATTAAACATGACTTATCATGAATCTGCCCTGTATTCACTTTGTGACTGGAAAACTTAAACTGCACTAGCATCTTTACCTCTCATCTCCAAAACAGACTCTAAGATATTAGACTCTGAAACAAAATTACTGCTGTATGAAAAATCTAAGCGTGTTTTTCAAAAACACCTCACATTTGTTAAAATAAAGAACCCAGAAATGGAAAGAGTGAGTTCATCATATAGGCCAAATGCATATAAATGCATTCTAGGTGATGAATTGTAGTTGAGACACTTCTATTTCATTTTTTGTTTTAAGAACTATGAGTCTTCAAGAGCATGAGGGAGGATGGTAATACACCTAAGACAGAATTTCATTTCAGAGTCTCATGCCTCATAGTATACTCTCAGCTGGAGCCTACTCTATAGCTGTCCAGTAAATATATCCATACGATGTTTGATTGGCATGCTCTGTGCCTGGAACAACTCCAAATACAAAGAATTATCTTTTGGTTCTGTCTATATTGACTGTATCACAACTTCAAATCCTGACTGAGCATTTTATAATGAAATAAAAACTAATCACACTAGTTAAAAATACATTTTATTTCCATGTTCGGAGTCAATTAAGCAAGAATTTAAGCAGGTGCCAATTCCCAACTGCATTTTTACTCTTTATATTGTCTAATTTTCTGAAAGCCTCAGTTAGCTTCAAAAATTAAGTACCTCTGTTTCTACTTCTTACAAAAAAGAATTACATTTTTGTTCACCATCTCTTTGGTTACATGCAGAAAAAAAATGTTAAGTCATACACAAATTTTGAATGAATGATCATCCAAAATCATCCAATAAAATGATCCAAAAGTTATTTTCTCTTGATCTTTTTCTGGCTCATGACTTTTGGATGGATGTCAAAGTTTGGAAACACTGATGAAAGAGGTGTGGGTCAAACTAAAAGGGACGTTTTCAGCAATCCTAATTTTTTTTTTTTTTCCCCAATAAGGTATCTGATTGCTTGAGATTTCATTGCTTTCCAGTTTCAAGCTTCACTCCAGTGCTAAAGATAGTAACAAATGAAGAATATTCTACTTGACTAAATTATGTCTTCTGTGTTGTGGATAAGTAGTTCTGGCAGAATTGTATAATTTTTGTGGAAAGTGATCAATTTCTTAGGTAAAAAAAAAAAAAGAAAAAGAGCAGAAGACTATCTTTGACACAGAAAAAAAAATCAAATTAGACATCAACCTGTTCAGAAAGAAATCTGGTTATATGCTAGGTTGAATGTCACCAACATCCCCATGATTTCACAGCTTTCTGACAAAATATCACATGCAGTATTCTAAAAAGTTAACCAATATTTGAAGAGCAGGGTACTATAACAAAAGAACAAACTAGAGGTGTGTCACAATCAATTATCCTTCATTAATTTTTCTTGACTTCGTACCAGATACATTCTGTTTTAATAGAACCAAATGCAGAAAAAGTATAATGTTTCCAGTGGTGTTTTTTTCTTTTTTTTTTTTTTTGTTTTTGTTTTCTTTTTCATTATACTGCGGTTTAAAACTGAAAACAGTATAAAGACACAGATATGCAAAAGCCTGGCAAGTGAAAAAATAGTCTTTTCCAATTTATCAATTTATTCAACGACTTAAGAAAAAAATTCAAGATGCACCTTAGACTTAGAAATTTAATCCTCACAAAAGCTTACTCTCTCACATAGACTGCTCTTCAGGCAGACCACACAGTGTGGAAGACTCCACAGAAGGGACAGCAAATGCTGTGCTCTCACACAGAGAAGTCTCCAGACTGATACTCCCAATGTGGTAAGTATTGTGGTCCTGAATCACCTTAAAGCAGAGGAGACAATCCAAGACTTCAAAATCATTAGCAAATACTGCTTGCCATCATCTTTTCCATGAAGTAGAGAAAAGAATAGAATGTAGACAGGTAAGCTCTAGCTTCTGTGACTCTGTCACCAAATACTAAATGATGAAATAAGACTATCTGCAGTCTCACCATCACACCACCATACCTGCAAGGCTGAGCATTATACAATCTACACACACAAACATATACATAAATGAGTGTATATCTGACTGTCTAGCATGCATATATGAAGACTACAGACCCGGCAGGTGGTAAGTGGGGCACAGCAGCATTAACATAGTCATCAAAGTAATAAAATGAGCACCACTGTCAATTTAAAAAGAAAAAAAAACAGATATCAATTGCTAATGCATATCAATAGTCAAGGACAAACAGGGTAATACAATTTACTAACTTCTCATGTGTACTTCTATAAACTGACCTAACTCTCGCACTTGTCAAACAAATATATTCCCCCCTCTTTTCTATTTTTTTTTAATTATTTTTACATTACTGTTAAGACTCAGATGTCAACAGGTCAATAGCAATGGTAGAGTGAGATGACTTTCTGAAATGACCACCAGCCTCTTGCAAACCTCTTTCCATAGACAGAGTCCAAGAGTGTGTGCCTTGAACCATCGTCTTGGAAGAGTAATGACATAGTAAGTCAAAAACGTTATGTACATGCTCCCCAAAGATCTTAAGTCAAAATACACATTCATTCTGTACCAGCTTAGCATATGTGAAATTTCCTTTTCATAATGAGAAGGCATTTCAAGATGAATAGATGCAGGCAGCTCTGGAACATAAGAAAAGATACACTCAATCCTGTAAGCTAGTTTCTGTAACTAACAGTCTTGAATGTCATTATCTCTTTCGCTCCTGTAACAATCAGATCTACAAACAGCTTCACTTATCTAAAAAATAGCTTATTACATAAGGGGGCCTTACATAAAGGCCCCTATAAATAAAACCATACTGTTGAAGATTAAGCTATGTCAGAACCTTCAAAGTTTAGTCAGGTTTATTGAAATCTTTTCCATTTTGTTTGTACAAACGTTTGTACACTTTGCTTTAGTGAATTTCTTTGCACTGATACAGGTAGCAAATTTAACTCAGTACTGGAGCCATTAAAAGCTCTACCTTTCTGAATGAAGTATTCTGCTGCAGAACTAGTATTCTTAAATAGTCCACATATAAAACATACTCATGCTGTGGAAAATCATTTAGCCTTTCTTTTTTTTCTTGTATATACAATCACCATGTTGATCTTAAGATTTAAACACTTTCACAATGGTACCTTACAAGTGGTTTACAACCTTGCCATAAATGTTAAACACACAGGATGACATTGAAGATCACACTTTTCATGAAAATGTTTCTTTATTTTATAACCACAATAAAAAGAAAATGCTTCAATGGCAGGTTATATTTTTAAGGAAAAGGAAATATACTTATTTCAATAACAGGCTTATTGTGAGTTAATTAAACTGAAAACTATGTAAACAAAAATCTGAATTATAACAGCTGGTATGAAGTTTTAATTTTTCTCTTGACCTAGTAACTAATTTGAACGCTAACAGTTTGGGAGATCAAATTAAATGAATACAAACATTTTGTTTAATGACATCAGCAGTCAATGCAGAACATCTGTGTTTTACTTTTAAAATGATCAAAAAATATTCTTTTGTTTACATTACAGATAATCATGAGGTTTGTATTTCTGTGTTCAATTTAAGAGGAAAAAAGATCATAGTACCTTCAGGGCCCAAGGAAGCAATATGTTACAAATGCAGGATTTCTCCTTTTTTTTCTGTTTTGTAACCATGGTAAAACAATAGAAATGAACTTTCCCTGAACCTTTCTCCTTTAATGGCCTGGGTCCATGTTGACCCAGCAATACACTCTGGAACCTGATACTATCAAACTGACTGCTGCTAAAGCAATCAGATTCAGGAGAAACTGTACACGGTATACTATAATACTAATTTCAGCATCCCACAAAGCCTGTGCAGAGGCAAGCTATTAAAGTATTATATTCTATTGTTTAAATGTGAGATTAATTCAATAGCTTAAACGCGCCCAAAAACATTGAACTAAATGGCAGACTCTACAGCTATATTGTTATTTGTTTATAATTATAATATTGTGCGAAAGTGAAACTGCAGATAAGGTTCTACCTTCCCCTGTCCCATAAAAAAGGCAAGAAAAAAAAAACACCACTGGATGAATTATCAGTAAACATTATTTGAGCCATTACAGGTTCACATGATCCTGCATTTGAATGAGGCATGTAATTAAATTATCAGAACTTTGTTCTAAATGCTCAAAAGAAGGAATGCATCATAACCACATTTTTAAGGATAGAATAACAGTAGAAACTTTTTTTTTTTTAATCTTTAGAGCACTAAAGGCAACCAGTGTATGAAGACATAATTGATTAATTCCACTAATTAAGATACGTGTTACTCTTGCAATCCTAGCATGATAAATTATTTATTAGATGTGGCACCATTTACCATCAGTTCTGAAAAGACTGTGATGATACTTCAAATTTACACTGTTAGCCTTTGGAAGTTGAACATACGAAGAGTAAGTAAAATATAATTTAAAGTTATGAAGAACCCAATCTTTAAACAGCAGATGTTTCACTACAACAGATTCTAGCTATTTCACAAAATATTTAACAGGTGTTGATTAAAAAAAAAAAAAAAAGACAGGAGAAATGAGAGGAATATTAATCTAAATGAGCCCAAATTTTCCAGAAGTAAGGTAAGTATTCTGTCAAATTTTGTTATTTATGCTGCTTCAATTGAAAGACCTTCCAAGATCTGTTCATCCCTTTCTTTTATAAATTCTCTGGTTTGGGATAACAGAAATCCCATTCTCTAGTCCCTTATAAAAACCCTAGTCCACTATAGGGCAGTTACAATTTAATTTGTTCATATTTCCTTTAATAGAGCTACAAGAGAAAGAGAAGCAGTCACTTACAGTCTAATGTGTAGACTACATATCCAGAATGTGAAAGACTACCTCAATATCAGTACAGGTGTAAAACTCTGTTTTCTTAAAAGAAAAACTAATAATCATTCTGCAGGCAGGACAGGGTAATTCTACCTATTTTACTGAACCTGTGAAGATGGGATTTAAAGATCTACTAAGCTATAAAGAGAGGAAAAGAATAAATGCAACATTAGTAAGAATATTCACTTGGAAGTAGAACTGTAGGCTGTACTCTACAGATGTTTCTTAGTTTATATGCAAACTTTATATAAGAACAGATTAATACTCAACTTTTTCTCCTTAAAGGTGTATGTCCATTTTATCATGACATAGACTCATGCTCCCTTTTGAATCCTATCCAATAAAACCCCAATTTTTTACCTGATTTATCTGAATAACTTGAATAAGGATGGAGAGTTTTTACTTTCCTAGTAAAAATGCAGCTTCTTGGTGATACTGATCTTCATGCCGATGAACTTCTGTGTTTTCTCAGATATATAACCTTACTGTTTGCCAGTGGGTTCCTTCAAAGTCTGCAAAAGTACTCTGACTGCTAAGCTGTTGCAACGGGGGAGGAGGGAGGCCACATCATCACCTCATACTTCTCCTTCTTTCTTGATGTATTTTCTTGAAGAACCTGGTGACCATTTTACTTAAGACTGCAGACATGCAATAAATATTCTCTGATCACACACCTTCCCAATAATTAGGCACAGGATTTATTTTTGGATTACAATCAAGTTTGCTAAGTGAGCACTGAGCAGAAGTAAAAAGCAAATTCTAGCCAAAAACTGAGTTATATTTGATCAAATCTGGTTAAAACTTAAGCCGTCTTACAGCAACACTAGGAAACACAACACTGAAAACACTGAAGAGAAATAAGACTAAAATTGTTGTGCTCTTGTACTTTGAATGTTTACAAGAATTTTCTTCTAGTAGAGTCACTGTGTACAAAGACAATGCTGTACTGCGCAAGGTACAATATAAACTATCTAAACAAACCCCAAATTTGGTATTTTACTACGGCGGTATAAGTGATAGATAACAACACCTTTAACATACAAACATACCAGTGTCATGTTTTTCAGTGTCATGTGGGAACTTCTCAGATACTTTTCCTACAGAACAAACTCTGGAATGTGTTTGGCAAGCAACTTGCACAACTTGATAGTAACATAAACATGAATTACTGTGCTATTGAAAACACAAGTTTTAAAGAGAAAACAGACAGTTTATGGGGAAAGAAGAACTGAGAAGAGATGCCTTGCAAAATGCACCCAGTGACTACTGAATTGGAAGAACTTTGTTTCTTTCTAGTCTCCAAGTGCTTGCCTGCTACTCTATTCATCCAAGTGTGCTTTAGCACATTTTTTCTATATGCTCCTTTTTCCAACTTTCTGCAGAAACTGTCAGGTGGTTTAACTGATTTTGACAACCCACTTCTAGTTCCACCTAGCAAAGCTGAACCTATCTCATCTCATCCACTTCTTCTGAGTCAATTACTTCTTCAGAAAATTGGCTACTTGAGTGGCCGTAACATGTGGCAGTGAGACACCTCCACATGGTGGAGGCAGGGAGCAAAGAGAGGAGTTGAAAACGCAACGCTGTCCTTGTGCACACTCAGTAAGATGAAAGAGTCTTTATGTTGTGGCATGGAGCAAGAGCTGTGAGGAACTTATTAGAATTTCCACTGCCTTCTTTTGGATTTAAAGTAAAATTGCTTAACACCTTTCCAGCATCATTATTGTGCTACTACTGGAAACAGCGGGCATGATCCTTTTTCCTTATAATCAAACAAAAAGCTCCCTTTGATTTTCACGGGAGTTGTATCATACCCATGATAGCTTACAGAAGTAAATGCCAACTTACCTCTGCAAAAAAGAACTTTCAACTTGCAAGACCTTGGTCAGTGTCCCTACCGCTTAAATTAGAACAGAATTCACCAAACTACAGCATTTTTATTTCCCATGCTACGGGAAAAAAAAAAAAAAAAAAAAAACTTGATGAAAATCAGAGTATAGCAGGATGAGAAATAAAAGGAAGCTAAGTAGGAGTTAAAATGGAAACGACTGTCCAGAAGAGAATATTTCTTGCTACTGAGACACCTCATTCCTACATAATGACTGAAGGTGTAAAATATCGGTTACAGATTAAATCTGCTGCTGGCACAATGGTCTGCATGTACGGGATGCTACAAAACCTTGACCAGAAGATGAAGAGTCTGGTCACTCTGTTGCTGTTCCTCAAACACAGATCAAACCATGCTGACAGATGAGGGAAAACACATAATCCTACAAGCCTCTGCTTTCCAAAACACTGGCAAATCAGACAAGATGTGCATGCAAAATAACTGTTTTATTAAAATACTGTTTGCAACTCAATAGAATTATATCTCAAAATACATCCTTGCATACTTAAAACATGCAGGGAAAAAATAAATACTGCAACATACAGATTTTAATTAATTTAATTAATTTCCTTACTCTTTGTGTTCATATTCAGAAGTATCTATGAGAATGCTAAAATGATTTTTAATTAATTTCAGAAATCAAATTAAATTAATATACTACATAGATTAATATATTACATATGTTTTGGTCAAAACCAGTAACTTTTTAATGAATCTTAGTGCATTTTGAAAATACAAAAAACAAAACCAGAAACAGAATATGGAAGCTATTATTACTTTATAAAAATACTTTATGGAAATAAACTTATTATCCTAGCATAATCAAATCAGTGTATAACCTAAAAACTAATACTTGTGAGTATGAAGAAACAACTGACAGAAAAAAGTAGAAAATACTAATTGAAGCAAATGGAACTTTAGCTCACTGAAAACTACTTAAGAAATTTATTTAACTACAGTGTCAATCAAATAACCTAAAATATTAAGTCGTCATTGCCCTTTTAAATCCTTTCAACTAGAATTCCCTAATTGTTCTCTCACTTTATCTCACTGTACCAGTAAGTAAATAAATTAACAAAATAGCTTTTATCGCACAGAATAACCTTTTAACTGAAGGATTATCTCTGGTTTATTTTTCATTTCTTTCTCTGCAGATAGCAGTTCATGCCTCATTGATTAGTTTGCTGAGGTGGTGACCAGAAATGAAAACAAGGTCTCTCAGATATTGCCAAGACCTGTAAATATATGTATAAAAAAAAAAAAAAAAAGCACCAAAGCTAATACATGTTATGCTTCCAGCATACAGTTTCTAAGACACTGAGAGTCAATGGTCAGAAGTGGTTCATTTCTTCCAATCAGTCTGTGCCAGGATGCAGTTCCACTGAGCAATTCTAAAATGTCAGCTGTGTGGTTTGGTTTTGGTTTGTTTCTCATTTGTACTTTCATACCATTTCTCTTTTTCCTTTTTTTTATCATGAAGCTTCACTTATAAAATGTGTCACTCCTAGACGATTAGGTGCATTATTCTTAAGTACTTTTTCAAAATGGGATTTATAAGACTTCCTACAGGAAATTATTTTGAAAATTGAACATTATTTTTGTAAATCTACAAATGTTGCCTCCAGCAATCAGCTGATTTGATTTATTGTTCCTGTTATTTTGAACTTTACTCTTCAGAAGAAAATTTCAGTTTTATGGAAAGAGCTATGTATATCAAAGTCCTCTACCCTCATATCAGGTTTCATTCCTTAGTTAAAGGTATCGTGATTTCAAATGCAATAGGAAATTCTCTGTACTCCTCACTTAGACTTTAGTCTGTCTCTGGAGCCTACCTGTATCACCAAACTCTATTGCTGACTGTGATGATAGCTCCCGTGGTATGAAAAACTGAATTTATCACCACAGTTCTCCCTAGATCAAAGAATACATTTAAAAAATAAAAATAATTTTAGAAAAATGGTATTATACATTACCAATTTAGTGTCATTACTAATGTGGCTGGTTTCAAAACATAAATACTAAAAAACATGTAAATAATAAATATGTACTAGAAGGTTGAGGCGTCAGAGAAGAAACGATGGGGACCATGTGTATGCTGAAATGTTTCAAGGATTGCTGAACAACCTCTATAAACAGCCATCTAGTTCTCCTTCCATTTGATGCAAGTGAAATTTTACTACCAGCTTCTGGAGAAATAGAGATAAGAGTCACAGAAGGTAGGTCAGTCATTTCTTAATACGCAAATGTCATTGACATGGTGATCTACTGCGTTGGACAGTGACATATTATACATTTCTAAAGGGGCAACTCCATGCCTTTCTGAATTGCTTTTTTTTTCAGCTGTCTTCAGATGAAATAAAAAATGTGGAAAATTAAGCATTCTGTGAATATCAGCATACTCTGAAAGTTTTAACCCACACCCCCAAAAATGAAGATAATGCAGTGTTAATTTTCTTCAGACCTTTGTTACCTCAACCTTGCTGTATTCATACACAGATTAAAAGATAATGATTTGCATACAAGATTCACATGGACTTCTCCAGCATGTGAACAACTGATTTCAGACAAGTGCTATATGCTGAACAACATTTCAGGTAAAAGGATCTGTCACTATGGCAAGCAACGTAATTCATTCATTTTCAACAGTGGCACAACATGACAAATCAAGAATAACAGGAAAGAATTTTTTAATGCCCTTGAAGAAAAAATCAAGCACTTTTGTTTTGTTTTGACATTAATTAAACTAAATCTGATAACATCCTTTAATTACACAGCACACACTACTGTTCACATGAAGTATCCACCTGGTGAAAAAGAAGGCTGTCATTTAAGAAATTGCTTAATCATGTGCATAAATTCCTTTATACTTAGGACAGAGTATCTTTTTGATTAAAAGTAAAGTGTCCAGGTTTTAGTGTTAAGAGGCCACTCTAGCTGTACAGCTGGAAGGGGGAATCTCATACCAGGAGTACTGTCCATAAAATCACCTTTGCCTGCTTTGTATTAAAATAAAAACCCAGTAAATTAAATGAATAATCAGATTATCATAACTCATGCATTTATCAGGTTCTGGTGAGCTGACAATATACACGATATTTGTACACGTACATGCACCCATTACTATGCAATAACAAAATTTTACTGTTTTAAGATGATAATGGAAACTTCATAAAGATCTACAATTGTAGTATTTTTTTTTCCTATAGAGTTTACTTTCTTTTTAAATAAATACAAGTTGGAAAATGTAGTTAAGAGTTAGACAAATCATTGTTAATTTTTACAATCTATTATTCCTTTTCTACCTCAGTGATGAGCAGTTGCAGATCTAGCCTCAGAGAAAAGGAAAAACATATTTGATTAATTAGAAGACTGTTACGTAAATCATAAATGCGGGAAAGCAAGAAAACTCTACTTAAAATATACAAGACTGGATATCCCATATATTTTAATAAAAAAGCATGAATTAATGTTTTCTGGATAGATATATTTACTAAAATGTTTTGAAACAACATCTAAGAATCAATTAAATTACATGGGTGTCTACCTACTTTATTTATGCTTAAGTATATTGTATGCTCATAAATAATTTATATTTTCTTAGCTATTTTTACTGACACCAATTCTAATTCAAATTAAATTAACATGTCAAAATCTTAAAGTTTTTAATATTTATTCAACGATTCTTATGGCACGCTGGTAGGATATGCTGCTGCAGAACCACATGTCTCTAGATTCTGAAGTATTTCATATTACCATAGAGTTTCATTTGTTTTTGCCTTTAAAATACCAGAATACTTAGAGACAGAAAATGTTCACAGAAAGCACTTAACTGGAGAAATACTTTTATTTCTATCTTGTAATACTTTTATTTCTGTCTTACTAGGTGAAGTAATAATTTTCATGGCATCCATCTGCTCAAAACTTAATATCAGAGAGATGTTAACACGGATATGTCCATAAAGCTCTGGGAACTGATAAAACAGGAAATAAATTTCTTAACTCTTTAATTTTTAGCTAACATTTTCATCGGTGTCTCAATCCATCAAATCTGAATACACTTTTATTTTAAAGAAATTAAAAAAGTATTAATTTTTGAATCCTTAGAATACTGCATTGTTTAAGTTTTTTCATGTTATGGAGTAGATAGTGTCTCTATTTTAATGAATTATGAGCCCTTTGCCTGTTAAGTTGTCCTTGATCTAAAGATTATGCTGCTGCTAAAGGTACATTATACAAATGTCTATATTCAGTCATCTTTTGTCAATGCTTTACTATCCATTTAAAAGATCAAGATCAACATAAAGGTAATAAAATGATACATAATAGCAGACAGTTATGTTCTCTGTACTTTACTTATCAGTTCTAACTAAGATGTCTTTATCAAAAGGTTCATTTTCATGCAGTAGTGAGTTTATATCAATCAGTTATCCCTTACACCTGTCAGAACGTTCCTACACCCAGATAAATGTGACTGTTATCAGATACTTGTAGAAGGATAATGTAAAACTGCTTTATGAAAACTATTCGTTATTGCAGTTCCACAGATGTTTCCTGTTATAAATATTCTACATTGTAATAAACAATACTAATGGCATTATGTGAATAAAGAACCAAAGAAAAGTCACCTCAAGATACAGTCCTCCAATGCCAGGAGCAAATTTATCATTACTCTGTCAGCATTTTGTAGTATATATAGAAAGCACCACATATGCAAAGCACCAAATGATACATTTTTCAAAACAATAAAGAAAATTCATGAAAAAAAAGTTAGGTTTTCATGGGTGAATCGATTAAATGGACCTGAGTGAGCTGTTTTATACCTAGAATTCTACAATAAAGTTCTCATTAACCAGAAGGTTTTCTATTTAAAAACTAAAGGCACAATATCTTCATTTATATTTGCATAGGATAGCTTTCTCTAATGTATCAATCCTATCAACCATAAATCTGCACCCAACCAAGATAGTATTTAAACATGTATTTTCTTGTGAAAAATTTGTAATATGGATGGAGGCAAATTAAACCTGTCATGATCCAACGATACAACTTGACTATAAGAAGGGAAGATAAAAAAACACATCTGTAGTTCAGTCCACTAAAGCCTTAGTACTGACAGACTACAAAGGGTAGCATTTTGTTTTACTAATTCTGGTAATAAATGTGCTTTTCCAAAATTCTGAAATCAAACTCTTTCTCCATGGAGTAAATATCTGAATTCAAAATTTTATACAAAAGCTGGCTGATCCCACCCTGTCATGTGGATTCAAAATAAAAAATCTCGGTCTTCCTACTACTCTGTATTTTCACTTCTCGTTGTGAGGCAATGACTGTAAAAAGAACAGTGTATAAATCTCATATCAAATTCTTAATGAGTTCATTAACATGGCAGTAAGTTGAAGGAAGCCTCTGACCCAGTACTTGAGAGAGAGGAATTTAGAAAGTAGTTAAGTATGTAACAATTAGGAATAGTTGAGGTAAGCAGTACTACGTTTCAATTTTTCATCAAAGTGTTCTGGATACAGATTTTCTTTTAAATTTCTTCTGCTCAATTACTAGAAGACTGAAATACTGTTACATGTCACTGTAATTCTATTTGTAGGTATCTCTGAATAGATACCTTCCAAGGTTTCATAAATTTTATAAGTGAATCATAGCAGGTATCCCTATATTGCCTACAGCAGCAGCAGTATGGTGAGAAAAATTGCTGTCTTTTGATAGTGGCAGTTCCAGACTATGCAACATCAGTCTGCTCTGCAGTAAAGTTATAAATCTCCCATTTAAAGTGAATTCAAAAATAAAATTTTGATACTGACATTGCAGAACAAGACTTGTCTTAGTAAATCACAATCCACAATGTCTTGCAACTGCAAATATACCAAAATCTAGAAAGGAAGCAAAACTGTCAGCAAACTTTTGATCTTTACACTCCTTCTGCTTTGTTTGAAAGAGGTCAAGAACTTTCTTCTGCTCAGATATGTACCACTATCTTTGGGATCTGCCAACTCTTCCCATGACTCATACCTTTTAGAGCTGTTGCCAAGCCCACTGGGTGCCAACCAAGTCCTATACAATCCAGACAAGTTAAGAGCTGTTAAAAACACCAAACTGCATGTATAATTACTACATTTTGATTACTCAACAAATGTTTCAAACTTTCTGACTTACCACTTATGCCATTTGTCTCAGTGTTACTGAACACAAAGCCACATTATCAAGCCTTCACGAACCTTTCAATTCAATGCAGCAACTGAGCACAGCAAAAGTGCCAGTCTACGTTTAACCCATCACCTGAAATTGCTAGAAGAGAATTGGTTAAAGAGAAGAATTTTGTTGACAGTTTTCACAAGACCAAGGTGTTCGGTCTTGTGTAAGTAGATCTATTGAGATCTACTTCTCCTGAAGTATGGATTTAGTTTATATTACGGTTGATTGGAATATAGCTACAGCTTATTAATAATATCTAAAGGAAATAAATATCAGGTTCACAAGCAGATTTTTTTTATATATGCGTTTGTACTCTAGTTCTGATTACATTTGGCACCAATTTGTTAAATATTCAATGTAACAGTAAAATCTAGTAATTCTACTTTTACTCAGGTGCACTGACCAAATATATTTACAGCTGGAAGGCTGTATGTGTCATGCCTAGTATGTAGACAGTGAGCTGCTTACTTTATGAAGCTGTGCACAAACACCAGTTTTTTTTCCCTCATTTTCATCACATATTTGCTTGTGGACTGAAGGGACAAACAAGTGCACATGAAAAGTTGTGTAACTTGTTATGCACTTGAGAAAGGGTAACTACATAGACTGCATTAAATTTGTTCAGGGTCCTTCAGTATTTTCAGCACTGTATGGTGCATCCACTCCAGCAAGTGCATGCAGGGAGTCCAAAACTGAACTCAGCATTCCAGATGTGGTCCATTCAGCGCTGAAAGGAGGGGAGGAATTGGTCATCTTGACCTACTGGCTCTACTCTTGTCATCCCAGAATTTTTCCCATTATCTCAACTGCAACTCATTTTCACTGCTGACTTATTTCACTCTGTTCTCAGGCTTTTTCTCTGTCATATTTCCCTATTGACAAGATGGAGGTTTGATTTCTGTCTGGAAAAAAAAAAATAAATAAAAGTTCACCAACTGTTTATTTCTTTTGATAGAGAATAGCTCTTGAAAGAAAATACATGAGGAGTGAGTTGCTATTTGTTTCTGCTGTGTAAATTTGTCCAGGTGGTAAAGACTCAGTAGAGGAGTTTTTCTGTTGTGAGCCTGGAGAAACTGTGATTCCTTACTTCCTGCAAACTGGAGTAAGAAAGAATTTTTCTCCCATAATTCCAGTTGGCTGAAAGTTAATCTGAGTCTGAACTGACCTCATTTTGACTGTACTGATAAATAAACTAGACCATTTTTCCTTCCTTGGTTGGAAGGTCAATGTCACACCATAGCTAGAACTCACTTCTTTTCAAAACCATACTGGGCTAACAATGTGATGCTTGTGCAAACCCCCACCCTGGTGAGCTTAGTAGTATATATGCAGCCATTTAAACTCAGTTTGTGGAATGAATCTACTCATGTGGAATTGGCACTGTGCTGAAGATGCCAATTCAAATTCATAAATGTTGAAAGCCAAATTGAGATCTGTAAAAATGTTCTTTTCAAGGAGATCATATAATTACCTATCAGAATTACAACAGATATATTAAACTTCTCACAACATGAAATTCATGCTTTGCAGATAATCTATAAAAAATTCCACTTAAACAATTTGTTACAAACTTTGTGAAGGTCTTCTTGACAAGACTGTATCGTAAATTGTGACCCTGATACAAACTGTACCATACAACTGAGATGAGAATTATAGTTTGTTAAATATGATTACAGAGATACCTTGTGGAACCTTATTTGGAGATCATAATTATGGATTCAAAGACTGTCTTTTCTTTTGCCTTCATTCATTCTTCTACACTCTGTGTGAATGATCATACTCAGAAAGCATATGTAAGTAAATCTGTGTACAAGAAACAAACTACAAGTGCAATATCTGCATCTATTTGACCTCCAGGTTAGAAGTTCTCATATGAATCTCTTTAACTTCCTTAGGAAAAAGTGTAGTTACAGATAGATAGATGATAGATAGATAGATGGAGAGAAAGAGAGATGAAAATGTAGACACATACATGAAGAGATATGTATCTACATACAGGAAGAAATTATAGCCTAGAGAAGCTCAGCTATGTTATTTGCTTCAAATTTCTCTACTTTGTATGTATTCACAATTAATAGCAATCCAAATCTGTGTTAACAAACGCTATATAAAAGTTGAGACTTCTTATTTTTCTGTGCACTCTACCGCCTGTGCTTCATACAAAAAAGTTACTAGAGAGAATGCAGTCTCTAGGCAAACAACAACAAGTAATTGCTCAAAGTTTTTTTGTAAGCCCAGCCTAATTGATACTATGAACGTCTGTATTATAAACAGAAAGACGTCTAAAATAGCTCATGCAGGCTAACACTGACATTGCTGAATCAAATGCACTTCCTCTACTTAGCTCTTTTCTATGAGAACAGCTTCACAATCTTCCTTTCCCCCACTCTTGCTAGTTCATTAACTAATTAACTATTACCCATTTGGGGTCATTACTGGATCACCTTATAAAAGTTCTTCATGGAGAAGAAGGAAAAAGATTCATACAGCCTTTTGTTGACACAGTCACCATTTGGTTTGTAAAAAGAATATGTCAGCATTCAGTTGAAATAATTGAAAAAAGATTTATTCTGACACCTGTCTTTAAAACACAAAAGTATTGTAAATCACTTCCAGTTCTGAAAAGGACACATATCTTGGTTCCATTTTAGTAGAGGAGGATGAGAGAATTGAATAGAAATGAAAATCACTTTTACCTCTTGCTCATTTTCCTCCTTTCTTTCTTTTTCTTCTAACGTCCAAAAATACATATATCATCTGCACCCAATTTGGCATCAAACATCCATTCAAACTTCCTACTCACGCATTTTCCAGACCTGTTAACTGCAACTTGATAATTACAGACAGGAATCATCTATATTTGGATAGTGGTCAAACAATATATTCTTTCCAAATACACTGATCTTCATGCCAGTCACACCTCTTCTTTCCTTTTCACCACTGAAGAATTTGAGATTTCATCTGCCTGTCAGAATTTTGAGAGTGCACTCACAATTACAAATGCTCTGTGACTTCTTTTTATATCCCTGTGCATGTCTAAAGGGATACACAAGGGCTGTAACGCATATCATGGTAACCTAAGGACATTCATACTTAGAGAAAAGATCTGTTTATCCACAAACCATGTTTCTGATATAAAAAAGTACCAGATACCTATTAAAAATTTTTCAGAAAAGGAAAAACATTCAAGTGATACACATTATGAGGGTATGTGCCCAGCCTTCCGTAATTTGCACCCTAGGAATTTACGGATACTTTCTCAGCTGTGCTTCATCGTTTTTATGGATTTTTCTAACCTGAATTTTTATTATCATTTCTTGAACCTGTATCAGTAGTTGGCAACTACAATGTCCTGTGGCAGTATATCTGGCAACTTAACTATGACTGGTGTGAAGCAGTGACTTTTGTTTTATTAAATCTACCATCTGTTAGTTTCATTTGATGATTTCTAGTTCTCTTCTTTGAAGAATGCTCCCTTTTGACCTTCTTACTCCACTCCCAGTTTTACAGACTTTTATCTTAGCCTTTATCCCTTTCATTCTCTGCTTCTCGTTCCCAGTGATCTCTTTTCTAGTCAGAAAGTTTCTTACAAGTTTAATTGTTAATATACTATCACTACCCTTTGTTATCTGATTGTTTATGAAGATAAAGATGCATTTTCACACACATCCATGGGACTTCAACAGTGATCCTTCTCAGACAGTAAATAATATAAACTAAATTTAGATTTTTTTTCTTACATTTAAAGCAGTTGTTTTCAAAATAATCCACGGCAGCGTAACCACCCTGCTGAGGAATCTTGTAAAGAACTTTTTTTAGGATCCAAAGTAAGTGTTATCAACTGGGTAGCTTCTCCTTGCATATTAACTCTTTTAGGAAAAGCTAACTGATTTGTGAGACATAATTTCCATTGACAAAAATAGTGTTAACTCTTCCCCAGTTTTACCCTATTCATCTAATGCCCAATAGCATTTTTCTTTCTACTTACATCTGAAATAAAGAACCAGACTTCCTGCACTGCAGTTCTCTGAACACTTTCTAGAACCCTTTTTAAATATCTCTTTTGCCGCTGTTCCACTGACATCAGTGGAATTCTAAGCAGGTGGTTACACCTTTGTGTTAACTATTCAGATATTTCATACCTGAGTTCCCTTTAAACCAGAATGCCACTCAGCTCTTGGGACTCATTTTGTTAAACCACGCTACATCTTCCTTTACTGACAGTCTTGTTTAGCTTTTTATTTATGTTCCAGCTAAGCAGGAGCATTCAGAGGAAGTAAGTACTTCCATACTGAGGCAAAGTCTGCTTCTCCCACAGGATCTCCACATCTGCAGGCAGATGGTCCAAAGAGGATCATCTTGGAGGTGAGGGTGTGTGGGGGACTTCCACGTTACTGAACCAGAAAAGTCTGATCCTTCCTTACCTGTCCTTGTAACTACTTAGCAAAAGGAAACAGAATTAACACCCCAGTTGCCATTAATGCAGCTGGAGTGTGGATAGAAGACCAGCAGCCACACGAAACTGAGGAGGAAGAATCTTCACTGCTTAGTCGGAAAGTGAGTTACTGTTAAGCTGCTGTAGTTGGAAGGAGAAGATGGAAGGATGAGTTTCTGTATTTTTTGAAGTTGTTAAATATTATGAAGAAGATTACAGTTATCAACTGAGAAGACTTTTTGTTTGTTTGGTAGGGTTTTTTTTTTTTGAAAGAGACAATTTTGACAGTTGACAGTATACAGTACTGGTGTAAGTAACACCGCAAAAAGAGACGAGATCTTGGCAGAAAATGGCTGCACTTCCCTTTACCTTACCCTGGTACCTTATCAAGGTACCATTACATACAGTACAGTCGAAAATTTACCTGTAGAGACTGATGGTTCAACCGTATGGGCACTACCAAATAAAGTAGGCAAACTGATTCACTGAAATGAAGCCAAAGAGCAACATCTTGTGCACCTCCAATGGCTGAATTTCTGAAATTTGCACAGATTTCAGTAACACTCTTGGTAGTGTCACACCAACCTAAAAAAGGTGTAAGAAGAACAGGACTGGTCCCCTAATTCCAAAGTCAGCTGGGAAAAGCAAGTACTGTTGCCAAACACTTTTATCTTACAATTATGCTTGCTAAATGTTATTTACAACCGTCTGTGTTATTTACCATTTTATCTCATTATGTATTGTCTAGAGATGCAATTTTCAAAATGGGGTGGGAACACCTTATTTTAGTGGAATTAGATCTAACATTTAAAACATTCATATAGTCAATCATACTTTAATGAACTCTTCTGCAGATACTGTTTATTTCTGGAAAAGTTTTAATAACTTTTCCTGTAATTAAAAATAGCATACAATATCAGAAGCCAGCAGCAATTAAAGGTAATCAAATTTGGGAAATTGTGTAGGAAGTACAAAAAAGATCTGTAGATATTTTGTTAAATGCTTATTATCAGCTGGAGTACTGTTTGCTTCACAAAATAGAACAATGCTTATCATTAAGACATAAGAATATTTCTACTAAGTTCTTTGCCTGATTTTCTTCTTCAGAAAATGCACTGCATGTGAAACAAGTCTTCAAAAAAAACAAGGCCTAAAAAAACTACTACTCAGGGTGCCTTTGAGGATATTTAATTAAAATCTAATCCTGCATTCATTAAGGCTCACATAAATTAAGCTGTCATTCATAAGATTTATGGATTCTCATTTGCATATTGCATACAATTCATCAATTACTCAAGTATGAAAGGAGCACATTTCCCTTGGAGCTGCATGCTACCCTGCCAACATTTGAAATGAGGGAAAGAGCAAGACTGTCAGGCATTCACACAAACTTTCTTCCAAATGCCTGCTCCTTGATTAATCTAATTTTCTAGATATTCCTTACAAGATACAACAACAGCCCTTCTGCAAATTTCTATTATTTCTCCTGTCTTCATCATAAAATCGCCTTGTCTCCTAATAATACTTCATGTCTGACTGATTATTATTTGTTTGCTAATGATATAGCATGAATGTTTTCTTTATATAAGTCCATAATGCACACATCAGAGTTAAAACAAAATGATTAGTATTTTCAGCTTTTTTGTTTGTTTAACATCACTAATTTGCTCAGCTGAGCTTAAAAAAAAACACTGAACAATGAGAAAAAATTATAAATCTATCTCTAAACAGAATGTTTCTTTCTACTAAGTTTGAATATTTCTGTTATAGTGGTGTTGTGCACATAATTAAAACATTAAAAATTAACATTAAATTATAATTACAAGGAGACAGCAAATGTTTAATGGGAAAAATCATCGTATTTACAGCCATTATGGTGTATGCCTGACTGCAGTTATAAAGTTCTGGGCAAAGTAGTGTTACAGATAAGTTTGTTTTTGCTGTACAGAAAATGTGCTGTGTTAATTCAATTCTCTTCTCCAGGGAGTTAATCTTAATTTCAGCGGCACAACTAGGAAGTAGCAGTTTTTTGCTGGCCCAGTCACTGGCTACTTTCCAAACTGCATGTGATCAGGTGCTGAATTTAATGCATAAAACTCATTCACGTCTAGGAGTTTCTAAATTAAAATATATGTATGTATCAGCAATGTCTAAAATTACTCTTAAGGCTCTGTCTAACTTACGGGCTCATTTTAAAATGTTAATTATCAAGTGAAAAAATAGCATAAAAACATCAAAACTTGTTATATTTTTTTTTCCAAGAAACATTATCTTTAAAAAATAGGGAGCTACAAAACAAGAAAAATTCAACCAATTCCAAATATTTCTGAATTTCTCAGAACGTACAGTAACACTTTGCTGTGCTACTTCCCAAACCAAGCTAATAGATTTTTATTTTATTTCAGCATGAAAAGTATTGGAGCCTTTAAATGTGTGTAATATAAACCAAAGAATCTTGGAGCAGATGGTGAGCAAATTAGAAATAAATACTTCAAATATTAGTGATCTAAGGTTTTATTGTTCAAATGTGTTCAGCACCAAGTCTAGCTTAAAAGTCATATGCTGCCTCTCATCACAGAGGGACTGTTGAACATTTGGACTGGATTACTGAGTGGCAAACAAATATTTTTTCTCTTCTCTCTTCCCTCAAATCTGTTTAAAAATGAAGAGAGATTTCATTCTAAACATAATTGCTAACATAATCCCATGCGAATAAAGTTAACTAACCCTGGAAAAATAAACAGATGACTAACTTTAATCAGAGAAATGAAGTCATCATTATGCTTGGTTTATAAAATAGATTTCCATTGTCAAAGATAACATAACAGGGCGGCTTTTTTGCTGTTGTTTTGGTTTGTTTATTTTGAGCTAGCTGCTCTACTGTAGACTGTTTAGGTCCATCTCTGAATTACTACCGCACTTATTGTCTGCCTTTTTAACTGTTGTATTCTCTGAGTTTCAAATTTCTCAGCATGAGCTGTCTGCTTAATTCTATCCAAGTAGTGTGTAATGAGAAAAGAATTTTCCCTGTCTACAATAATATAGCTTTTTTTATTTCCTGAACCCAAAACACCTGTTCAGTTTTTCTATTTAAAGCTTTGTAAAGCAACTGCCTATCTCAGTACATTTGTGCTGAAATGAAAGGCAATCAGAAGGAAGCTGTGACTTCTTCAAACTCAGTCCAGTACAAAGCATCACCCAAGGGGCAGTGTCTTGGCTCTGGGGTCAGATGGGGGTCGCTTCATAAAATTACCAACAGACCTTACAAGTGACCATACTTATGTTACATCTAAAAAAAACAATCCTAAATTCAATTATCTGTTTGCAGGAGATTTTTTAGATGAGCAGCAATAAACGACCATAATAGACGACTACAGTATAATGACTATTCAAACTCTCTCAGTCTGAAAACTCCAACTCTTAATAATCTTTAGAACTGCCTATATTAACTTTCTCTTTTTAATTTTAAATCTAGGCCAGATGAACTTACTGCACCTTCATGACTGGTTTATCCCTGTTACAAGTAGCTCATTTGAAAAAGTACATTCCAGAAAAAATAGAAGATAAATAGGTGTGTCCTGGACCGAACACACTTCCAAATAATAATGGAGTTTGCGTTCCATCAAGCTAAACCTCTCAAAGTTTTTTAATTTCTCTATATTCAGAGATTAAGTGTTTGAATTCAGGATATTAGAATGAAGGCAACAGAATAAGACGATAGTCATTTAGTATTATTCTGAGTCGTCTGTTTTTCAAATTTAATGTTTGTCTACATTTTCACCTGTTCATTTAAAGGTACATCTGAAAATACAAGACTTCGTATCATTTTTAGACTGAGGAAAAGACTCTATCAGCCTTCCTTTGATATCTGGAGAAGAGAGAAGGTCTAGCCAAACAATTAGCCTATCTACCTCCATTATTACAGCAAAGACGTAAAAAATATGCATCAGAAACAAGGTTTATAGCTCTGAAGGCATAAAGAGGGGTGATTTCTCATTAACAAGAGCAGTATGGAAAAATACAAATAGGAATCTGCTGGAATATGTGTTTAGAAAAAAGTTTATAAACATTAGTCTAATGTCTCTTCAGTCTACTTGAATTTACCTGCCCCTTTCTTTCTCTCCAATTTATTCATAAAAATGAGGAAACGAGATGGGGAGGGTGCGTGCAGCAATAACTATATGGAAAAGAGGAAAGTGTTCCTCTTGAACCACCCATATAGAGCAACAAAGAACATCATCATCTCTTCAGGGTACACATAAAATGCTAGACTTAGAAACATAGGCACCTCAACTGCTAACATAATTAAAAGCTTTCCCTTTCTCCATTCCTGTTAATTATTTTCAAATCTGTGTAGATATAACACCTTCTTCCTTCCTTTTCATTAGCTCATGAATGTCTGCAAGACAGAAGTTCTGTTCTGATAATACCTGCAGAAGCACAAAACCCCTCCTGTGGATGCCAATCCAGTGCCAGTGAGATTTAAATGCTGGAGTTGGTTCAAACACCTATGAAATTTTCAGATAAAATCTTTATTTAAACAAGTTAGGATTGAAAATGCATTTCATGGGAGTTCCTGTAACCTCACCAAAACATTATCATTTCCTTGCAAAAACTCTACATGCTTTAAAAATTAAAAAAGGTGGAATTTGAGAAACATGAGACTCCTTTGTTTCAAATGTCACGTAACACACTGCTGTTTGTTTGGTACAACTTATACGAAATTCTAATCCTCCAAATTTTCATAAACATATCCAAAGCTGAAAACTTTTTCAGGGATTATGCAATCCATTTTCCTTTTGAAGGAATCAATTTACACAGGTGTAATTAGAGCACATGTGAAGCTATCATTCACAGAGTGATTACCTTAACTAAAATTACGAATACCAGTTGAATACATCTCCACACACTCACACAAACCTTAAAACACTGGGATCATATTTCTAATCAGAAATCAACTGCATTTATAAAATATTATTTCATTTCACCATATCCAGCTGCATGCAGAAATACTTTAAAAGAATTAAGCACTCAGTTTTCCTACATACAAGACTCAGAACGAAAACTAAATCATGACGTGACATGGTTTTGGCTGGGACAGAGTTAATATTATTTGAAGAGGCTTGTATGATACTGAGTTAAGGATTTTTGATGAAAACGTTGATAACATGCTGATGTTTTAGCTGTTGTAGAGCAGGGATTGCACTGAGCTATACTTATGCCAGCTAGGAGGCTGGGGGTGCACAAGGAGCTGGGCCAAAGGGATATTCCACACCGTATGACATCATGCTCAGCAATACAAGCTGAGGTAAAGAAGGATAAAAGAGAAGGATGTTCAGAGAGATGGCATGTGCCTTCATGAGAAACTGTTGTTAAGTGATGGGACCTGCTTTCCTGAGAGTGGATAAACATCTGCTTGCTGATGGGAATCAGTGAATTAATTTCTTGCTTTATTTTGTTTGCATGCATGGTTTTTGCTTTACCCTATAAAAGTGAGAAAGTGTCAATATGCCTGAGGGTAGGAAGGCCCTACAGAGGGATCTGGATAGTCTGGATCGCTGGGCTGAAGCCAATGGGATGCGGTTCAACAAGACCAAGTTGCTGGATCCTGTGTTTTTGCCACAACAACCCCAGGCAATGCTACAGGCTTGGGACAGAGCGGCTGAAAGACTGTGTAGAAGAAACGGACCTGGGGTTGTTGGCTGAAGCTCGGCTGAATATAAGCCAGCAGTGTGCCAAGGGTGGCCAAGAAGGCCAATGGCATCCTGGCTTGTATCAGAAATAATGCTTCCAACAGGAGTAGGTAGGTAATCGTCCCCCTGTACTCAGCTCTGGTGAGGCTACACTTCAAGCACTTTGTTCAGTTTTGGTCCCTTACTACAAGAAAGATACTGAAGCCCTGGAGCACGTTCAGAGAAGAGCAACAAAGCTGGTGACAGGCCTGGAGCACAAGTCATTAGAGGGGCAGCTGATGGAACTGAGATTGTTTAGTCTGGAGAAGACAAGACTCAGAGGAGACATTCTTGCTCTCTACAACTACCTGAATGGAGGTTGTGGCAAAGTGGAGGTTGGTCTCTTCTTCTTTGTAACTAGCGATAGGACAGCTGGCACAGGCTGCCCAAGGAGGTGGTGGAGTCACTGCCCCTGGAGGTGTTCAAGAAACATATAGAAGTTGTCCAAAGGGACATGGTTTAATGGGGAAATATTGGTGGTAGGTGGACAGTGGGACTGGTTGATGTTGGAGATCTTTTCCAACCTTCGTGATTCTGTGATTGTATGAAAGCTGTCATTATCACAACCATGAGTTCTTGCACTTTTATCATTATAATTCTATCCCTCAACACATTCAGGGAGAGTGAGCAAGTGGCTGCATGGTGCTGAGCTGCCTGCCAGACTTAAGCTACAACATGACCCTAAATTCATGGTGAATCTAAAAATATAAAATGTCTTTTACATAGAGAGATATTTAAAAGTCTTATATTTAAATGAAAAAATAAAAATGACATCCCTTAAACTGCTTTTGTAGCTTAAAGAGCCAAGGCTGACTAAGTGCATCTTGCCTCAGATTTTTTTTTTTTTTTTAGCAAAAGTGCTAAACCATAGGTATCTTCACCTCAGCCACCTTTTCTTTTCTATCTTCATAAACATTTTTGCTGTCCTTACACTGCTGTAATTTCAACTAAATGGAAATGAAACAGGAAATCAAACTACATACTGATATAATTCTTTGTTATATATTACTAGAAAACAACGTTTACTCAATAGCAGTAATTACTTACAAAATGAGGGAGCTTCACTGAAAATAGAGGGGAGATTTAAAAAAAAAAAAAGAAGAAGAAAGGAGACCATTATAATGAAAATCATTTGTTATTACATGTTTATGTCGATATGCATAAACACAGGCAATTTTGATCCCACACTCACTTAGAATTCAGGTAAGTGGGCTACTGGGATAAAGGATGTCAGCTCCTATGTGAAACTGTCTTCAGGTTCAGGTTTTTTTTTTTTTTTCAAAGAATAAGAAAATCACATTTGATTTGAAACCTTTAAGAATAACATCTAATGTCAGATTATGTTTCAACTATAAAGTAGCTACTCAGATACTAACGTATCACAACTAAATTCTGAAACACACAATGAAGCATCATGTCACAATTAGTAAAAATCAGTTTCTTCTCTTTCTAAAAAGAAATGCTTCTTTCTACTGAGTCAATTTTAAGTCAACTAGGAACTTCTTAGTTGCAGCTATAGAAATGGAAGGCTATGCTTCTGAATGTCACTATATAATACATGAGATGCGCACATGCAGGTGCCATGTTTGTGCATTTATGCAACATGATATGACAAGCACACTCCATGGAATCATGTTATATGATTATCATTATTGCTAAAACAACAAGCTTTAAGCCAAGTGCTTGGAAATATCCAAAACAGTCTTGAAAAGACAAATGACCTCCTTCTCTGTCTGCCTAAAACCACAGCAGTTAAATAAGACTGTGGGAAAACTCTGGCACTGATGACTCATACAAAGCACTAGCAGCTTAGAGCAATAATCGTAATTCTAATTTCCAAACATGGCAGATAGGAACTTATTTTTATTCTTAATTTCTGGACAGCTTTCCCTCTTCTGTTACTTTAAACAATTCAAAATCTAGGTCAGAAGTATTGATAAGTGTTTGAATTTTAAAATGAGAAGTGAGTCTAATTATATTCATCACCGACAGAGAAAACTTATTTGTCACATGATACTCTGATGAAGTGCCCTGTATAGAGCTGAAGGTTTCATCACGTCTGCCTACTGAATGTCAACAATTACCACACTCTGTTCCTTAAGCAGAAGCTGCCTATCTCCAGAGAAATCTTAACAAGGGAAGACAGTAAGAAACATAAGGGGCCCAAAAAGTCCCTAAGAGTATTAAACTGTATCCTCTTAGGCTACAAATGTATTATACAAACTACAGACATAGGAACTACTTAAACCTCTAAATTCCACAAGCCTGAGTCAGAACTGAGTACAGCAACAACCACCAGAACCAACAGTCCTAAATATTTGAATGAATTTAGTTAGAATGGATTGAACAACAGCTACAGTGCAGTTATTGAACTGAAGTTCCCATAGGGACTTCAAACATAGCACAACACAGAAAGTAGTATCTCTAACACAGCATTTTAAAAAAAGATTCAGAGAGCAAAAAGTAGTACTGAGATTCTCCATTCACCAGCATAATTTTTTTTTCTGTTCATCCACACATCCCCCTCAAAAGTAGAAATCTACACAATTTTCACTACGGGCATTTCTCCCTCAAGTATATTTTCACTCACAGCTTTAAACTCGTCTCCGCTGAATCAATCAGTTTTCAGAACCACTAATGGTTAGCAGGGACACTTTCAATTCCATTTCTGTATCTTAAAAGGATAATGTAACTCAAATAGCATTCTATACTTTCCACTATACTTAAAGTTTCAGAGACAACTAAAATAATCATACTACATAGGACGACAGATAGTATCATATGAGAGATTTATACAGCATATATGCAGACAGGCAGTGATACGTACTGATGAACAACTGTAGCCAAAGGAAACCACTGAGCGGTATCACAGAATCATAGAATGGTTGCTGACCTTAAAGGTCATCAAGTACAATCCCTCTGCCAGAGACAGGGACACCATCCTCTAGACCACGCTGCTCAAACCCTGGCAAACCTGACTTGGAATCCTTCCAATGATGAGGCATCCAGAACTTCTCTGAGAAACCTATTCAAATGTTTCACCACTCTCACCGCGAAAATATTCTTCCTTATCAAAAAGGAAATAACAAAAACCATTGAACAACAGCAGGACTTAAACCTTTGAACCTGGATGACTTGTTTGCCTTCTTTTCTTTCTTTCTGAAGCACTCTGCCATATTTACACAGTGTTTTTCATGAGTTCGTAGAAGGAGTAAGTAAGGTCAAACTATAATTCTTCCTGTGAGCTATACAGAAATAACAGTTACAGACAACAAGAAAGAAGGCTATGTATTTGAATTATTCTGCCACAAAACAGATTTACTTGAAGAAAACATTAATGATGACATCGTCTGAGATGTAAAGACTGATAATCGCTGTCTGAGGTAACTTAAGCTGTTAACCATTTTTAAGCTACTTTTTCTTACGAGAGTCTTCCTTTTAAAGGAGAGCTTAGAGAATAAAACATTTAGCTATTTCTTTTCCTTAATGACCAGTAATGGTAGAAATTATATCTTTAATCTATTCTTACAACCACTAAGTTTTTATCTTGAAGTGGTATTCATCCTGCTGCTCAACACCTAGAGATGATCTCAAAGTCTCTTGTTGAAAACAAATATATATTTTACTGACCTCAGAAATTTCTTCTGTATATCTTGTAAAACTTCTACTCTTTGTCTAAGATAATCCATCAAAAAATGAATTTTCAAGTTACTCAACAAAATACTAATAATTTGGAAAAAAAAAAAAACAACAACAAAAAAACAGTAACTGTCAGATAACATTATTCTAAATGAATTATCCTGAATGAAAGAAAGAATGAATTATCCTGAATGAAAGGAAGAATGACTGCAGTTCCAAGTACTGCAATAATGAAGAAACAAGTTTTATGTTTGGGAGCCAGAAGTAAACAGAAAGCAATAAAAACTGCTTAAATCAAAAAATGCCAGAAAGCTACCTACCAGTTGTGCAGTACTTTGTCAGATCTGGTGACACATAAAATTTCAAAAACCTTTCTGACTTCACATTTTCAAGGTACGTAAAGAAGCGCATGTTCTTTTTAAGAAGCATACTGTATACAGTTCAGTCACAGATAGGTCAATAAAAGGATCTGTTCCCTTCCCTTGTATGTGGACAGCTAAAATACAGATGCTGTCATGTGAGTTTGTCACTCTGTGATCTTTCTATAATCCATGTTGAGAAATAAGCACTTTTGTCACAATTCACTTGACTTATTTTATGTGCACACCTAAAGATGATAATAATTGTACTGTGTAATTTGTCTCTGCTGATGCTATGCAGAGACTAGACGACATTTACATGGTATACAAGAAAGATTATGCAAGCCTATTCTCACCTTTGCTTTTTAAAACTTAGAAGTGATTTTCCCCATCCTAAAAAGTCAAGAAGGAGACTAAAGTGTTGGAATCTACACTCCAAATGGCTTTACCTTGCACAGACTAGCCTCTCAATCTTAATATTACTAACTCTTCTTCTAAATGTGGCAAAGTTCCTGACTTTTCTTACGTTTTCGCTTTAAACCAACTTTAAATCTGTTTCAACATAAAAAGAGGAGAGAGAAAAATCAATTGCAGCATTTAAAATTAATTTAAATGTAACTACTTCTGAATTAAATCTCAACTTTTTATAAAGGCAAGAGTATCAATTTATAAACAATGAGTATAAACAGCTTCAGGTGAGTTCAATGAAACATAGAGAGCATAAGATAAAAATGGAGGCATATTCATCGCTATGTTTAAAATTATCTGTCTCCTTCAATCACTTAAGAAAATATGTAACCTTCATCTCAAAAGTCTGGCGTTTCTTCACATCTCACTCAGAGAATAAGGCAGACACTGTTCCATTTTTCACATCTCTGTCAGTATATCCTGCTCTTGGGAAGTTTAACATCATCAATGCTTCTGTCAGACATGATCAGTTAGGCACAGATATAGACACACACTCTTATCTTACTTTTTTTTTTTCCTGTGTTTTGATTAGTAGTCATGGAACATGATACAGAAAAAGTTCTTAATGAAAAACACTGATTTTGGTCAACATTATATGAAAATTAGCTGTAGTTATCATGTTTCAGAGTGCATTTTTAAAGAAAAAATTATGAAGAAATGTGATTAAGAGATCAACCAGGTAGTTGCTGTAGATACAGCAACAACTGCAAAACAGCTTATAGGACATATCTGGAATTTGTTTACATGCCTAAAAACTACAAATCACTTTTTGCAAAAATTTTTCAAAGAACAGGAAAATATAAAGCAGTTTATATGAACACCTGAAAGGGTGAAGCTAATGGCAAGTTTAGAAGATTCTTAATATATCAAACACAGATCTTCCAGCTAAGACAAATACAAAAATTTTAGGGTTGAATTAGTTCACCAGATGTTGTCTATACTAGTTATCTTTGTGGCTTTTAGAGCTTCGAATAAACAAAAAGCAACTTGACTGAACTTGGTTTACTTCTGACTCAACAAAAAAAGATTTACAAAGCACAAAACAAAAATTGGAACTAGACATTCTTGAGGATACAAGGTCATCTCAGTATTTAAATCTAACACAATACACAATTATTTTTTAAAATAATTAAAAAATTAATTAAAGAAAAAGAATCAGAAAATATCCTGTAGACAAAATTATGGTTTTCATGGGACAATTCCCATAAGAAGAACACAAGGGTAGTTCTTTTCTGTTACATCTCCAGTCATTGTAGGTTCGCTAGAGACTGTTAATTTTGGCCTTACGGTGTGTCACCAATGCTCCTGACATTTTCTTTCGAGTCCCACTGGTGTGCACTCAGCCCTTCAGCTTTCTTAAGTAGAGATATTTTTTATTAGCCAACAAGCTAGACCAGGTTCTCTCTCATCACGACAATTCTTGTCTGCCTACAGAACAAGTAAAGCTTTACAGTTTTTCTCAGCTTCTGAACAACTATGGACTTCTAGCAATGTCTCTGTTTCATGCGTACTGGCATCATTTGTGATACTCCTTAGCAAGTACTAAACAGTAAGAATGCTATATAACTTAATTGAAAATATTATATTTGCATAAAAGTGTGTACGTCTAGATCATGTTCATAGTTGATAAAAATAAACTGACTGCACATATAACAAAGGATGCAAAACAGTAATGGCTTTTTCAGTTATCTACATTTTAAAAATGATTTGTTCCTACACTGTCAGATCTGAAAGGTCAGCTTGCATAATAAGTACAGAAAATATATTTATTCAGTGGTAAAACATAAAGGTATTAATTTTGGACGTAAGTAAACAAAGAGTGTAAAATATTATCTGCATGAAAAATGGAAAAATCACAGTAGATAGAAACCAGTAGCAAAGTTTCTCAGAAATTAGGTTCTGAATCAGTCTTGTTTAATAATTTCACTAATGACAGTGGCACATTGATGACACAAAGTTGGAAGAGCATCACACTGAAAGAACAAGATGGTCTTGAGGAAAGACGGTGAATTTTAACTGAACAGTATAAGGTCACTTGCTCGTGGGCTATAAATATCAGTATATGCTGTAAGCCAAGAACTCATATGTTGGGAAAAACAAAGGAGGAGAAATATCTGCATTGGCTGATCTTGGGATCATCACTATGAACCACAACTGTGGCAAGGCAATTAAAGAGACAAACTTTATTCTTGATCATATGAGGCAATCTATTTCTTGTAGAAATATGAAGACTTCAGAAACTATGATCAACATTGGTGACAGCAGTCATGAAGAGATATATATATATATCAAAAGGAACTTTACGGAACAGATTAACAAAAACGTAACTGGTTGAGGAAGGGCTACACTAAAGAGTTCCCACAGTATGACTGTTAAGGAAGCATAAGGAAAGACCTCAGGGACATACCTAGTACCACAATACAGGAGAAAACTATCTCCACAATACAGGAGAAAACTATTGAAAATGCTTCATAAAAATGAAAAAAAAAAAAAAATTGGATATTGACGAATTCTGAAAAACAAAATTAGAAGTAGAAAATCAGAAATGTCAGCTTGATTCCGAATTGTTTCTAACCTAAAAGTGACAAAGCATTACTTCTTTCAGTCATATTCTTTCACCTTATAAAATTGTATTCTTGCTTAAACTCCAATACTGTTTAATCAGAGCATCATCTGATAGGTAAGAAGCAGTAAATTCTTCAGAAAAATATATGAGACTAAACTTTTAATATATCAATAGTTTAAGGAATCATAACTCTGGTCCAAAAATAATACATAACTGTAAATTTCCCCATGTTTATGTGTGTGTGTGTGCGTTAGTAGTAGAAAATACTTGACTTTTAACTTTTCAAAATAAATACTTGTGAAATCTTTCACAAAGATGTAGTGTCGTAACTAGTGGTGGTAAATGGTTTTATTTAGTTACATTGTTGTTTTCATTTCAAAAAATACAGATTATATGATTTATAGAAAATTCTGCTGTTTAATTTCAGAGTTCCAGTCAAAATCTAACTGAAGATTCTGTAATTGCTTAAATAGCAGCTACTTTTACAACTGTCCTTAATTAGGTCCCAATTTAGCAAATCACTTGGCCATATGCTGAAGTCCCATCAGATTTAAGAATGTGCATAGAGTTTTGCACATGTATCAGAGCTCAGCTGACTTGGGCTTTAACATTACAGATTTGTTAATTATTTTTAATTCATGGAACTGCTATAGCCTTTTGAATTTTCTTATGTTTCTACTGAGCTCTTGCAATTTCAACTGTAAGTGCCTCAGAATATTACACACTGGCCACTAATTTTTTTAAATGATGTTTACTTCAATGGTTTGACTTGAGATTGAGAAAAGAATTTTAGAATAATTATAAAAGTTAATCAGCACAGAAATAGAAGGAAATATATAGTGCCAGTAAACACTTTAAGATGGGTTGCTTCTTCAGTCAACAGGAAATCTCCAATAGACTGGTCAGACTCTGACCACTCTGGAAAACTAAACAGCTGAAATTGTTATGGTTACCATACAAGTGTTATTTACTATCCCAACTTCTGAAGTGATTTTGCTTCCCAGAAAATATCTGACATTTATAGAGTAGAAATCAGGGTATTTTTCCATATCACAGGATTTTGGGTTTTTTTTTTTTCCACAAATGGTATATTCATTTTTCCCTTCCGTGAAGTGAAATGGCATATATGTTTGTCTAGGATATGTACTAAGACCAGAGCTGTCCTTTGGGTCTTGTGGATCCTGCAAGTAAAAACTTTAATTCTATTGCTAGGGTTGTAGGGGAATAAAACAAAAACAAGCAGTAAAAAACATACGTAAAAACTTAAGAGAACCTATATCCAACATACACAATGAGTTGGTAATATTTACAAACCTTGCCTTCAAAGACCATAATCCAAGCTGCAAAATCAGCAACAAACTACAGTAACAATGAATGAATTTGGTTCCCTTTTTATTTACCTCTGGGTACTAAATGATTCACTATTCACTCACTTCCAATTTGCAAGTACAAGGGAAAAAATATTTTTGTTTTTATATGAACAAGTAAGCCCTAACCCACACCACTGCAAAACTGGGCTATCAATTCCACACTGTGGCACTTATGATATAATAAGAGCTGAAAAGATATTCACAAATCAGCCCTAAGCAGTTCTGAGCATGCCACCTCTAAACACAATGGCGAAACTACAGAAGAAAGTCAGAAAGCACAACCAGTACGATAACAGAGATTACTGGTTTGTGTGTGCAGAGACACATGAATGAGGACAGAAGAGGTAAAAAAAATCATGAGTAAGGTAGAAAAGATTTCAAGGGAATCATCGTATTCTTTCATGGTTTTATACTGAGAACTTGAAACCACCTATTGAAATCGTTAAGGCAACAGTTTTGGAACAAACTGAAGAATGTGTTGCTTTTTTCAACAATATATAATTAACCTATGGAAGTCAGTGCAGGAGGGTATATTCACAGTCAAACCCGTTCTTCTCAGAAAGAGAGTAAGCAACTGAGGGCCACCTAAGAAGGACCATCAGGATACAGTTCAAGCCTGAGAATTTGTAAATCATTGACTGCCTGAATACAGTGTACGCAGCTATGGAAGGACCTGCTTCTCCTGGCAAATACTGCAAAAAGGGTAATTGATGATACAAATCTCTGCCCTTCCTTTCAGGAGACAGTAAGAGATAACAGGAATAAGTTGCCCTGGCAAAAACATAGTTGGCCAATGCAAAAATACTTCAATTACATCCAAAAGAAATCACAGAATCACCAAGGTTGGAAATGACCTCTAAGATCATCCAGTCCAACTGTCCACCTACCACCAATACTTCCCGCTAAACCATGCCCCTCAGTACAACATCTAAATGTCCCTTGAACACCTCCAGGGACAGTGACTCCACCACCTCCTTGGGCAGCCTGTTAAAGCTCTTGACCACTCTTTCAGAGAAGAAATATTTCCTAATGTACAATCTGAATCTCCCGTGGAGCAATACTAGGGATTTTATTCAGAAAAGTTTTCTCCAAGTGCATGAATCACTGTAAGGACACAGAGAAGCGGATTTAGTTATTTTACTGCACATGTTTGTTTCTAGATTTAGTCTGCACAAGGTTAATCAGGACTACTACACAGTTTAATTTTATATTATCACCCATTAATTTGATGAATGAGATAAAGGTTTCTTATCAACATTCCTAAGCAGAAACTCACACGCAGCTGTACGCACTTCCTACAGTTTGAAATGTAGGTGAAGAAACATCACAGAACAGTTGTTTTTAGTTATTGTTCTTACTTTTCCTCACAAAGAAGTTAAATGTACTGCTGAACCAAGACTAGTATTTTAAAACAAAATAGCAAAAATCATACGATAGCACAAAACTAAAAACTCTGACACTTTGACTATATAAGCAGGGAATTTCCTCCACCAAAAGATGAGAACATTCCTTTTTACCATACCATATGGAAACATACATTTTATTCACTAGAATATCAATATATTAAAACGGTCTAACATACATAAATAGAATAACAGCACGTATAAAAATTATAAATGGAGATAAAATACTTATCTTTAATGAGAACTAATCTAATTTTATATGTGTTGAAAGGAAAAAAAATGACATTTTTAAATACATCCTGATCTTTGCGAGACTGGCAAAAGAGCCTGTAATAGTTGTCATATTCATTTACCTAAATACGTATTCTGAAATTATTAAATGTTACATTAACTAGTTTCAGCATCATTGTATTTCAGTATATTGTGGACATTCTCTCTTTGCAAATTTTCTTCGTGTGGAAATGCAGCATCATATAAAACAGTAGCAACTATATTTCTTAAATATCTATGTTTCCTCAAGACAGCCTTTCCACTGGGGTTATGAAACAGGGCTCAAATTCTCTTTTATTGAATTTTCAGAATTTTGTGGAGTAATCATGTCATTACTAATATTCAGGGGGCAAACGAGAATAGAACTGAAGGGAGGGGAGGGGAGAAGGAGAGGAGAGGGGGAGCAGAAGGAGAGAAGAGAGAAAAAGTGAGGGAGAGGGAGGAGTGGGAGAGGGAGAGGGGGAAGGGGAAGGAGGAAGGGGAAGAGGAAGAAGAGAGGAAGAGGATTTTCATTAAAAGTTTTAACTGTTTATGCATCATTCTGGACTTTTTAAAATGGGAGATGCTCATGCCTAGATTCAAAATTGGTATATTCAAATGCAGAATGCAGCTAATTCTCTACCAGATCAGTAATATTTTCATTGATCGTAATAGTACCCTCCTCAATTCATTTTTCTTCTGCTGTAGCCTAAAGCAAAAATCTTGATCACTTAATTACTTCACTGACATTGGTGCTTTTTTTTTTTCTTTTAATAAATAAAAAGTAAAGCATTTTTTTTGTTTTCTAAAATATAAACATTCTACATAAGGGAGGAGAAGGGGGAGTGAAAAAAAAAAGAAATGCATTTTCAGAAAAACACAGCAAGCATTGCACTTAGGCATTTATAAATGCTTGTCTGTGTGAGTTGTATCTATACTGGCAATCAAAATTAGACCACAAAATACCATAATGGACATGGATTTTATTACTTTAATTTGATCATAGATTCAATAATGAAGAAAAGGCAGATAAAATTGACTAACTTAATATTTATGGGAACTTGAACTACTGAAGAGATTAGTACTTTTACCCAGTTAAGCTTCCAACTGTCAGCTGTCATTACAGGACCTGCCAAAAAAAGCAAATGATACCAATGTTGAACTTGTAACATGAGCGTTGGACCCTTTTAGTGAGGAAAAAAACATGCACGTTAAACCAGGAAAAGGCATTGCTTCCTGGCTTTACATTAAGGACAAATCAATGTCTTGGTCCAGCCATAATAAATTACCTTTTGCCAGGATAGATCAGCTTGGTTTTCGCTATATGAAATGTCAGTGGAAGGTATTGACAAATGTCAGTGAAAAGTAAAAAGACACAGTCAGATTAGATTTTTGAAAAGGAAATGACCCTGAGCTATATGAACGTTACGGCGTTCCTCTTCTCTTACAGATCATACCAACAAGAAAAATCACTGTTTTGTCAACTTTGTAAAATCTGCAACCTTCACTGTCATCAAACAAAGGAAAATCTACCTAATGAAAACACGATATTAAGACCAACAGACTGAAGGTGGTAGCTCAGAGATTCGTTACTCTGTTTCCTCATATTCTGCGCTACATGAAAACCTCAAGTAGCAAGTGAATCACAGTCTTTACATATCTCTAGTCCTAGTAGAGGTTTTATTCTTCCATTTGATTCCAGTCTCACTGAAGTGATTCCATTCTTAGGATATAGGCTACAAGGCTACAATTGCAGAGAAACAACCTGGACGATCCTCTAACTCTTGGGACTGTGCCCGCAGGACACCCACGATATTCTTTAGTGATCATTATCAGAGGAAGCAGGCGCAGCTTCTTCACGTGCCCTAGACAGTCTTGACTTATTGTATCACATCATAGTGCCACGTAAGTGTTTCTAGAAGTTTATAATTCATCTTTATGCTGCTTATCTATTGATAACCACATTTTATGGTGCAGAACGTTGTAAGAAGTGACAACGGTCACAAGGTTGGCTCAAATGTTTTCTCATGATTAATAATAATATCTATTTCCGTAAGACTGCCTTTGAGAGAATGGCAGAAATTAATTTTGGTAGAAAGAAGCTATAAAACTACTACAAAGTTGTGAGTGTTTATTCTGAGGTAACTGATGTGTGATTTTTAGTGAATCCCACCTCTGGCCCAAGAAATTAGAAAGTTACACAGTATGACTTCAGTATCCCTTTGACTCTCTGTAAAAGTCCTGTGACATTAAAAACACAAAATTAACATGTAAAAAAAAAAATTATTACATTTGACAGGAAATACTTTATCTATACATTTCAGAAACTACCTCTTTCTGCTTTCATCATGGATAAGGGAGAAGAGCATGAAAAGATGTTTACTCATAAACAGAGTAACTTAACCACTGTTAAAAGAACTTCACAGGCACTCTGTGAAGCCCCAGTGTATGTCTTGGGTCTAATTTCGGAAATGACAAGCAGATAGCAGCCTTTCTGTGCCTCTCAGAACAGTGGGCTATGAAGCTGGGGCCAGCTGAGTCACCACAGCACAAAATTCCTAAGATTCTCAGCACGCTTCTATACACATTCCTCACAGAAGTTCAATGCGCAACTTAATATATTTCACAGGGCCTCACATGAGGCAGATTTAAGTATTCACTTAAGACAGCATTTTCTATTTCTTTCTTGTCTCCCACCTTCTTATTCCCTCTATTTTAATCGCATACATTTTTACAGTGAACCTTGTTTGAAGAGAAGAAAAAAGTAACTATATCAGCAGATACGAAAGATAAGTTTTCTATTGTTTTAGCTTGCATTGTTGAGCTTTTTGTTTTGCAGTAATGGTCAAATAAATCAAAAGACGGCACTGTACAGTATAAGAGTACAATCACTAACAGTTGTTTACATGGACTTTAAACATTTTGGTAATGTGCAGTGTGCAAATCACCAAGGCATGAAGGGAAGTTTGGATTTACACTGTACAAGAATTAGGTTCATACACTATTTATCCTGTTTATTTTTACTAATCCAAATTATTACAATAAAAGAATAGCAATATGTGGCCACATAATTAGCTCTTAAAATAATTAGAAGGGGAAAAAGCCCTCACTGCCTCACTGAGGCAAACATGTATTTCTGTGCAATTTAAACAGGAAGTCCTGGATAATTAACATTAATTGAGAAAAGGCTTCTCTAGGAAAAAAAAAAAAAAATCCTGCGTGAAACATTAAACAAACTTATCTGATATTTATGGTTTTTTCTTTAATAATTAATGAAATGTAAATAGTCAAGGGAGTCTAGAGTTTTGCTTTGTAACTAGCTACTATTATAAATGGCAGTCAGATGTTTACAGAATACCCAGACCCTTTTGTGTGGAAGGAGGTTACAAATCTGCCCCTTTTCCCTGTTCAAAGTCAAAAATAATGGTGCCTGATCCCCAGAGCATTCATCGCAAGAACTGTTTGCATATTCAGTTATTGTTTCTGCTGCGTCAGTCATCTGCTGAAGTTCACTCTAATGTGGCCCTGATCAATTCTGCCAGCTGTGCTTAAGTGCTGTTTACTATAATAACATCACACTGCATTCTTATTTGGCAACAACAGCTATGACAGCACCTAAATGCATTGAGAAGCCAAGATTTTATCATCTACACAGATCAAATTGGAATTGTTTATGGAGGACAGTGTTGTTCTATTTCTGTCCTTTCTAGTGAATACCAATACCACAATAATGGCTTTGCCAAAAGCATTACTACTCTGCCCTTTCTAATAAGTGAAGGTCTTGCTGATCTAAATACTCTATAGGACATGGAAATGATTTCATTATTGCAGCATACGCGTTTTCACTGGATAAGAGAGAGAACTTTGAAAACTGGTAGATTAGATAAAGAAAAAATAATTGGCACTGAGGAAATATATAAATATTTTGTTAATGTACAAATACATTTGTTAAGATCATAAAAATAACGCAATTACGCAGTCTTAAAAAGGAAAAGGAAAAAAGAAAAAAAAAAAAGCCAGAGTAATTGAATAACAACAGAAATGCACAGTGTGGCACAAGGGTCTCCGAACACATTTGCAACATTTCAAAGTAGTTTCACATATTTTTCCCAATATGCCTAACAGTTCGCTTGGCCATATGTTAAGTAAATCAAACGTCTTCAATATACAGGCATGGTGAAAAAGCCATAAAGAATGAACTTGATCCTCCTTCTACTGAAATCAGTTATAAATACAGCAATAGGATCTTGTCCTGGGAGTTATTTTTTACACTGTGATAACACCCCACAGTATGCTAGATGTTTTCCAAACACAGATGAAGACACATTTCCAGACAGCATACATATAAAAAGACAATGACAGATGAAGTAGAGGAAGAGAGAAGAATCGTATGGCCACAAAAAAGACTGTAATATGGAGAAGCATAGGTCCTATTACCCTCACTGCTTTTGAGGGACAGGAGCTCTTCTGTTATCTTTTTGTTCTAATGCTGAGCACCCCTCAGTTTACTCTCCCAGAGTTTGGTCTTAATTTTTTTTTTTTTTCTTACATCAATTGTTGCTGAACTCTTCTTTTCCTCCTCACTGTCAATATTCAGCTTTCAAGTTTCTACGTCCCTAAGTTTTCACACAGTTCACTGAAAGACAAGTATGGATTGTGGAGAACCACAAACTTGTAGAACTGAAGAAAGGAAAACTTAACAGGAGCAGCGTGATGCGCTGAAGACCACCCAGGAAAGGATATTTAGTAGTCAAGGAGAGGTGTGAAGACACTACAGAGACATTTCTGGAGAAGTAAACTGGAGACAGCAGGATGAAATATATTTAGAGATAAGGAGTGAAGGACAGTTACGTGGGACCTTGAAGGAAATCCTAAAGATCAGCTTGCTTTATTGGAGAGTTGAAGTTCAAAGCGAAGATCAGTGTAGATATATCTGACATCCATATTCCGAAGAATCTGAAATATGTCACAAACATCTCACACGAACCTTGCTGCGCTTCAAGGAAAAGTCTCTCAACCACATAGAACTGACCAAAAATTCAGACTCTGTGTTGCCCCAGGAAATCAGCTGGAGTAAAACAACAAAACTCTTCCAGAAAATCGATCTTGCTCCAGCAGATGCCCATGTAATACATGAGAGCTGCTCAGAGTAAGGTACAAAAGGCAACAAGAAAAAGAGGGAGGAGGAAGAGAAGCGGCACAGACTGTGCAACAATATTAAAAAATAAAAATAAAAAGAAAGTGGTTAGTGTGAATGAGAGGCAACCTTCAGGTAAAGGAGATGGAGAACAGGGAATTAATGGATATGGAGACTTCAAAATAACCCACAGCTAAGTAATGCTGATTAAAACAGGTGTTACAAAAGCATTACGAAGTGAAACATTTCTCTCTCCAGGGGAAATAGAAGAGAATTCAAGAGAATCTAAAGCAATCCTGCACACATTCAATGGGGAGGAAGTCTAAGAGTTCACAGAAGCTCAGTAGGTGTTCCCAATTCTACAGTCATAGATGCAGGCGAACTAAATCAAGAAAGCCACATGAGAAAGTCACGTGTTCTGAAGTAGCACTCAGTTATAGATGTCCTATCTCAAGAGTGTACTTTCAGCTCAATATTATCTTTCTTTCGGGGATTTAAGGTAAGTTTCTATTTTGCTTTGCAAACCTGAAATTAAAATACAATAAAATAGAGAAAGAAAAGAAAAAAAAAAAAGAGTACATACATTTGCAAACAATAGTGACGTGCTCCAAATTCTGTGTTTTCTGTTAACTTCTGTCAAGCTACTGGACTATTTAGGAATAATACAGAGAATATGGATGCATCTTAATATGCATTCATGTCATACATTATAACAGCACAGAAGGCTCCTTCTGAGCAACTGGAAAGCATGCTGTGTCTGTGTACTAAAAAAACGGCACATTTGGCTACTACAAATCCATAATACGTAGTCAGTTTTGCACCAATATCACAACAGATTACAAATTCTTATTAAAACGTGAAAGCAACAATCCCTATTTAAATTCCAGTAACACAAACATAATTTTATAACAGAAGGAATTGCAACATTGGCAAAGGCATTCTATTTTTTTCTTTCTTAAAATGTCTGAACATAACAAATGAACACAGTTCATGTACTTAAAAAGGATTTGGGGACCAATTCAGAAGACGGAAGATGCTCAACTCCCAGTGTAGCTGACTGGAGTTTTGAGCCCTCAGATAGTCACAAGATGTCCTTAGCACGTCGCAAGATAAAGCCAGCTTGTAATTCCTATGCTCTCTCTTCATTCTCTTCAAGATTTTTTAAAATCAGCAAATGACATTTTAGTTACGCCTCTGCTAATCACTGATATATCAATTTAAATTGAGGGCGATTATTTGCTGTATACGTATTAACTATGGACGCCAGGGGGTTTTAGCTGCAGAGCAGACCTTTGGTTTAGGTGGGTTAAATAGTCCGATCATTGCTTATATGTATAAATAAAAGCCTCTTTCATCATGGCCTTACAGAAAACATGACATCCTTCTAAATTCATCATCAGGTTGCCAGGCAGACTCCAAAACAAAAATAATTCATTCAAACTGTTTAATCTACTCAGTGCAGATTGACAGTATCTTTATATATTTTTGAAAGCTCTTTTAACATTAACTGATACTTTAGTGTGGGAAGAAACTAAAAGCTTTCTACATATAAAAGTTCATCGTTTACCTACTCACAGCTATCAGATAAAAGCATAAGGGCAATGAAGCCACAGCTCTCAGATATATTACTCCCAAAGGACAGAACCCAAATGCATCAGCATCAGTAAAGGCAGCAGGTGTGAGCTTTGAATAAAGAACAAATGTTATACAAGAAAGAGGTGCCTGAGAAGAGGTAACCAAACCTATCAACAGCCCTGTGCATGAAACAGAAGGACCCTGCTTCCCACAAGAAGCAAAATAACTCTCACTAGAGGTAAATAAATAAATAAGCGTGAATACAACTTCAAATGTTTTAGTGAACTTTCTTATGAATGGATTGCAACGCACAATGACAGAACTCCCTCAATTCTGCTTTTCAATAACTCCGAGGCACTAGGGATGTGACAGCATGATGAATACCACAACAGACAGCTCCAATATGGTACCATTTTACCAGATCAATATCTCACTGCAATATAAGAAAAAAGAAGCTGATATTAGTCTACACAGTGTATTACAGATGAGGTACATTTCTTCTTACTGCACTCATGCTGAACCAAAGCAATAATTCATGGATGCCTTTAAAACGTTTGCACACGAGCACATGCAAAAAAAAAAATAAAAAATAAAAGGCTAATCTTTGCTTCAACATCTGTTTGAACATGTAATAGCTTAAAGCAATCAGTACGCAGGTTTCTATATATGTATCTGTTAATCTACCAATGTATACCACAAACACAATGATAAACATATCTAGAAAAAGAGAAGTATAGGGATTAGTGTGTACTGCACAGTTCCTTCAGGAACAGTTTCCTTCAGGAAAAGATTACATATTAATCAAACATTTCTTAGCAAGTCAGAATGTCCCTTCTTACCCTTTTTTCTAAAAAATATACAGGAACACTTCTAACTGAAGCTACAGTGGGTACCATTTTAATAGTCTTCATTTGCCAACAGAAGTCACAGTTTTTTTATCCCTGTACTTCAAATAGGAAATGAGTGGGAGATCTCAGTTACTGCTATGTGATAAGTGCTTGCAAATTTAACCTTTTTATAGCAACTACTGTAGCTTTCAAAATAGAAAACAAAAACGATGCTTTGGCAAAAGTAATGCATTTAAGATTAGCAGAAAGAAACAGTAGCACAGACAATATCAGAATATTGCTTTTGATCTCCAGTACTGCTGCATGAAAACTAACTGGGAAAAAAAAAAAACGTTCTCAGGTCTGAACTATAATAACTGGACTTCTGTTTCATTTTGATAATGCCATAAATGCCTGTCAGATAATGTAATGCAACAAGTTGGACTGCTTAAATAATACACATATTTTATCCCTGCGAATGTGCAAATAGAAATTATCAAATTAATTCACCCTTTTGTTGGACATCTGGATGATTTCTGCTGATTGCTGCCACTTACAATACAAAGTACAGAACTCAAAATTTACTTTAGACTCCTTTAAAATTCTGTTGCATACACATCTACAGATCATGGGACACTCTGCATTTCTCTCTTGTTTTCTAAAATGACACGGTCTAAGGATACAGTGTATATAGAAATACAAGTGGAAGTTGTTATGTAATGTAAAATTAATTTTAAAACAAATTAGGTGTATAATTAATCATTCCTAATATGCATTTAAAAAGATTCAGTAAAAACTAACTGTGATGTGGTAAGATGAAAGAGGAGCAAAACATCTTACTATAGCAAATAAAACCTGACTCAAACCATTTAATTCCATCCTTGGTTTGTAGATTCATACCTACGTACCACAGATCATCAGTGGAAAACAGTGATGGTGACAAACGGTAGCAAGCGTCAGAGTTCCCTACAGCAAAGGATCACAGACTGAACTCTCTTTGACCAAATCCAGATGGACTGAAGTGCAGGTCAAAATGAATCAAAAATGTGAGTTTTAAAACTAAGACTCAAATTTCTCAGTGATCTCTCTATAAACAGAAGGTAAACTGTAATATATGCCCCTTCAAGTGAGTCCCACGGAACAGGATTAGAAAAATAAGGAAGGAAAATTACACTAAAATCACAATGGAATTCATATGCTGAAAGTGACAGAACAAAAATACTGCTTGGGGTTTGTTCCAGTCTCAACGTGGTCACAAAGCACAGGAGTTACCTACTGAAAAACTTAAAAAGTTATGATCTATCCACAGAACCAGTCCCACTTTCATTAACCTTCCAGACATATACATGAGAGGAAGATACTGAATTAGAAACACAAATTCTTAAAGTCTGTATGTATTTTATGCATTTACTACTTAAAGTGTAAAAACGCAATCCTGTGCATTTGCAAGAACGTAATGTTTTAAGTTGAAGCCTTCCAAATGGAGAGATATAGGACAAAAGAAACAAAACAGCGGAGTTTGAAGTCACATTACGATTTAAAACGCATATGACTGCAATACCAAGTCAAACCAAAAGACTATACATGAGCAGCCACATGATGTCATATCAATTTGCAAATGATTTGGCTAGTAATAATGTTTCAAGTCACTCACTGGCTTTCTCCATGCACGTTTGTACTGGTAGCATCCAATAAATCTGGCTTGTAAGAAAGCATAACCGTTATCACCACGCTCATTTACCAGGCTATCTAAAATTGTATCTTCCTGGTTTGTAATGGAGAATTTTGTACATATTTCAAGGTGTCAACATCGTCCTCTGGACTGAAGCCTTAATTACATAGGTGCTTTGTTTGGTTTTTCAGTACAGGATTGCCTAGATTATGGGTTCTGTTCCAAGAGCAAAGCTCTCATCCTGAAGAGGCAAGATGGTGGGGGTGACATACAGCAGACAAACACAAAAACAAACAAACAAAAGTTTATCAAGCTAGTACTATATACACATATGTGTAAATATGTCTGCTGAACTTGACAATACCGGTAGCATGGTCGTGGAGAAATGGAGATCTAACTTCTGAAATACTGAACATCAAGGGAGGGAAAATGCAAATAAGTCTGCACGCGTTGCACAATATTACGTTACAGTTTCTCAGCTTCAATTGCTAAACTAAATTCCTGATATTGAATAATTATGTAAAGAAAGGTGAACGAACTAATTCAGACACAGTCATCCCTAAGACTGAAGAAACTGAATGAAAAGGTTAAGAATATCACTGCTGCAGAACCACCCTTATGAGCTGAGAATCTTGTATTCTGTTCAGGAAAATACCTAACTGCTTGAATGTGGATTGTGTTAAGTTTTGTAGCGTTGTGGGCCCTTGGCAACTGTAACAGAATCCTTCTGGTTCAATTTCATCCGCTCTGTATTCTTTCAAACACCTTAAAATCTCATTTACAATAAATTATAAGAACTATATAACTCTGTGAGAATTATAATCAGTATAAGCTGATTAAGCATAGTATGAACGCTAAGTTATTATTTCTGAACAAGACATACTCCATCACAGACTTGCTCAATCTCTGAAACACAAAGTACTGTATATAAAATCAAATATTTAAAAGAAAAAAAGCCATGAAATGATCAGGATATTATCTTGGTATTATAAGATTTTCAGGTTCCGTACAGTCGTTAGTACAACGAGTACGACAGCTATAGATTCATGGAGCTACAATGACTAACTGGCATTCTAAAACCCTGAGTGAATATAAACCACGTGGTAAAGCCCATAGTTTTGAAATTCTTACAGAATTTTTCATAACTTTTTTTTTCCTATAAAAGTAGTAAGCATTTCTGAAACATCCTGAAATATGATCACCTCCCAAAATAATATGAAACAAACAAGCCAAAGGCAACAAAAATGTTTGCCAAACCAAATTTTCTTTCTGAAGTAAACACGGTTTAAAAAATCCACCAGACTTTTAGAGAAATCAGCACTGGGAGATAAGCATTAGAAGATACAGCAATTGAAACCAGTGAAATGAATTAGAAGAGCTAAGACATTGCAGGAAAGAAAAAAACAAAAAAAAACAACGAGAAAAACTGTAGATTTTTTACATAGTAACAAACCAATCACAATAAAAGCATCCAAGATTTGTTAGATGTTATTACTGCTATTGTTTCACCGTGAATCATCTTTGTGCCATGAGTGACTCACAGAGGGATGTTATCTGTATGTCACTAATGGAAGATAATTTCTGTGGAAGCCAGAAAATATTTACAAAAGTTCATCGAATGCAACATAACGTAAGTGCACATAAACTCAAAGTAGATTTTTCATCAAAAGAAATGATAATTCATAATCATACGGCTTCAGTTAAAACATTACTTAGGACATCTTCAGTAATGTGAACGTAAGGAAACGGAGCAAGGGGTGTAATTTAGAAAAATCATGACTAGAGGCAGCCTAACTTTTATAACAACTCTTATCTCAGATTCGTGCGAGATTCGGTTTTTAGCACAAATGCAAATTCTCTGAAAAAGACTTCGTAGTTTTTAAGATATTAAAGCTGAAATTCTTAAATTTCTGAGAACCTATTCCAAGGAGCTGCTCTTGTGCATTCCAACAGCTCAAACTAGTGAACTCCCACTCACATTATGTTGTTGCAAGTCTTTGTCTCTTTTCCTGTAGTCCTGTTTAAATTCTCACCTTGCTCTGCCCTTGTCATCAAGTCATTCAAGCACAAAGCAGGGAGCACGGGAGTGTTTACTCATTTCCCAAGTCCATTATCTTACACATTAATCACTGGTCTGGAACTTTTGGACAATGCTGAATCTGTTACCTTTTTTTTCTTTCTGGCTGCTTTACTCCTGGGTCCGATAGTTCACTGCTTCCGAGCTGTACTTACACTTGATGACCTTTACTTTTGATTATTTAGCTACTTTTGTTTTTTATTATTTTTAAAGACATAAAAAATAAACAAATGCTCCAAGTTAGCAACAGTGTTGTCCATCTTTAAAAGCTGTTCTAACTACGTGTTTAACTACTACAGATCCAGAAGGAGTGTTTCATATTCGAACTGCACGGCTGAATACATACGGGATAGAGGACTGAAGAATGCTTGTTTTGCCGTTTCGTTTCTTTGGTTTGGGGTTGTTTGTTTTTTTTTTTTTTCTCTGTTGCCGCTGGTTTTCTTTGGTAAGCCTGAAAGAGCGTACATGTTTTTAACTTGTTAATAGGAAGCGGTGGCGAGTTATTCTGAACGCAGGAAGTTTGCTGTTGCAGAAATGCATCTTCTAAAATGGCATAAAGTTTATTTGCAATAACGGTTGGAAAACAAAACGAAATAGGTGTAAATCTGGACAGCTGGAGGCTCTTGAACTGTACTTGTTCAAAGATTTGTTTGTGAAACATGCATTTTATTGCCCTGTATGCAGGTTATAATGAGGCATGGACAACTGCAACATTACACTTAATGATTGCGTTTCTTGTTTCAGCCAGTTTCCTTGTCCTCTCGCAATTAACGCTTTCCCAGATCACCCAAGGCTACTTTGTCAGGGGAAAAAAAAAAAAAAAAAAAAATTGAAATTCACATAAATGAGCAATGTCAATAGTTTAGAAAGAGTTTACTTAGAGAACAAAGGGCCCTTATGAGGCACTAGTGAGAAGAAATGGGGAAAAAATGAGTCCTCACAATGTAGGCCTTTTCTTCCAGCGACTTGTTATCAAGCAGTTTGCGAGAGTCCCTCCAATCTGCATTAAAATACATTTCGTTCCATTCACTCATTTGCATTAATTTCTCCCATTATATCTGCAAATGGCTGAATGTCTCCGCGGCACAATGCAGCAGCCGATCACCGGCGGCCGCGCTGCGCCAGGTGCCAATTTGCTCCTCTCGGCTCTTTTCATTCCGCTCGCGGCTCCTGACAACTGCGGCTCTCCCCTCCGTCCGAGGGACTTTTCAATTGGATTTGCTCGTGGTGACAAAATTGTTGCTTCGCCGAGAGGAGGGGGCTCTTTGACTGGGCGTCTATCACGCTGCCATGGGAAAGCGAGAGGCGAATGATTCTCAGTGGCTTCTGATTTCCAGTATTTGTTCAGCATTAGGCCCACTTATCTCCAGAAGAAAAAGCAACACGTAGAGAGAAAGTGACAGGCAGAAACACACTCTCTTGCTCCTTCATTCTCACTGAACTCTGTATTCAAACAAGGGGGCCCTATTACGCTGAAAGCTCCAGATCAGCCTCACTCAATTATCGCAGCTAATCCTTATAGCTCTATAAAGTAAATATTTCATTACAATTTCAAATAAACAGTCACCCAATCTAATGAAGCAAGAACTCAAAGTGGCAATGTCATAGAACTTGTTACCATCATCAAAGGAAAGGACACAGGCCTGTCGGTGCGTAATGTTTAAAAGCAGGTTTCCAGGCACATTCACTGCGAGGTTTTTTTTTTATTATTATTATTATTGTTCTATCTGGACACTCTGTCTTTTGGAACATTTCTCAATTGTCAAAAACACCTTCGTTTTATAGTGATTTTTGTTTGCCCGACAGTAGCTGGTGTGAACCCTCACACCCACTGAAGGTCTGTGTCCCGCTGCTGCTCCCCAGCATCTTCCAGCACCAAGACCTCCACCAGTTCCATCGCCTTAATGCTATCCCAATGGAATCGATACCATGACTAAAAAAAAGCAAGTAAACACGAATATGATCTTCACTAAGAGTTTCAGACGCAACCTGACTATGTAAATTCACGCAAGCCTGAAAAATGTATTTTGTTTGTTTGCTTGCTTGTTTTCTAGCACCTCGTAATTAATATTTCTGCTGGATAGCCATACTTGGAACCTGCCAGTACAGGCAATGATTTTGGGTAAGCAATACTAAAGAATATCATACAGCATTTCTTCCAGGGCCCAAACCCTTTCCTCAGTTCAGATCAGGTAAAGGTAACAAACACTCTTTGCAGGTACACAGCAGCACTGTTACTGCTATTTTAAGCAGACAAGTCATAAAATCCCTTCTATAAACTTTGATTAACTTGGCTTATCTTTAAAGTTGCCGGGATTTGTTGGGTTTTTTTTTTATTTTGTTTTTTTAACCTGCAAATGTTACAAAGGAAAGAATGTAATTCTAAGTTTGTCTTATGTCTCTTTCCAGCAACAATTCAAAGATGTCATCTTCCTCCTGTCCTCATACCCAGGAGGACTTTTCCATCTCCCTCTTCTTTCTTTCCTCCCCCCATTCAACTTGTCAGGGACAAAGGGGGGAGGTGGGGGGGGGATTCTTTGTCATTCCCTCTCTGACACAAATGAAATAGGCTTTTCTTCTATCAGCTGTTCACAGGCTAGATACCGAGTGCCTCCTTGAGAAATACAGCAAGAACCGAGATCACAGAGCTGCAGGTCAGCATGTAAAATTTAAAACACCCTCGAGTAAATGCACACTGAGAAGCACCCTTAGGCCCCGCTCATGGTCCCATGTTGGGCACATGTGCCAAAACCAACACATGGTTCTGTGATAAAAATAACTCCAAAAAGCACTGTTTGGGGCTCCTTGCAGCGGTTCGGCAAACTCAGCAAAACACTGAGACTCAAGCCAGCTGATTTCTGCACCATGCCCCATCATCTGCCACCAACTGGTACAAAAATATAGACCCCTTTTGTGGTGTTTCAGAGACCCAGTTCACAAATGTAAAATGCTCCATTTGAAAAGGTAAATTATAAGGTTGTGAGTTGAAGATTCAGTAAGTTAACTGCTGGAGAACCACGTTGAAAAGCACTACTGTCTTCCATTAGCATTCTAGTACACCAGTGTGACCTGTTTACCTACGCAGTCATGATGAAGACATAAACAGATGCAACTATGCACTTCCATGGGTTGGGTTACAGAATACTCATCAAAATCTCTTCTAACTAAGTTGTCTCAGAAACACTGACAGAAGAGCACAGTAAAAACATATATTTGGCCATAATGCTAGTAGATAGCACTCTGCATAAATAGAGAAAAGGAAGCCACAAATAAGAAATCACCATATGTATACAGGCATCTTCTGAACACACTTTAACGCCTGTCATAAGCAGACCTGATAAAATTAACCCGTACCGAGAAGGCTAACATAAAATCCTGTACCAATTTATGCACTTAATACCGATTTGAGTGTTATACTAGAAGGTCTTGAGAATGTTCTTCCGCGAGGTAGTGAAGCTCACCCTCAATTAGTAGCTACCCATTACCCCAAATTACTGCCATTCAGATGTCAATCAGTAAGGATGCACTTGAGGAATTAAGGGAAAGAAGTCATTCACCACAAGTATTCCTCCAAAGATTGCATTGTCTTTATTTCTGTAGTTATTCTGTATACATTTTTATCCCTCCAGAATTATTCTTCACTTTGTTTTCTATTCTCGTACTTCGCTATGATGCAAAAACCAGCATTTCCAATGAAAAAAAACAACAACAAAAAAGTTTACTGTGTCAGTCCATGAAGCAGAAGATTTATGCAAAGAGTTTCATTTTAGTCCATGCACAGTTCCCCTAACTCTTGGTAATAAAAAGGATGAAAAACATCTTGAATGCTTTAAAGCGCTGAACGTAGTATCTTAAATATGATTATTCCAATGTAATAGCAAGCTGTAGGTTAGGTCCAGATAAAAGGACACTTTTAATGGTTTATTCGTCTTTTGACTCCTGATATATTGTTTTTAAAAAGTGCCAATCCTTCAGATAAAAGAAGAATTTTTACTGGAGACAAACATTACGCTTTATCAAGTGAAGTTGATATCTGCGCCAAAAACGTGCAGTACTGAGAAAATAAGGAGTTCCTATTCTCCCTTCTCTACTGAAAGAACTATGTTAGAAAAAATGTGTAAAAAAATAATATGTATGAGCTAGATCAAAAATAAAAAACAGAATATGGTTCCCTCGCTCCCAGGTAGTTTCTATGATCAACTTCAAGTTGAGGTGTGATTGAAAATTTTTTTTCATATTATCCATTGTGGCATAAATAAGGGACTTTTTCAAATTTAAGAAATTACTTAAATTTTTACTTAAAATTATATGACATTTACAAATATATTTATTATTTCATAAAATGCATTAAAGATTAAGACTTCGCAGTTCTTGACTTCTTGACTACAGAAAGCGTATTTGTTGAATTAGAGATTATTCCTAGTAAATCTAAAAAGTTCTTTTTGCAGGAAAAAAAAAGAACAAATAAGCATATAGGATATATTAAGTATTCAAAACGAAAACAATGTAGTAACAAAAGATTAAAAACAAATCAGATTTGATTTTATATTTCTTTTACTTTCGTAGATAGCACTTATATAGAGATGTACGTCTCTACCCCATGTAGAAAAAAAAAGCTGTTCAGAAACATAGCTGCAATATGTATGGATCTGTCCTGATCTGGCCTGTAATCTGGGGAAAATGAAGGGTAAAACTCCATCTGTAACCACAAAGTACACGTACACAGCCAGGATGTCAGCTTCAGCCTTGCCCCTTATTTTAATTTTGGCCATCCGTTTCCAATTGATTGTTTAAAAAGGAAATTAATTTTATGACATATTTTCCATTATAATTGTATCCATTGTCATACTTCATATATTTTAGCCTAAATATATTTAGTCTATATGCATATACACACACACGTGGTTTGACTCAGTCCACAGAACAATTTACTAAGAAATATGTAGGGGAAGAAACAAAGTGGAATGTACTTCAACACCCTGGGGGAAAAAAAAAATAGTTGTAGTCTCTTAACAAAAAGCCACTGGTTTTCATATTCCTTGCAAAGTTTTCAAAAAAAAACAATTTTTTTTTTCTTTTCCCTTAATGTGTATTTTTCAGTAAGCTGGACTGCTCACTGAGTCGGCTTTAAACATTTTGACAGAAATTTTGATGAAACAGTATGCAAGGGTACACATCTTACCGAGGAACACAAAATGCTGCATTCCATATCTAACATTTTTTTTCCTTAAAATGTGTTGTCATTACAACTTCTCACGGGTTGAAAGGTGGGTAGGGGGTAAGATTTTAAATGCAAACAGAATAATAATTAATTGCTAAGGTGCTTTTGGGAAAAATCATACACTTGACCCAAGCTGAAGGCTGAAATAGTAATCTGTTTCTATGACAGAGATCAAGCTTCATAGTCGCTTTTTATCCTCCTCATAATAGAAGCAACAGTTGTAAACCATAATGTTATAGTTCAAACAATGCCCCCCCTAAGACTTCAAATTTATTATAGCATTCATCTCCAAGACAAAAGACCTGGTACAGGAAAAAAGCTCTTTTTAGCAAAAAGTATGGTTGTTATTTATGGCTCAGATGCGAAGAATGAGTTTGGGGAATTTATCAGAGATGAAGGTATGAAATGTTTTAGCTTGTTCTTCTCTCTCTAATCCATAAACCATTTTCTCAGCCACCCAAGTGAATTCTAATGGAACAGGAGTGATGAAATAATATTTTCCTAGCCCTTTAACACTTTGCCTACTGTGTGCATTGTATGACTTGTTCAGGGAAAACACAGGAGCTTATAGTTACAAATCTTTTAAATCAGAAAGTAAAATGATCCTGTTAATAAATTATGTAAAATGGCCTTGTGGGAAGATTCAGCATACCACTGAGTGCTTCTGCCCACTATCAAACCATACTCACTTACAACTGTTCTTGAAAAGGATATTTTTTTATTATTATTCTTTCGTTTGATATCATGTTGATGCCTTGGAGTTATCAAGTCAGCCCGTAACTCTCTAATTTGCTATGGGTAGCAGGAAGGAGAACAAAGGTTACTGCAGATCCCCTTAACTGTGCTGACAAAAAAAAAGGTGTAGTACAGACCATGTGGCTTTTAGATTCTCTGACATATAACCAACGCCTTGCTGGTTAGATTTTATGGCAAGCAGTACTGTTATGACAGCGATGTTGAAGATTCCTGCCCTCATCTCCTGATTGTCATGCTATCCTGTTATGCAGATTTCTTTACAGATAAAATGTACTTCTCTCTCCCTCTCAGTTTTTGCTGAGTCTGATGGCTTTGTAATCCCCCTATCACCAGCAGTACTTCCCCTTAGGCTGCTTCCACATGGAACAGATTCACGGGAGAGTATCTTCTTGCCCAAATCTATTGCAATCTCTAAAGCTTTGTTACGGTAAAAAACTTGTTTTGGTCTTTTCCTTTGAAAACAAAAATAACCCTCAATTCTGGAGCTGTAGTCTCAGGTGCGTCCGATGCTTCAGCTACAGACCTTGAACCTAAAGTCTCAAGAAAGACTTGGAGGTTAATTTTTCCTACAGAACAGGAAACAGTCAAAGACATCAGGTGCAAACAGCAGCTTGGCCTCGGGAATCCCTTAATACTTGGCACACAAGTTGATCTATTTTTACATCATATACATGGATGAAGAAGGTGGGAGCCTCCGAAACAAGAGTATGTGCCATTTCATTTATGGAATGACAAGCAGGATTAGAGCAAGTTCAGCAAGATTTAGATTGGAAGCAATGTGTGCCATTAGCCATTACTTGATTGTCACGCTGATAACATTTCAACAGATCCAGCCTACTGTTCCTTTAAATCTCTTTCTGTATTACCATTCTACCACGTCTACAGCAAACGACATATTACTCTTCTGTGACACATCTAGTCCTCCATTTAATAATATATGTCTAATTATATTGCCAGGTCTTGTCCTGTTGAAGTCAACTGGAGAGTTGCCAATGACTTTACTGAATACAGTCACATATATATATACACACAACGGAATAAGAGAGGGGAAATACATACTTCACAGATAAATTGTTTCTCTTCTATCTCATTTTATATCATATTTCAAAAGAAATGTATGCTGACTTCAAAACAATGAAAGAAAGCTATTCATAAAAACAAGAAACTGCAGCGTAGCCAGAAGGAAAAACAAAAAGTCCCATTAAAAAATAAAGTGAGCGGGAAAGAGATAACATATCATCAATCCCCCCCCCCCCTTTTTTGTTGTGGTGGTGGTGGTGGTGGTGGGATATTCATGTACCTTCCATTTTTACACGTTCGTTAAAAAATAATGAAGTTCTAGGGGTGTCTTTAGCTTTCCCGTGATTCTCCTTTACAAAAATATCTTCCCCTTTCTTCTTCTGTGAAGGAATCAAGTATACAAAAATTTCATAATTACACGCCTTCCTTCTTCTGTGTGCAATACTATCAACTCGTTTTCGAGCGCATACTCTGAACTGGGAGAACACGCAAGAGCAAGAAGTATTCTTTTCATCTGTGTACAAACTGTGTACTCATCTGCTACAGATTTGTTTCTCCTGTTCTAGGAGCAGAACCGAAGAGAAATCTAAGAAATACATTCTAAAGAAAGCCATATATTTTACAGTCATCAAAGGCTTATCCCTTCTTTCCCCTCCGATTTTTCTACAGCTGTGAGGGAGGGAAAGAGGGAAAAAGGAGTGGAAAAAATAGGAAGGAGAGAGATTTTAATCTGGAGCCATTATTAAAATAATTCGCAATGCAGCCCCACAAACAGCAGTGAGACATAAAACTGAGTGAACAGCCCAGAAGCTGAAATGGTACGGGCTGGCCATAAGATTAAGGCCTATTAAGAGTCAGATTACAACTAGAAGAATGGAGGATGAAGCTTGCTGTGTGTCTTTAGAATATATTCACCCACAGAGCAAAATGCTACCCTATTTTTTAGCAGACTGCTTTCCTATTCCAAAGAAGGCAACAGAACAGCATAATCCCATCTTCAATGGCAGAAAAAAGGAAAAAAAAAAGGCTTTAGTAACACAATATTTTTCTCTTAATAAATCATTTTAAATGACTTCCAATAAATCATCTTGTAATCACATTCCTTTACCACTTAAGCTAGTCAAAGTATACCTTTCACAGCTAAAATATTAATGTATTACCATTTCACGTAAAATTCTAATAACTAGCAGGGAGAGAAACTAACTGGAAAAAAAATCAATTTATTTCAGAAAGAAAAGGTTAAACTACAAGTTTTTAAAGTTTTCCTAGTATTAAGTAGACTGTAATTGCCATTTTATATTTCATACACAATTTCTTATCAGAATTTTACCGCTACCTGTGCACATACACTACCTCCCTAGACACATACATTTTCACATACATTACAAAAGTAATATACAAAAAACGTACTGTTTTGTCAGTTTTGTAACACTCTGAGCACTTCTAAAGCAGCAGATTATGCAAAAAAGATGTGGTAAAATGAAGCATTTAACACTGCAACTTCCTATCACATGTTTTGCATTCCCTATATCCTGCTGGAATTCTGAAGATTCTGATGTTTTCTTTTTCGTCACTGTAATTTCTGAACCACAATTTACATCTGCATTACACTACTTTGCCCTGACACAGAAATGAAAGTTAATTAGTTTCTATGACAACCTGATGCATGAAAGGGCCACAGGTTCTTTCACATTTGTAAATACATTCCAACTTAGTATTCAGAGCGTGCTGTGTATCAGCATTAAGTACAAATACTATGAGTTTGTTTTTAGTAAGGCAGAAAAAAGGACTTAAGTCGGATGATGTGATTCCTCGGAGCATACATTTGTCAATGAAAGATGAGTTCCAGTTTATTTCCCTCGTATTTAAAGAAGTCTCCAAAGTTCCATGAGAAAAGAGTATTCAGATGATGTCAGTGAACTGACATCTCCTGTAAAAGGTTTGTCAGAACTCAGCAGTAAAAACAAATCACAGAATCAAAGAATCACAGGGGTTGGAAGGGACCTCTAGAGATCATCACGCTTGGTTTTCTCACCTACGTTTCACATCACAGCACTTAGCATTTTCATTTCTATAAAAATACATACTTCTAAAAGGATTTCAATATAAGGTATCAGTAAAATATACAGGATTATTCGCACTACAAAATCAATGCAAATAACAGCTTTAACACGGCAGTCTTTGAGGTAATGCTATGCTTTGATCCCAGAATCATCTATACTAGGTTTTTTTCTCCTGTAACAGGTCCCCAGGATAAAGCCCCAAAAGAACACATATTCCAAGAAAATACTGCTTCCTTTTTGAAATATCACCATAAAATTTAACGGTGAAAGTGCCCTGCTTTCGCTCACATGTGAAATGCAACAGAAAATTGTTTCTTATCACACTGAATGCCATGACACTTAAGAGGCACAACCTCTGTGATTCTAGCCAGGCACCCTGCTTCCAGGGAAGAGCTGTGGGAGGACACCTTCACAAGGCTTCTCACATTTAGGTTGACCTGCAACATTTCACTAAGACAGCGTGCCCTATCTTCTCTCTAGATGCAACAGGGTGCGAGTCCTAGGGGAGCCAGACAAAGAGCCAAGCCAGGGCAAGTGCACAAGGAGAATCTCTGCAGAAGACTCAGAGAGACAGGTTTCCCAAGAATTCAGCTCTCATTGAACTGCACAGCTATGTCAACTCTGCTTATTCTTGGGAGTATATTCATACATTTTTTTCTGAAGAGGTGGTAACATTGACAAGTTGAGTAAATACTGCACCTATTCTGCCCCTCATAGACGCAAGACTGTATTACTTCCTCCAAGTAAACATGAACCCCATAAAGTGGATTCTGTTGGGCAGAGGAAACGCCTCCAGGACAAGAAGACTTAAATGTAGAAGAAGAAATTTTAATAGATCCGTGCTGGACAACCTATCCCTTATTGTCACTATCAGCACAATGCAGTTGCATTATTTTTGTTGTAGTCGTTATAAATATTTTCTAAATAATGACAGTCACTAACAAACACCAAGCGCCAATCATTTACTTATTCTATAACCAGAGAAGTGAAGGAAGAAAGAGGAGTATCATTACTATTGTTCCCTGACTTCATTCAAGATGAGGAAATAACTGTAATGAGCAAGATGGAGCTGAGAAGTGAATGCAGACAGTCCCATTTGCCTGGCCTCAGATGTAGAAGAATCTCACCAAATAAAGTAAGTTGATGGTAGGAGTAACAAGAGTTATTCCACCAACGGCCTAAAATACTGATCCTGCAAGCTGCCCATTTGTGCTGAACCCTGAAATTGTAAAGACTTCCAAGACTTGCCCTCCTTGCACACCCAAAATGTTATTACTGATGCTCTCTGAAGCCATTTTCTTCCACTCCAGCTCTAACACTTGTAAAACCTCAGGCTCCCAGACTCTAATCAGAAACCTAGGAACCTATAAACAATGTCTAACTCACAGATGCCCTTCAGTCCATCAGAAAGCTTTTTAGTATCGCTCTAAAATTCTACATTACTCCATATTATTTATCTCCAAATTTCCTCGTATTTTAAATGTCATGGTGTCAGAGTAATAAAAAGTTTAAATGCTAATAACTGAGTTTGACTGTATATACCTGAGCACTGTATTTTAAGACTGAAAATAATGTGATAGTTATATTTTCAGATGAAGGAATAATTATTTTTCTAATTTTTGCCAATATACCGAAATTTAGACGGAAGATTTTAGGCACAATGAGAACTGCCCATACTGATCTTCAGACAAGTAGAAGCAGCTGTATGTTAATCATAACACACAGTATTTCAGATGATCATGTTTTTTCATCCACACTTTCGTAGATCTTTTTTAACTATAAATTGAGCTGTGAAATTTCATTTTCTTTTCACACTAAATTGCCTCCAAGATTTTGTATTTATTCTAATATATGCCACAAGTCGCACTTGTGTTTTGCAGTTTTATCTTCCTAGCACAGAATATTACAGCTAAGTCCCCATACACAGGTGAAGTATAAAGACAAAAATGAGTCACCAGCAGATCAAGTGCTTTCCTAACATTAGGATATAACTGTCTCCTCTCCCCTTAAAAAGTTAATGTGAAAATGCCTCACCTCTAAAAAAAATAAGAAAACCCATTAAATACTAGCAAGTCATGCCTGACATTTGTATAAAAACAAAAATAATCTGCTGTCAGCAAAACGTCCGAGTGCCTCTGTCACTCCTCTCTAACATGAACCTTTGCTTGACTACAAGGATTTTGCTGTTATAGTACACTCATTAGAATGGAATTTGTGTTAACTTCCATGTACCACGACTTACTAATAGGATTGCTAGCAATTATTATACTGAAATGAAATCAGCACAAACTATTAGATCTGTTTAAACAAGTTAAAAATAAACCTTGATTAAATGTTCTTTTTAAAGAAACTGCTCATTAGGGCTGCAGGGCCTTCCGATAAATTGGTGTTTCATTAACATCAAAGCATGAATCAAGTTTAAACTCACTTACCAAACAAGTTATACTTAAAAAACAGCTTTAAAAAATAACCTGGATTACAACGATCACATAAGATAGTAACTAAATGGGCTCCTTATTTGCAGGCGTTCCGAGATTTCAAAAGGGAAAATGCTTTCCATGAGGCAGGAGGGAAGACATGCAGAACACAGCTGGCAGTACCCATCAGCATGAAATGTATTCCCTGAGATCAGATCCACTTTGCAGCTTGATGGTACTGAGTCAGAATGGCACAGTGGGTACTGAGGTTGCAAAAGAGGAGAAAAGCACACTACTTGCTTCCAGTGTTCCTGCATGTAAATACAGGGAAAAAGAAGCAAGTGGTGTTTGAACTTGAAAAACAGCTTAGGCGAACCATGTATGTTTGCTTGAATATTTGGCTAAACCTATTGTCTGTCCTGTAGGATGAAGATACACATGCTATGTGAAGAGTAATGGAAGGCTGGAAGTTGTAAGTGAGAAAAGCTCGCAAAGCTGCCGAGAGTAAAATCTTTTTTTCCCAAGCATGCTCTATTGCTGCCGTTTATTCTAAGAACCCAGGCTTGACAATTTTATCCCATGTTTTAAATAAACAGCCCGATTCTGCTGTCATCCCTCTGTAATGTGGCAGATGACTTTTTGGAGCAGGCAGTGCTGATCTGGGCAGCTTCTTAACGTAAGGACAACTCTACAACACTGTCTAATGGTCACAAGAATTATTAAAAGAAATGGATTAACAGTAATTCAGTATAAACAAACGTACTCACTGCATTTTACCAAGCAGTACATATATTTTGAAAAGCATTTCTAAAATGACTTTTGGATGTCAGTATCGTAACAGATGATACAACACTTTCTCCCGCTAACTTAAGTCAGTCCCTCTCTCCTGGTATCCTCTAAAACATACTAGCTACCTTTCCTGTACCACTGCTACAAAAATGTTCTGGTTTCAAAAGGAACAAGCCTCCCAGTTTAAGTAATTAATATTCCTTAATTAAATTCGCCAAGCCATAGACAATGAATTCTTTATAAAACTGTGAGCTTGCCTAAAGCAACAAAGTCACACTTTTGTTAAAGCATTTTTAGTGTGTATTTTGCACAATTTTTTAAAGTTTAACCTCTGTGGATCAATGTGCTTCCTTAAAAGACTTTAATAAATTAAAGTGCAGAGAGCTTTTTTTCACCAGGCAGAAAAAGCTGATGAGACAGGTTTAGTTTAATCTCAGGCAATAGAAGTCATTAACCATTCTCTCAGGGATTAAAATATAGCTTGCCCTTTTCTTCTCTCACTTATCATTAGCATCACTTTAATCTCCCAGCGTTTCACACTGCTATTTTAATCATTACTTACTGCCTTTTGACAAGTGCAGAACATGCTTTTTCTCATTGAGGCAATATCCTGGTTTTAGCTGACAAATGTAGGACATAATGTAAAAATATCAAAGTGACATCTCTTAAACACACCTTCATCATAAAAATCTCTAAAGTTACAATATTCCTTTGTCTAATGTTTCTACTGAAATTATCATTTGAAAGGTTTCTCTCTTTCCACAGAGGCAAAAGTTTGTTCCAAATAACACAACAACTAATTTCAGTCAACTGATATGGAGAGTACACACATTTCAGGGATTTTAAAAATATACACCTTAACATTTTTATGTATCCAAGAGGCACGATCGTAAACATGCAGATATTTCATGTACAGAGAAATATTCTTCCAATATAACCAGGCAGAACTCAAATATACTGTCTCAAATGCTGACCTTCAGCATTTGCTATTTTATTGTTCACAAGCTGGGGGTGGGGTGTATCTTTGTTATTTCTGTACTTGCTTTCAGAATTCATTTTGGGAGTGAAGCTAATGTTATATTAAGGGGAAAAAAAAAGGTGGGGAAGAAGAAACCATACAAAAAGCTTTCAAACTGGGTTGAATATTTTAATTGAACTTCTGCACATATTTTAAGTAGCATAATCCTTTCCCTTTTAGACATTCCTACAAAGCTTATTCACAGCTGTACAGCTTTTATACCAATTTAACACTATATAAATTATCCAGGATACAAGCTGTGGTCAACTGACGATACACAGGATTCATACATGTATTAAGTTTCCTGCCTTCCTTAGTTTTAAGTAAATAGATAATTAAGAGATTAAAACATTTTCTTTGAAATTCTGTTTTGATTCAAAAAGAAAACTAACAAAAATAAATTGGTAATGACAGAATTTAAGAACTTATTTTAGTTAGTAGTAACACAGTTCCTAATGTTTGGCCCCGGGGTCTTTAATCTAGTCCATCTGTAATGATCTCATAGTAGTTTCAACCATTATTTAACTGTTAGGAGAAAAAAGAAAAACTATGTTGCACTATATGTTTCAACAATAAAATCCCTTCTTAAGCTTCACAAAGCAGAACAATTCATTATTTGATCTCTTTCCAGGTTCAAAGTCTGTCTTATTGCAATACTTCAAAGAAATAAGTAATCAAAGACAAACAGCTGTGAAAACAATCTTTTATGAGTTTATTATCATCTAGCATATATCTTTAGGGTAAACCAATGAAAATGCTATACAAATAAAACAAATATTTCTATTAAATTTCTACTTAGCTATAAATAGACATATAGTTATAATCATTTCAAGGTAGGGCCCAGTCCTAGAAGGTGCAACTACAGCTCCCTCCCCTGTGTTTCACAAGATCATGCCTTTCACTAATTAGACCTCGATTCTGCAAAAACCTAAGCATGCAAGTAATTTCATATTTATGAACTGATTTATATCTTTCAGTTGCAATGTTAACAGGAGTAGCTTTTAGCCTGTGCATTGTATTTATAGCTGTGAAGACACACTTTAATTTTTCATACCATATATTACATTACTCAAAACAATATTTAGGTTGTCAAATCAAGCATTTTGAAACTGAGAAATAATCAGAAGATGGCTTCCAGTGTAATCTGATTTCTACCTCCTTGCACGTTACAGTATTTAATGAATGTTTACTTACATTATCGTGAGGTATTTTTCTAGTTTCTGTGTTTTAAACAGCGCTCAGGATAGGTTGAACTAGGGAGATGGGGCAGTTATTCCATAATTTTATTTGCACAGTTCAGTTCGTATCTATGCCTTATACATACTTTCTTGGACAAAAAAAAAAAAAAAAAAAGCAGCAGAAATAATTGGCTTCTGGTGCTCTTTTATAAGATGTTCATTATAAACCTCACAGATTTCTACTGAAACAAGAACATTCTTTGATTGGAATATACTTACAGGTAGTATTTCACATAAAGTGTAATATAACCATCAGTAATTCAAGACAGAGAAGCTTCCCTATGCTGACAGAGAGAACCAGGGACAAAGATGGTGCTGGGACTGAGAAACACTCCCTACTCCCTTTCCCCATGCGCACATTCCTCTGCTACTCCAACAAACATACTGAGCAGCCACTACTTCCATTGATTTCAGGGTCTGTAAGGAGAGTAACAACTGCTGCAAATAAGAGCCCACATATCTCAAGCTGAGCACCCTGAAAATGAATTATATGCAGTTAGTGGCCATCTGCCAAATGTTTTAATTGAGTTGCTCAGCATCACATAGAAAGCCTGTGACAGAAACAGGAATGAAACTGGGCTTGCCAGAGTGTCTTTCTCTTGACTCAGTCACAAAAGCATCCTCTCCTTTCACAGTCCCCGATTTTTTTCCAGTTCCTACAGAAAATAAGCCCAAGATCTCAAGAAAAAACATCCTGAATAAGATAGGGATATTAATAATAAAAAAAATAGCATGTGAAAGATACTGTACGTTACTAACAACTTAGGAAATTATCCATGCAAAAGCTCCATGGGCAATCAAATTAGGGCATTCAGGGATTTTCTGGAGTTAGCTTTGTAATCTAAATCATATAGGTATATACTCCAATCCATTAGAGTTAATTGATTATTTACCCTTCACCACTGCATAGAACATAATGCTGCTGACCAGCTTCATCAAATAAACAGCAGAAGGCTAAAGGAGCTGTAGGAACTGAGATGAGTTACTGGCGCCACAACACTAGGTCTAGCAGTTCTGGGCTAGTCCTTCTTCACCCTGTCCTTCCTCACTTCTTTTCTCTGGAGATTCCCCTCAAGGCTGGCAGAACTGGACCTCTAAGTCCATATACTGAATTTTATCTGCTATGAGCCTCCTAGTTTTCTTCATTTTCTTGACTATTTACTAGCCCCACAAGATAGTAAAAATAAATTATTTTGCCTGTCTGTCAACATTTCACTGGTGAACACAAGTGATAAGAATAAAGACAATGTTTTGAAGGCATTTGTCTTAGCTGTCCCAAACTGGAGGTCAGTTTCCCAAAGTGATCTACAAAGAAAAATAATTTCTCTGATTTCTCATCTTTTCTCTCACAAAATTTTCAGTTCCTGCCACAGCACTGAAAATGCACTAGATTCATAATTTCACACAACAGTATTTTTTTTAAGGAGAGACAATCAAGAAGTCTGTAAGTACATTTGGTGATAAAGATCACAAAGTTCTGACTGCAAACTAAACAATCTTGTTTTCAAACAAGTTTATGCTTAGTATCAGCACAGTCAACATTACTGCATTTTTAGGTAATATATGAAGTTTTCATTCTTTAGTATTTTTATAATAGATCATTTAAGTCAGGAAGCAACAAGAGGAGAAAATCTCTCCCTCACTCTTAAAATCTAAACTTATAGTCAAATGATGTATTCTTCTTTTATGTATTTATGTATGTGTGGGTATTTTTTTTCTGGAGACAAACACTTTCAGTAACTAGACATATTTAAAAGTCGTTTGTCTGCATCAATTCATATTAAGTAAGTTAAGCAAACATTTCATAAATGGTATAGGAAAACTAATCCTAGACTATTCATGCCCAACTTGGGCAAAGGTAGAACTAAATTCCATCTTTTTTTTTCCATGAACTTTATGACTCATTGATTGTTAAAAATACAATATTGTAATTCAGTTACAAAGGTATTACACATACCTATGACAAATGCTCTTCCCTTAAAGATTTGAAATCTATCTACACAAAAAAATATGACTACATGCTGTATCCACTCATAATCTTTAGGAAAAAGTACCCTCCTGGACACAGAAAAATCAACTCCTGTTCCATGTTGCTATGTGAATGTGTCATCTTCCCTAAAATTGATGTAAGCTGCCAAACCAAGCAGAAAACTAAAAGCTTTGCAAGAAACATGCTTTTTTAAAAAAGTGGAAGTTCTTGCTTTATACAGCAAGATCTTCAACTAGCTAATCAAATCATTGAGAGATCTCCCACTGAATTCAATTAGAACAGAACAGTGCCTTTGGTTACATGAGTTTCTGTATACATAAATTTTACACGCTGGAAGACTGACTCAGCAGAAACAAACAGATGATATCAGCAAAGGTAGTCTTCAAAGGTTAACGTCTAAAACTAGAATCAACAGAAGGTAGCACAAGGAAAAAGAGCAACAGACATTTGCCCTCAGTCTGAGTTCCACCCACCTTTATGAGGAGAGGTGTCAAGTCACGTCTTTTTTCTCTTCTTACTAAATTATAGGGCTTCCAACAGGTAATTATGTGAAGAGAGAGTGAAACTTAGATTGAGTTAGTCACTTGCTTACAAGTAAATAGGCAATAGTTACTGACTGAAGAACTCTTATTTTAATTATTATTATATGCACACTCTTATCAGATATCCAAATTCACCTAACTATTCATGTTGTTTTTGTAAAAATGGGATGAAAACAATTCAACTTGCACCACTCCCTTTGTATCACGTGGCTTATAAATGCACATTACAAGAAAGGTTTCCAGACCTACGTTGCTCAAAATACATGGTCAACATTCCACTAGACTAAGGCTACATTTAAGTGCTAAGCAGCACATGAAATTTACCTTACCCTCACTTACAGGTGTTTCCTAGGATATTATCTATCTGAATGCAGTGGTTATTCTGGAACATACTAAATTTTACTCACAACATGAACCTGACAAGTTATCTGCATTTAACTAAAGAGTAAACAAACTAAGAATTTACAATATGTCTCAATACATTATGAGACTTCTCTTCATTGTTGTATAATCAGTGTCCTATGCAACATTATCCATTCCGGAAGTGCAAATCCATGATTGATCATCCATCGTTGCATCACTGTTATTCAGGGCATAGGTGCTCAACCAAGAAAAAGAAAGACGGAAGTCACCTACATTACACAAATGGAACAGACTTCTAAAATTTGATCAGGTGTAATTTCTGCTGATGAATACCTGACGAATAAACAAGCATCTAAGCTACAGTACTGTATCAGGAAAAAAAAAAAAAGACCAACATTATAATCATAATCCAAAAGAAAACAAACTAAAAATGAAATGTCTAATATAAACGCACATGATCCACTTGAGAAACAGGATTCCTTTTAATACTCTTATTCTGTATTTACTCGAGGCGAATTTATGGGGCCATATAAGTGTTTACAATAAAAAGGAAATTAATAGTGAAAATATATATCATTTATTTATTTATCTATTTTAGAATGAGTTAAGTAGGACAGCAAGTACCTTAAGTTGTCTGTTGTCTTCCAAAAGCATACATGTTTAGCAACTGCTTTTCAATTAATTTTATTTAAATATGATTATGAAAAGTTTCATAGAAGAGTAAACTTTCTTCAGTCGGAGTCAAGACTGTTAAAATACTTTTGGAAGGCAAAACATAATAAGATATTTTTGTGAGTATCTAACAACTATCTGACTTAAAGTCTTAGTGAAAATAAGTATTCAAATCTTCAAAATATAACAGTTTTCCATGCTCACTAAGTAAGGGATAAATGCCTGCATTATTGATAATGGACACAAGCATGACGTGATGGGTGCAAAGGAAGGCTAAGAACTAGATGAACTACAAATCCTTTTCAACAACGGAATCAAAAGGAGAAAGATCCTAAGTATATAATTCTTCTTCATGTAAATATTTAGTGATGGCTGAAATTACTAACAAAGAATACCCAAATATTTTTTTTTTTCCTCAGGTAATGGGAAGCTCTTCAGTTGATCTTTCTGTACATTCTAAAAACCTTAATAGGATATGACGAACACACTATTTCAGTACACTGTTTCAGATCTACACCTGATCTTGTTTTCCACAAACAAAGTAGAAAACACTATGATTCTGTGATTCTGTATGATTCTGTCTTAAGCATCCTCTGAACACTAAAAAATAAGAGTCGTCAAGATGTTTCAGGCATTATTATAAGCATCAGTATTATTATAAGTATCAGTATCTGTACTAAGACCTTTATTACAACAGATATGTTGCCCCTTCCAGAACTAATTCTGAAGCTGGACTCTTCCAGGCTTCTTCTAGATGTCTCTTCAAAGAAAGGTCTTTAAAATGACCCTCTCCCTCAAAACAGACTCCTGACAAATCACAGGAGAAATTTACTTTCTCCCAGAAAACCTTACGTAAACAAATGTTATAACATACCAAACAAATTCAGGCTCTGTGAGACTAATCACAGAAGTGAATTCCAGAGCTTAGCCCTTCTTCCCCCTCCCCAGCTCAGAATTCTTTCAACAGCCTCAGGCTCACACCCGAGAGCTATTTATCAGAAACACCCTGGGTGATCTCTACTGTGAAGATGTACAGTAAGAAGTGAGATAATTATTTAAGATAAATCATGACAAAGAAATAAAGTAAACATCTTATAAAAACAAGCAGAGAAACAAAAGCCCATCAGTGAAATGCACAAAGCAATGTACATCATCTGGGCAGCACCAGAAACTTAATTAGCAGGGAGTGATGTTTTGGGCTATCCAAAGTCAAGAATTGCTATCTGAAATCTGAGTAAGATTTTGCTCGAAGAGACTGATGATTTGTTGTTAAGTGTATAATGATAGGGATTAAAAATATAAGTACTTATTGTAGTCATTCAAGAATTTAAGTTCTGTAGACTCTAACCCTGAGGTGAGGGAGACATGGCATGTGAAGCAAAAGCTTATAAAAAGGTTTTACAGTTGAACAGTAATGAAAAAAATTCCTACATATGACATCATTATTTCACCATTAGCAATCACAGATCAATGAAGAACACATTGAATTTCAGAGGAAAATGAGAGGAGAGGAGAGGAGAGGAGAGGAGAGGAGAGGAGAGGAGAGGAGAGGAGAGGAGAGGAGAGGAGAGGAGAGGAGAGGAGAGGAGAGGAGAGGAGAGGAGAGGAGAGGAGAGGAGAGGAGAGGAGAGGAGAGGAGAGGAGAGGAGAGGAGAGGAGAGGAGAGGAGAGGAGAGGAGAGGAGAGGAGAGGAGAGGAGAGGAGAGGAGAGGAGAGGAGAGGAGAGGAGAGGAGAGGAGAGGAGAGGAGAGGAGAGGAGAGGAGAGGAGAGGAGAGGAGAGGAGAGGAGAGGAGAGGAGAGGAGAGGAGAGGGAGAGGAGAGGAGAGGGAGAGGAGAGGAAGAGGAGAGGAGAGGAGAGGAAGAGGAGAGGAGAGGGGAGGGGAGGGGAGGGGAGGGGGAGGGGGAAGGAAGGAAGGAAGGAAAAAGGAAAATGAGAAAGGAAAAAGGAAAAAGGAAAGGGGAAGGATGAAGGGTTCTTTTCCCTAGCATAAGAAGGTGGGGTTTTTCTTCTTCCGAAACAGGGAATTTTTAAGTGGGACGTGAATTCACAGATCAAAGTGCAAAAATCACCAAGCTGTCATATAAACATGCATGCATAAGACTACTAAAAATAAGCATGCATGCTTGAATATTACCTTGTTTCTATCCAGCAGCACGTTCACACAAGTTAAAATGACACAGTCCATTATTTCCACTATTCTATGTATCCCTGTCCAGTGCACAGTGCAGCACAGCACAACACATATTAGGCAATATTCAGTGAAAACAAGCCCTTAAGTGCAACTTAAAAATCTTTTGTAAAGCTTTCCTTATTTTATAAAAAAATCTGTCATAGCTGTGCTTGGATATAAAATATTTATTTGTAACATCTGAAATCTCAAAGATTTTCCAATTGTAAATGAAATAGAATTTAAAAACAAATCAGGGACTTCTACCTTGTTTTAACTCTAGTTAAAGGTTATAAAATATGCATTAGAATGGGTTGGCACAGATTAAGAGAACACAAAGCATTTATAATTTTCTGTTTACCACTTTTCCCAAGAAGTCTAATTTATTTGCCCTAGGGAATTATACTTTCCATAATATTTAACATTCTAAATATGATGTGATTTCTATAAAGTAGGTCATACAAAACTTGTATAGGAGTCTCAGAGGGTGGGGAAGAAGGTTAAGCAAGTCTATTGTTTGTTCTGTTTACCACACATGGTAAACTGACAATACTTAAACACTTTTTTTTTTTTTTTTTAATTTGAGCCTTTTCTTCTTGGACCAAGGAATTTTAACTCCGTCATAGAGTAATAGAGCTTGAAAACTCCAGCATCAGCAGGGAAGGCAGGCACTCCTTAGCCAGCCACTGTGTGAGAGAGAAAATGCAATTAAGGCTCCCACCAGGGACAGAGAACTAAACAAAACCTGCGTCTTCACACAAGAGCCTTTTTCTTCAATGTGAAGTACAAGGCCTCAAATCTTGTTGGTGAGATGCTAGCATTTAGGACAACACACTTTCAGATTTTCTCACAGCAGATCAAAGTAAATAATGCAAGGGCAGCAAACAAAAGGGAAAACTCCAGCGCGCTTACATTAAAAAGAGATTACAGGGGGCTTACAAGTGATTGAAGGAATAGATGACATTTTCAGAAACATAAAACTGAGATCTTTAAGTACAGCTAGCACAGCAATGTGCGTGTAGCTCACTGATGCTAGGAAAGACATGCAAGCCAGTTATGTGCTCAAATACATAATGCAAAAAATATGATAATTGCTATCTCAAATATTTAATGTGAATGCAACTATTCCTGATCTCAGTGAAGTCAGGTGTTTAACTACTGATCTCAGTAAAAACAGTCCTCTGGCCTACTTTCAGTTCATAACTTTAATTGTACTTTACTCCATCATCATTTAAATAAATGCACATGTGTTGATGGCAAGGATAATTACTACTGTTTCAAGATATGCATGGAACTACCATACAGGTTTCAGTGCATCAGCTCACTACACAACTCTGCATGACCCTCAGATCCTCAACTCAACCTCCCATTTCCTTTGGGGACACTAATCACTCAGAAAAGTAGTAGTCCTTCTTTAAATAAAGTTCCTTTGTATCTCCAAATTAGCCCATACAGCCCATTCTCAAATTTTGAAGGTTTCCTAGCCTTGATACAGAAGTTAGGAAAACTACCACAAGTATGTAGCATAGCTTGACCATTTTTAAATGGTTCTTAGTGACAAATATCACCAAAGTCTTACTCATTCTGCTGGAACCCATATGCATTAAACAATGACTGGATGTGACATAAAGAAAACTTGCACATTGAGAAATTAAAGGAAAACAAAGCTTCAGTTATAGTACTGAAGTGAATCAAATGCACTACAAATTAAGTTAAAAGAGCTTTGGAAAAAGTTTTTGTGAGAATTTCAGAAGCTGCTTCCTAGATATCATAAATACAGAACTTTTTTGTTCAGTTCTGACTCCATTAAAAAAAAAAAAAAAGAAGGTGTGAAACTGGGCATCTAGGATGCCCATTTAGCCAGCTTTCAACAAATGCAAAGAGCAAAATACACGAGAATCCTAAGAATTTGGTCCAAGATAATCAGCTTGGTTTCCTCTGTGGTCTAAGAGAAATAAACAAAGAGACAGAGGAGACAGAGAACCATCCCCAGAGAGCAATGCATCTCAACTGCCCTGAAACATCCCTGGGGAATGTCCCTCTCCATTACAGATAGCGTCCTTAGAGAGACCAAATGACTAGTTGAAACTAGATGACTAATTTCTAGATGACCAAAGTTGGTGAGATGAATTCCACTATCAAGCTATCTGGGTGATAATGAGTGGAGTAACACTCAAAAGAACTGTACTGTCATAGGTTCTATTCGTACCTGCTGCCCACTTTAGAGAAAGAGGAAGATAACACTGTTTTGGACACTAAAATCACATTCCCTGTAGATGCCTCCCAGTATCACTGGAAAGCAAGCTACTGAATCAATTTCATCTTACCAGCCTCATCCTCAGAATGCTCAGTTTTTTCAGCTAGAGCCCTGGTAGAGGAAAACATGCCAAATTCCAATCTTTTTGTTTTGTTTTGTTTTGTTTCGTTTCCTACCAATCTCTACCTCTTGCACTAATAAGATGGCTATTTATGAAGAAAAGAGTAGACTCCGTTTGAAAATAAAACAGCTAATACCAAAGGAGGCCAGACAATAGTACGCTCTGTATTACAATTCCCTTGCTATCAAAGCAACAATAATAACACTATCTTATACTGATCAGAAAGCAAATACTACAGTTGTTGCTTTGGAAAAAACTATTTAAGTAAAGAGGGGTTTATCTGCAAAAAGACTTGTGACATCTTGTAGGGCTTCATTTTGTATTATGTGAAAGCCTTTTAAGACAGGCAATACTTCAGATTTGATCTTTTAATATACAGTTTATTTGCTTTCTATTTACATGAGTTCACAGACACACACACACACAAACCCTAAATAATTACAAAAACCAGATATCAGTATCTAAGAAAACTGTATATATAAAAAGCCTTAATAATACATTATATACAATATATTGCATACCTTCTGCAACTTTCTCCAGAAATATAGCAGTACCAAGTCCTGAATGAAAAAATCTGTTCAGCAATGATTACAGAGAAAATGTAGCACATAATGGTGTCCCTTCCACGTCCTCTGATAAGCTGTTGCTACTGAGCAATGTTTCAAGAAATGCTTAAATATTTATTTTAAATACTTCACTTCAGCTAGGCAAAAACCTACTAAGTTAATTTTCAAGAAATTAAATTGCTGCTAGAAAACTCAAGTGAATTGCACTAATTTCTGTTTAACTGCACTAATGGAACAGGATAAATATTGCATATGACTTATTATAAATCTGTTTTGAAAAATCAAACAGTTCAGAAAATCATCAGTCGGCATTTAATCAAGGAGTATTTTATCAAGTGTAAATACAGTGAATTAAATTCAACCCCTAACACTTTCTATATTCATCAACTTTTATTTCCTATGTATATTTTTATTGTTTCAAGAACTCTGTATCCAAATTAGAAAGAAACTGAAAAACAAACTGTGAAAACTAGCAAATACAAAAAGCCTATTACTCAGCCACAGAGGATACTGTCAGACTTCATTATTTAGATGAGTATGAGCATTGTAAGTTATTCTATTGTGTGTTCTGTTTAAAATTAGAGATACATAAATTAAAATTCTCATTGTGATTAATTTTAGGAACTGAAAGAGAATGTAAAATGTAGACTTACAGTAATGTCTAGAACTGCTGCTTTGTGGTGATACTTGGTACAGACATTTGTATCACCAAGCAATTGAGATTTAGGATGTGTTGTAAATGAGAAGGATAAAAAATATTAATAATGATGAGATTCAAATTAATTTTCAGTAGCGAGGAGGACGCACTGTAATAGAGCAAAGATTTTTGCTTGTTATAAAAACAGACATTAGAATATACTATTAAATGACACTTTAACCCATTATTTGAGTTCTCCTTGACATACACTCATGCATGTATATGTGAGTGATTGCTTATGCAATAAGCCTCGGAAAAATGTAAATTGTATTTCCTCATAGCAAATTGCAACTGAATTAGACTACTGGGCAGACATAAACAATGCAATCAAATTCCCAGGCTTTTTATTGAGCTTCTATTTGACTTAGTATACATTTGAAAATAAAAAAAAAAAATTGTGTTTCTCAGGGTCTGTGACATTGCAGGCCATGAGAGATTCAATGTCAGTGCCGGCATACAAATTTATTAGTCTATAAAATTTGACATTCTCTTATTTATTCACAGAAAGGACAAATAAGATATTTTTTTCATACTTACCAGAAATATCTGGGAGTGTTTATATGCTGCTCCATCTGGAGGATGCAAATAGTCGAGGCTGCTTTACAATTCAGCAGGCAAAGGCCTGCTGAAGGATAACAAATGACTTCATGGTGAAACAGCTATTGAAATTCTTTCAGTACGTGATATTAAAAACAACTGAACAAACAGAGATAAGGGACAAATAGGATTTGAAACAGACCTTTTTTTTTTTTTTTTTTTGAACCAGTGAGAAAGAAAAACAAATGAAGCTCCTGGTTGAGGCATTACCTTTTAGTCATTTCTAAAGATAGTTTTATTTCATACTTAGGACCCCTCTCAGAATGATAGGTAGCTGACCAAGTTTAGCATCCCAGATAAGACAGTGGGAACAGGACACTCTGGAATTCTGAAGATGAGATAGATAGAATGAAAGGACAATTTCACCATTATGTAGAAAATTCATGCTCAAGTTTTGTTTTGTTTTCCAAAGATCTATTTGCTTTCTGTTGGCGTGAGAGTTTCAGCAAAGCAAATGTAGTAAACATTTATAAGCAATGAAATTTTAACTGAACTTTAAAAGCCAAAGTTGTCTCAATAGGAAGTTTGGTTGAATGACCAACACGGTAAAATAATTTATGAACCGGGAAGATGAAGCACAATCATGTATTCCAGACATGGAAAAGGGAAGAAAAGAAACTGCAGTCAGCTGGGCAACACCATGCATAAGAGATGCTCCTAGAATCCTTAAGAGTTGGATTGAATCACCCATCTGTACTTCAACACAGATGCCTATAAATGTTACTGTAGTCACACAGTTAACCAGGACTTCTAAATATTCTTCCACATGATTTGACTTAATGACCTCTTCTCTTCAGAGAGCGTGGCCTGAGAGAATGCAGCGGACTAAAGCACAGTCCTTACTCCCGTAAGGAGCTGGTATACCAGTGACGCTACATACGCAAATGTACACCACAAAAATAATCTTGCTTCACGGTCTGATCATACAGAACTACAATTTGTTTAAACACGTCTGTCTTTGTCAAATAGTATAACGTCCCTTTTTTATTTCAGGACAAAAGGGAAAAACTGAAAATCAAACAAATCTCAACGCAAATGTAAAGTCTGGATTACACAAGCAAGTGTAACAGTATCAGTTACAGCCAGAATTTCTACTGCTCCTTACCAGTGTTTTGGTAAAACTCTACAGCACATGTTCACAAAATAATCGCTGATTGGTTAACTATTTCTTAGCAATAAATCTACATGATAATGCAAGATAACTACTTTTACCTCAGCTTCACACCAAAATAGGAGCATGCTCAAGATTAAACATAATCTCAGTCAGATGAAAGAATTCACGCTGACAGAGGCACAATGCTTCCCCAAGTAAAACTCAAGATTGTTTTGTCACCTTGAAACCAACACAAGGGCATTCCCGCCACACAAGAGAATGGAGGCTTTCAGAATTATCCTGAAGTAACAAAACTGTCTGGGCTAGACAAGCCTTGGTATCACTGTGCTTCTTCTCCAGATACAGAAACAATCTGTAATAGTATAAACAATAGAACTACATTCCACTCAGCAGGTTGCACAGCTTTCACGCATTGAAATCTGGACAAATGATGAACGGAAAACTCTGGTGTTATGCCAGAAGATTGCTGAAATGAAAGACAATTTTTTTAGTGTTTTTCTTTGAAGGAAATGCAAAAGACATCGTAATTTGTAAAAGGAAAATGAAACAATAACAACAAAAAAAATAAAATAAAAACAACCAACCACAGTGTAAACTTCTGGTTCTGTATAAACAAATGAGATATCAGAACTTAAGATCTCCAGCAAAACACAAAGAATAAATCCATTAGCTTGCTCTCCTGACTTCCAAACAAAATTTAAAAAGAAAAAAACACAAATATACACTTTCTCTGTATTTTCTTAACTTGATATACTTGATAGGATATAAAATACTGTTTGCAATGATTTATGTCAGATTTAAAGTAAAATAAATTTAAAGTAAAGTAGTATTTGGTATTTCAATCAGAAATCCATCATGTTCCAGTTTCACAATCTAAGGTAGCCACAGTTCCCTCAAGAACAGCTATTCCATGTTCCCCAGAGCGTAGGTATTCTAAGAATTGTCTTGCTTAGGAAGGGGACGTTTGTGAAATGTTACAATTTCAACCTAATTAGAAAGAAATCTTATTAATTAGATAATAATGTAAAAGGATATTAGATTTTTTTTGGATGGAGGGCAAAACAGCAGCACAGTAAGGCCCTGTCTACACACAGTCCCTAACATTTCAGGTTAATAGCTCTTTTGAACTGAAGAATATCTAAATCACTGAGAGTTTAACAACAGAAGTTAGTGCAATAAAAATGTTTTCTGTTAAAAAACGCCTAAATGGCAAAGCAATCTCCCACTTTATGCTTGTGTGCATATATATATATATATATATATAATAGTTACATTGTTTTATGCACACATATATAGATATATGCTAATGAAAAGGAAGTGTCATCTTCAAGCTTATGAAAATACCACTTTGAAACTTCCAAAGGAAACGTCTGTAATTTTTAATAGCACTCTTTTCTTCCAAAACAGAAGTGAGATTTGAAATCCTACAGTTACTGTTTTTTTGTTTGTTTGTTTGTTTCTATCAAAATTATTTAGTGAGCCTGATTTAATTTTACTTTAACCCAAGGATGCTTGGATCATTCTGAATGTTTCTGTTCCAAATCTCTAAAATAAAGGAAAAGCCATTGAAACCTTCCTTTTTCCCGTTTGCTTTCAAAAACTCTAACCAGTGGATTTAAAACACTATTTTACATATATAAGATTAAGTTTGTAGAAATAATGTATTTAAATTTATTATGTAAGAACAGCATCTAACCAGAAATAGTTGATGCATCCCTTCTAAAGTGTTCTACTTGCACAATGCAACAGGGTGACACAGTTAGTATTCCTGTTGCTATAATTTAATACATTCTAATTGTACTTCATAAATAGAGGTACTAATTAAAAAGTTTAAAAGCTAACTTACCTCATCTGGGGAACTTACATATCCATTCTAACAAACCAGATTGTAAACTTATCTTCGCATTTATTTACCTTCTGCAAGTTAGCCTAAACTTTGTCTTCCACTTTCTACTTAAGAAAGGTGTCTGAATTTACTCAGTGCTTAAAGGGTCAAAATTTATCATTTCAGTTCATCTAATAAGTAATGTTTTTGCCGAACAAAACCAATTCCCAATAAATTCTCACTGTATTTGTGTGCTCTGATTTGATTTAGAGGCCTGTGGGGAGACACCATTTGGTAGCACAGGAACACAGAGGGGTAGGTGGTGCTGAGGAGAAGTAGAGCTCATGTGCCAGAAGTGTTATTGTGTCAGGTTGATTTATTGAGTGAGCTTCACTTCACCGAATGTTCCGAGATATTTATTTCCCTAAAGGCTCTGCAAAGATATGAACAGACCTGCATCCACAGATGTCATCATTGCTCATTTTACCGAGTCATGAAATTTTCTCAACTGCAATTTGTCCATCTAAAATTGCTGCAACAGAACAATGTCAATAGTAGCTTCCTACTCGTACTACCTCCCTCTACTATGTACTGTTGCCACATCCACCTCCTAACTTCAGAGAATTTAAAGATACAGAACTTGTTCAATCTAAATGTCAAGCAGTTCCTCAAGTAGTTTCTTTCCTTAAACTACGAGGTAATGGAAATTTAAAAAGTATGCAAATAAAGGGAGTAATGTGATACCAAATAAAAGAAACTAGTAACACATATGAGTGAATAGATAAAATGTAAGAATACAATTAAGTGACAAAGAAATATGCTACCTGAACAAGTTAGAGTTAGAATCTCATTATAAAGAACTAGGAATACGTAATTTCTGTAATTTCCTCTGGCCTTTTTGTTTTGCTTTGTTTTCCTGACAGTAACTGCTGCTAAAAGTAAGCATCCACCATTTTCATTTTCTTATAATACCAAAAAAGAAACACACTAAATTTGGCCCTCATTTGATTTTACATTGTGTGGACAGGAACAAATAGACACGCAAGAAGAGTTATAATCCTACATGTTCAAAAAACTTGAATTCCCTACAAATAATAATGAAATTAAGGCACTTCAAAAGCTGAAAATGATATAAAATGCAAACATTATATGCAATGATAACGAAATAGCTTGCTAAATAATCATATTCTTAAATATATGCCAAAAAAAAATTGCCTAACACATTAGTTTTAACTTGCAAGTCTTCCTTTAATGTTTCGGAAGGATAATGTCCTTTTACATGAAGTTTGGGGCACTAGGTGGATTTAAATAATACAGTGTATAAACATGTTACGACAAATAACATCAGCTCTTTTAGGAACTTCATCCAAAAAGCTCTTGCTGTGCTACAGAAGAAGATATATTTAAAAACATGTGTAAAAGTGTGCGCCTGTGGCCTATGTCAGAATACACTGGTTTATTTAAATATGTTAATATTTCTCATTATGCCATTAACAATAACCTTCATCCATTTGTGAAAAACATTTTGCCAAGCATGCACATAAAAAATTAGCAAGTGAAGCAAAATCACCTTAATTTGCTTTGGACCAGCAAATAACCAACTAATTTGCAGAAATCCCTGCCAAGCACTCATATTAAATGCTTCATGCTTATTTTATGACCTCTGCTGCTCCTCTCCTTCCCAGGCCCTGAATCATATGATCATTAACATATTGCAAGGTCTGAAACTTTATTTTTTACATTCTTTAATTAATGCCTGTTTATAGAAGGCCATAGGACTTCAGATCCAGTTAATGAAACTTCGCTCCCCCAGGCCCCTGGAGCCCAATAGAGAGCTTTCTCCTCTGTTGTTTTAGTAGCTTTTTTCCAACTGTTTGTTTATACACACTTAATTGATCTCTTTAGTCCCAGAAGCATTCCAGAGACACAACCTGTTCTGAGACAAGCTAAAGTTTTTTCCCCTTCTTTATAAAAGCCCTGATTGCCCAAGGTTATCAGTTTTAATTTGAAAGTTGAAGATTCAGCTTTATTTACACTGTCTAAAAGACAAAATTGATATGGGCCCTGAAGTGTTCATTTTTACATTCATATACAGCAGAGTGGATTGCAAACAGATACTGTATATAATTATTTTGATGTAGAACTAAGTAATTACTAAACAGTGCTATGTCTTGTTTTATTGCATTTAAGAAACTCAGTCTTCATAACAAGTTGAAAATAAGAACAAATCAGCCTGCCAATGCATGAAATTTTCATGGCTCTTCAATTTACATTTTACATATTCCCTATGACAAGAATTTCTATTATGCTATTCTCTTTTTTCTGCTATAATTAAATTAAAAAAGTAATTGGCTGGTGCTGCACACTGCTGCAATGTCTTAATCACATAGACAAACAGTTTTACAATAGCTTACACCATTTGCCACATGGGGCAATGACATTACTGTACCAGGCTATAAACCAGGAGACAGATATCACATACCAGCTATCAACCACTGTGTTGAATCTCCTGGTGCCTGCTTGTGAAAACAGAAGAGAGAGGTACATTTAGTATGTTGATTGGCAACTCTGTGTCTGAAATCTTAATTAACTACAAGTGACCAAGAGTAACAATGTGATAAAAGCAGATGTTTGTGGTTAAAAAGGGTGGCATTAATAATATTGACTTCAATTTCAAGACATAAAAATCCATGAGAGAAAGAAAATCATTATACATCACTCTTAAAAAAAAAAAAGTTCTGTTTTTGTGGGGTGGGTTCGGGGGTTATTTTTTAGTGCAAAAACACAACGACACAACCATCAACCATCAAGTAACTTTAATCCAGTATAATCGGTCTTTTCAGTAGAGGGATAGAAAAAAATGTCAGCATACAAGGCACAGTTGCTCTTAATTATTATTTCCTAATCACCTAAATGGATTTAGACAATACTTCCTCTGTTTTCCTGTCTAGGAAAAAACAAAACAAAACAAAACAAAACAAAACAAAACAAAAAACATAACATGAGAAAATGAAAGACTTCCGAAACTACCTTTACATCAGAAATATTTTAATAGTGCCAAGCTTATACAGACAGTATGGTATTCATCTTGAAAAGAAAAGAAATGCTTTTAAGAACCTGTCGAGCCATTTGACTCAAAACTTGAGAGGCCATTTAGACAATTTCAATGTAAATTTGAAAGCTGTTAAACAGAGGGCTTTTCTAAAGCAGAAACTAGTCCTTTACATTACTAATCTTGTAGGTGACTTATTTTATTTCTACCAGTTTCTTGAATGTATGTATGCTGGTTCATTCTAGTTGTGAGGAGATAAAGCAGCTCAGTTAAAGTAAACCTTGAGAGACATCCACTTCATGGTATCTTTAGAAGTGTCCAGTCTCACTATAAGGGATCCCAGACACAGTCTGAAGACCTCAACAAAAGTGGTGGGCTTAGGAGAGCATTTAATACATGTTAAACGGCTTCAAGTCCTCTTAAGCTTTATCACAATGTTTTTTGGGGTGTTTGTGTGTGTGCTTGGGTCCTTTTTTTTCCCATTCTTTCAAACCCACCTTATCTGGCAGAGATCAGGGGATTTGTCTGTACAATGAGATGGAAAGGTTCAACTCCTACACTCAAGACATTTGAAACCCCGAGAAACACAGCTCTCAAAAATGCACATCAGACAGCTTGCCAGGTGAACAGTTAGCTATAAATGGCTCTCATTTAAACTGAACTATCCACGATGTAAAGAATTATGTACTATTAAAGGTTCACAAATAATCTGTGACTTAACCAGCACTCACTAGTAGCCTACAGACCTACTCCTAAATTCTCTTTTCATGTAAAACAAACATTTTCACACAGTATATGTGGAACGTATGTTCTGGATATTGTTCTTGAAGTCAAGGATGTTGCCATTAATAAGCCCTTTACTACAGACAAATCTATATGTATATAACTATTTGTGGAAGTGAATTATCATCTCTTTAGTTTAGCTGAATTTTCTTCCACCTTCAGGGAGAGAAAAGGATTCTGTATTATTTCTTGTTAAGCTAAGTTATTTGAAGATAACATTATAGATATTCATTCTGAAAGCCAACAACTTAAATACCAGTATGAAACGTCAGCTGCTTCATGCATAGAGACAGGATACAAATCAGAACAGTGTGTGGACTACAACTGTGTAAAATGGGAAAGCTCTAGGAGTTTTTCTCAAAAAACTAATACAATATTAGTCCTCTGCAATAATAGATTCCAACATCAATACTAACAGTCCATGGTTCCCTTCAAAATCTCAAGCTGGCAAATGAAATCCGTCTTGTTTTAAGAACAATTAAGCCACCGTAGGGGGTATTTAGTCCTCCTACTTAAAATCTCACAGAATCCAACACAGCTGACCTAAGAGAAGAAATGTGATGGGAGGACTCCAGGGAATTAGCCAAAAATCTCATAGCAGCAAGTGTAAACTCACTGAGCTGGAAACTGTCATGTATATACTTCCTACCTATAAATCTCTCTCATCATAACTGATTAAGGCAGAATAGGCATGATCCTGTTCCCACTGATGACAATGGCAAAAATCCAATTAACTCCTTCATTCCTAAATTTGGCAAAAGAAGAACTCATCAGCTTCCAATTACAGTATTAGACAAAGTACTCCACAGTACCCTACGGTTTTCCTTACCTCAGCTGTGAGATATTTTACCACCTTTACCTAACTGCATTTTTTTACTGCTGAAGACAACAAAATGGAGAGGGGTCATGAAGAAAGCAAGGAATTCATTAAAAAAAAACCTTGATATGTAAAGAAACTATCTCTGCTAAGTTTTACTACCACCGAGCCTCAAAATCCATTTCAATTATTTTGTATTATTTCAGGTGTTTCCTCAGAAGAGCAAAAGTCTATCTGTATACCATCAAATGATATACTTCCAGTACCTGGGTAGTGCTTAGGAGTGCTACTGTAGTATAAAATATTAATGAAAAAATATATCCCATTACTTCATTTGCTGAGCACTCAATGTGCACCAGTAGAGTAAGCTGTCCTGAAAACTTCATCATAGGTCAAACCCACATAAGGACGTTGATTTCAGAGGATAATTCTCAAGATTTTATTAACTCAAAACATAAAAAGACAGGAAAAATACATTGAAATGGATTTTTATTATTGTGACTCAACCCTTTATAAATGCTTCTGGACAAAAATGTCTAATACTTATTACTTACTCCACCTCTACATCGCCAAAAATAGGACAGATGTCTGTAGATAGTCCATGGACAAAAACTTGACCATGCTAAAATTAGTAGGATTTTGCTTTTAAATTTATCAGGGCAATTCCTTGCCAGATCTAGTCTAGCACCTGAAAGAAACTATCTGAAGGTCCATATGTGCATCAAGAGCTCCATGTATAACTGTTCTTCAAAAATCCTTAAAGATCTGCTCAAAGTGGCCACCCTAAATAACTGTAACCAAACCAGGCAGCACTAGGCAGGAATCTCTATCAATACTACCCTTCCTTCCATGTGACCTTCCAAGCTAATGGAAGGTTGTCTAACATCAAATACTAATCTTTCTGGAATACAAGGCTGCAAAGTGCAACTTTTTCTCTTCTGCTGCTACTGTCACTTCCTCTTTCTTTTCTTTCTTTTTTTTTTTTTTTTTTTTGAGAGGTGGGGGGCATGAGAAGGAGTATCACATTCTTTTCCTATTGGAATCTGTTGAAACACACACGTATTTTGGTTATCACTCATAAATGCAAATGACTAACTTACAAAGAATAATATTTATGTGATCTGTTATTTAAAGACAGGGAGAGAAAAGAAGAAAGAGAGAAGATAGCTCTAAAATAATTTTATTTCACAATGATAAGAAGGCTTTTCCCTCAGATTTTGAAAATTTTGTCCAAGTTTAAGAAATTTACCTCACAAAACACATTTTTAGTATCACAATTCCCACTCATTCATACGGGAACTGTGATGCTTCTCATCACTAAGAATTTATTTCTAGAATGACCAGCTTGTAAGTGCATGAAACTCTCTTGCACTTCTGAAAAAAGAACATAAGTTTCCAGTGTAACCCATTACTCAGCAAACATAACTGCAGATAATAAAATAGAAAGAACATTTACATGAAGTGTGTCACAGGATGGAACTCATACTTCTGGTAGCAATGCACAGATGCGAAGTTTTTGCTTAAGTAGAAACATAAATCAGTTATTATGGTAGATTCAAATTCTGAGGTCTTTGTTTCACCATCAGAAGTATCACAGTTCAGTATCAACCAAGCCACTGATTTATGCAGAAGAGCCCACAGACCTACGAGCAATTTTGTAACAAAAGCATCTCCAATGTTGTCATCATAAAAAACTTCGAAACTCAAGTAAAATGACAGAATCATAGAATCCTGCGAGTTGGAAGAGACCTTTAAAGGTCATCTAGTCCAACTCCCCAGCAATTAACAAAGACGCCCTACAGCTCCATCAGGCAGCTAGGATCCCTGACCAGCCTGTCTCCATGGATGGGGCATCCATCACATCTGCAAGCAACTTGTTCCAGTGCTTCCACTGTCCCTAAATTGTTTAGTAATATTTCACATCTCTTCCAGAAGAAAGCCTGTTTAATCTCACCCGTGATTAAGTCACAAAAGAAGCAGAAAAGAATTTCAGATTATTATTACTTATTGGTTAAAATTTGTCTCTTCAACACAGAAAGCTTTTAACTCTCAACAACAGACTTCACAACTAACTAAAGTTTGTGATGCCTTAATGAAAGCAAAAAATGAAAGCAGCTCTAACACACTGTACTTCTCGACCTACCTTCTAAAAATATTTCTATTTATGAAGAGATACTCAATAAGAGAGCGTTTACAGTGAGAAAAATTGTACTTCTCCACCCATCAATTTAAGGCTTGAAAATAGAATTCTTTGCCTTTTTTCTGCACACCACCCTTTAGGGCAAAGAGTGGTAATGAACACCTACTAGTCACACAGAATTATAGTGCTCTTTATTTCACCCAGGGCTGAGAAAAAAATTTCCAAAGGTTTGGAATCCTGAAACCTGTAAACAAAATCTGTGGAGCAGATAAAATTTTAAATGGCACAATGCAATTAAAGCTGAATTCAATTTGAGCGCACCCTGTCCATCTGTCAGAGGGAAACAAAAGCCGAGGAGCTCCATTATTGCTGAATCCCTGCTCTTGTTAATTTGCTTGCTGAGAGATTTCAATTTCTAGGAAGTGCACAAATTAGTGTTCAGTCAGGGCTAGATCCTCAGTAAGTATAAGCAGATGGTGGAAATCAGCCCTAATCAAGTAGCCAAAGCCTTTTTTTCTGTCTGATTAAAGCATTTTAATCCTTTCATATTGTCTGTGGTTTTTAGTAAATATCTACTATCCTTTTTGTTTAAACCTCCCCATTTGTTATCATTTTATTCCAAAAGGAACTTAAATTCAGTTTCTAATTCATTTATTTATTTTTACCAGAATGTGCTTTTTAACCACACTGGTATACTTTGGGCCAGGCAACGTCACCAACTAGATTATCCCATTTATTCAGTTCACTGAACTTTTTTTTTTTTCTGTTATTGCAATAAAATAGTTAATATATGGTCAGCTAAAGCAACATCTACCGTTTGCTTTGCTAGTTTCTGATAATCCAGCAGAAAATTCCCCCAAACGCTGTATTCACTATGATTAAGAAGTAAAAAACTCACATGGTAAATGCACAGAATGATGATAATGTTTTGTGCAAATTTTCTACTTATGGCGAGGAAAACAAGGTGATGATTTTTACATTAGTACAAGCCATACAGATGTCCACTGCATGAGGAAAGTATGTTTATACCACAAAAGAAGAAGGCCCTAATAACTCATAGATGCCACAGGCGTTTGTGAATAATGAGAGCTCAGACTACCACAGAAACATAACAAATATTATTGTGAATAGAATACAATACATAATTAACTCAACATTTTAATGAAAAATACGAGAATTTGTTATTTTAAAGATTACTTATGTTAATTTTACAGATAATGGCGAGGGAACTGCCTAACTGAACATATATTTACAGAGCCAAGATGAGAACACCAAACAAAACAACAGTAAATTTGATTTGCATAAAATATACAAAGTGAAACTTTGATTGCAATTTATACTGCTTTATTTTTTGAAAAATATATGAACTGATCTTTGGAAAATTTTGTATCTTCAGACCAAAACCTTTTTTTTGACATATGTTACACTTTCATGTGTGTATTATATAAAACAGCTGAAAAATATAAACTTTGATTGCTGGATCTAGGTAGAAGTGTGTAAAACAATAACCATAAGAAGATATTTTTCAAAAACAGTGCACAGGATTTAGCCACACATTTACCATTAAAATTAATGGGAGTTATCTAGCTATAAATCCTGAAGAAAAGACTTTGAAAATGTACCCCTTAAAGTCAACACCATCAGCATAATGCGTGAGGATGGAGGAAAATTGAATTTTGAACAATGAAGAACTTGAATATAAACCATGTGTAGTATTTTCACTGAATGATATTTTGGTATCCTGTAAAGCAACTTTACTGCCTAACTGCCATATTAAAAAACCCACACCTAATATTTTCAGAAAAGCAATAAATAAAAACAGATGATTGCTTCCATTTATCAGAGGTTAAAGTCACAGCAATAATGAAAAATAATTCTACTTCTAAGCATATGAAGTGCTTCTTCCAAGGAATACTTTTAAATCTCCTCAATGTGCTTTAAAAGCTCACCGTGTTACTATGGAGTTACTTTTCGTAATTCAGAAATCCTACATATATGAACATACCTACTTCTATACTGCTTCTTAAGTTAGTACAGTTTCATTTTGCATGTTTTCTCCTATTTTTCATATTGAAGATCTTCCATTCCTTCTGATAGCCCCCAGCAGAATCTCTTCATCTCCTAAACAAACATTAACACTTATATTAACTTAACACTTGTAAAGCAGCTTCTCGTTATTGAAAGAAAGAAGGCACCAGTTCATCACTGAACTAATCCCATAGGGAGACTTGATCTACTTGTATTCCCCTTCTCTCCTAAATGTACACTTCCTTTTCTCATGCTTTGGGTTGTGAAGGAAGCAAATCACAACCTATTCTATTATTTTTATTACTAAAAAATACCTTTGAATCTAGGAGGCTTGGTTTAGTTTAAGAATGCACCGAAGGTTGGCTAATTATCTTATTAAAAAAGTCAATAACTTCAGGTTTCATAAAAAAGAGTTCAATAATAAAAATACTCAAAAATGAAATGGAATTTCATCCTAAGCCCATTCAGAATTCAGTTAACTTCTGGAACTGAGAGGCAGTTTCAGTATCAGGATGACTGCTAAATATCATGCCAGACATACCAACTTATACTGGCACTGAATACCTGTAACGGAGAAGAGACAGGAACACCAAAGCTGGCTCACAACTAGAAATCCTGCCAGGTTATATTGTATCAAGAAATATTAAGGAGAGGAGCGATGTGCAATATCATCATTCAGAGCATGTAAGCCAAATTCATGACAATTACTAACTTCCTAAAAATACTGAGTGCGTATCTAGGGCAAAACATGGAAAACATCATCTGTTGCTGCTGTAGGACATTAAGATAAGAGTAACCAAATGAATGAGAAGTGAACTCTATACGTGTTCACCTTGCTTTCAACCCTCATGTCACTTTCTCGTATCCAACCAGAATAAAATTTGTATATATTTAGAATCAAATAAACGCTAGCAAATGCTGCAAATACAAAATGGAAAGTTTTTACTAACTTATTTTTTATGAAATCAAAGGATGTTGCTTTCTTCAGGTTGCATTTCAGATACCCTACTGTTTGTTTTATAAACAATTTCATCTCAGTTTATAGCAAATACCTAGAATTTAAATATGGTTAAATTTTTATAATGAGAAACATACTCGTGCATATTGAAAACAAATGTAACAGCACATTTGTGTTCAGTTCTGATTTACTGCCATACAGTACCAGCATTTTAAGAATAAAAGAACTGATGGTTCTAAATCACATATTGTTCAAACAACAACAGAAATCAATACTGCATTTTAAGTACACACGAGACAATACTGTATTATGTAATACTAACTAATTCAAAAGACACACTTGTGAGGACATCTGCAACATCTGATTTTTTTTTTTAATAATATAAATTATTCCTGACTGCTTGAAAGTTCTCTATTAACCTTTTTATTACTATTATTGCAGCTGCGACCCCAAGGTATATATACTTGGGAGAAGACCTGAAATGGGAAAATGAAGAAGTTGACTGCAAACTGTAAAAAAAGGTTTACATATAGTTTAAGAGTCACAGCATGCTTATCATGTTGATCAATAATATCTCATTTGCATATACTCCATATGGCAGCATTCATCTGTTGTCTTTTGCTTATACTTCGACCAAGGACTCCTTGGTCTGCACTGAGAAGGTGCAACAGTCCATGGTGAGGGCTTCTAGAAACAACACTCACGTAAATGAGACACAAATAACAGCAAAATAAAATGGCACTTTTTTTTTTGTCCAGAAAAAGAAAAAACAGTTTAATAGTTCTTAAAGAGTAATAAACTAAAGTTCAGATTTAAAATAGAACTGTTCTTGACTACTGATTAAATTATCACAGTTTGCACTAACACACTAAATAGAAATTCTGAAATCAAGTTGGGACAAGTTTCTAAAAGATACATTAATGCAGGCATTGATTAAGGGATATACAGTGGTTATCATAAGCAGATAACAGTATGTGAACTCACATATAAGAATTTAATCAATTTTGTAAATAACTCGAGGAACTACTTTATTTTTTCTGCACCACCAGTTAACAGAGTTCATAGAACTTAAAGTCAGCTAATGCTGTACTTACTCTTTTATCTTCTGATCATTCATTATTTAAACATTCTGCAGTATGACGTCTACCTTACCTATCTCAAGATTCCTTGACCACACAACCTTACTTCTAAATGTCATTTATCTAATTTATAAATATGAAAATATCCTGAAGGCACTTTGGGAATTTTGTACATATTTAACTTTTGGACTCTTAATAACATGAAAACGTATTATCTAAACTTTTCAAGGCCTTTCTAGCCATAGTTTCCAAGAAAACTGATTCCATGAAGGAGACGGAAAGGCACACTCTTAGTAGCATTTTAGTATATTCTCTGAGATATAGCAGAAAAAGATGATTAGTTATTCAAAGTAAAACTTTCAGCAAATGTGCTTAAGACATATTGACCTTCTTAGAGTCAGGAACCGCATCTTGCATCTTTTTATGCTTTTAAATATAATTTGTCTAAACTGTCTAAAGTAAATCAAAAAACTATCACTCAATCCTCTCAGCAGAAAGGGTACATTTTAATTGCAGAACTTAAAACCTCACAATTAAAGGCTGTGTTGCTACTTAAAGCTAGCACAAACACAAGAAGGAGAGCTCATGCATGCAAATCAGCTTTTCTACCACATCCAGAAGGGATTTTCAGAATAGCATGGATGAACGCAGTATGTACCTTCTAAATTTAGTTAGAAGGAAAAAGAAGCGGAATACTAGCCATGTTTTAACAAAAAGTGAATTATTTCTAGTCAGTGTGATTTGTAAATGACTTTGTGATAATCCACATTTGATTAGCAAGAGAACTAAAGTAATGCTGATCATTCAAAAGTAAGTATGTAAATAAAACGTGACAAAAATCAAATACAACCACCTATACATGGAGCTAAGCATTTTGTAAAAACAAAAACAAAAACAAAATCTGGTAAACATGGTCAGAATGTATTATTTTGCAATTTAAAGGAAAAAAAGAAAAAAAAGAAAACAGCTTGGTGTTTCACGTAGTTATCAAACTAACAGGTACTTGGAAGAAAATCACAAATTGCAACAATATACAAAATAAAAAAATGAGTGTAACTGAAAGAACATACTTCTCAAAACTGTTTTTATGAATTTATGCCAGATTCTCAGCTGTTTTACCTTAAACAGGCTCCATTTAGTCAACAGATATATGTCAGTGTATGCCAGATGAAATTCTAGATTCTTCTGTCTGCCAAATTCATTTTATAACCCCTCCTAAATAATACACTAGACATTTTATGTGGCTACATCAGCCATTGTGTTTATCCACAATCCAGAGATAGGTATGCGAGAAAGATTTTGTATGTGCTCATCAGTCAACTAGGAGTTACTTTATTTTCTCAGGAAGTGAGAAAGAAGTGCAGATGAAAATGGTGCAAACCAAACCAACACTCTGTTATATACTATTAATAATATTTTCTGGGAAGACAAGTCTTAAGGCAGATCTTCCCAACAGACTCTTAAAACATTACTAGATTCTCCATAAAACTGACAGAAGATATCAGCTTAGGATCAAAATAACTAACTACCATTTTCTTGCCTAACAGAAGTCTGATTGGAATCATCCCTCTCGATGTCAAGGAAATAAAAATGTGCACTAAAACTGTCACAAGAACTTCACACTTTGCACTGTCCTAAGATGGGTGGAAGGACTATCCAGAGTTTTCATCACTGATCATGATAATTATTTCAAACCCATTCTTAAAATTACAAATCACAAACTTGGCTTCTATGAATGACAGCCCAACTAACAATTGCATGAGGAAGGTCTTTTGTCAAACTTGAAAAAAGAATACCTGAGAGAATGATGCTTATTTTTTTATAGAGACCAAAAAGTGGATGTGAGCACGGGAAGGTGGATGATGTGTTTCAGCAGTGGTGACAGTGACAGTGGGTCACCTCCACAGATTCAGATTTTTAAGAGTGTGCTATGCTATGCTTGCTCTTTCTCACCGATGTGAAAATATGCCAATCATGTTGACTACACTGAAAATTAACGTTTTGTAGCAGATCATTTGCTTCATCTAATAGTGTTATTGTGTTCTTTATAACTTTTGTCGTTTCCATGGAAACAAATAGGAGGCATTATCTTCATAGCAACCTAATATTTTCCTCTTGTCAAGGGGAGGAGAGACATTCTTTGAGTTCATCCAGAAGAGAAGGTTTTGAAGTGGTCAAAGAAAATGCTAATAGCAATATCATGTACTACTTTTCTGGTTAACACTGCACCTGAGTTTTCCCACGGAAGAAGACTCAAAGGTCTCACAAGTATCCCTGGGAAGAAAAGGTGACAAAGACACCGCCTGTAAATGTCCAGGAATACGGATCACCATCTTAGTACCAAGCCTGAGCTGCAAAAAGAAATTTATCTTTTTCCTGACAGAAACTTTTGGGAACAACTATCTGAATTAGACAGTTCAAACTATTTAAGTAGTACTCAAGATCTGAAACTGAGATTGAAATCTAGCTTCTAGTCCTAGTTCAAACTGCTAAAACTCAAGCAAATTCTTTGTCCCCACAACAAATCAACTTCAGTTTATAATGCAACTACTTCGTACACAGCAGCAGTAAATCCAGACTCTCAACTGCATTTTCCAATGTTTGGCCCACTGAATTCTGCTTAATTGGGCCTCTTGTTCTCACCCAGTCTTAGGAAATAAACAGCTAACCAGTAATGAAGTAATTAGCTTTAAGGACATCAATACATAGGCCCAGCGCTGCTTAGTGTCAGCAAGGCTACTGCTGTTTGGTCAGTGCTCCCATCGAGGGAACTGAACCTGACAGAAATTTTTGCTTCCTGATTACCTTTCACTATTCAATTCAGCACTGTAGTACTTAGTGAAGAAAGCCTTCCCAGATGACACTTCTTCCTGCAGGTATTCCTGTTCATCACTGGTAAAATCAGCCAGCTCTTCTAGAAAGTACAATAATCTAGGAAAGTGCACATCTCATCTTTTATGTCTGTTAGCAGGACTTTCATACTACAAAATTATCAAGCAGAGTGTGATATACTCCAAAAAGAAGGATTCATTATGTTTATTGGCCAGGGGCATAGGTCTCTGCTGAGTCCAGAAAGAACTCTTTCTGTACAATGTGCCACAATTCTAGGGATTAATATATAGGCAGGTCACAAATGTATGTTTGTTTGTTTGCTTTTATGGTAGTTATAAATGGAAAATGATTCAAAAGGAAGATGACTTCATTTTTATAACTCAACAGATTGAAAACAATAGTGTCTGAAGTCTGGACTTTGGATATTTTCTGGATTCCATTTGACCATATAAGAAATACAAAAAAAAAGTAGTTGTAGGCGAAGACTTCCTGTGTCATTTCAACTCTTTTTTGGGGGCCATGATGATTATTTCCACTGGAAAGTGTGCCCTATTCCAACTCCCTACCTTGACTAAACACAAACACACGTGTTGTACAAGATGAGTCTGAAGAAGAAACACACAAACACACAGGTCTTGTTTCTTTCAGAAACAAAAATAAAAACTCATCTAACAGCCTAAAGTATTTACGAGAGTGCGAAGTATTAGCTTAAAAGCTTTCTGAATAGTATCAAACTTCTTCACTAATAAAAAAGAAGAAAAGGATGAAAAGATTGTCTCCACTATTTTATTATTACTGAAGGTTACACAAATAAGTTTCTCAGAATCAGAACAAAAAAAGAAAGCAATTTCATCCAATTATGCTTACTTTCGGAAGTAGTCTAAAATCTAATAATTTATTTAGTGTATTTCAGAAACCACCCACAAGAAACAGCAGGTTTGAGAACTAAATAGCTAACAAAGGAATTTAAAACTTAAAAGTAATCACAGAAAGGTGTTCACCATCCCTGCATAAAAAATAAGTGCAGATTCTCATTAGACATAAACTATAACAGGTCCACTGACTGCAATGAAGTTTTGTTAAATTATACTAGCTACAAAACTATCTCCAAGCATTATACTGAGCTAAAATGCATTACAAAATGCAGCTTCTCATTCAGACATGCCTCCTCACCCTTACAGGATACACCTTCCTGTTGTTAATAAAACAGGATAATAGGCAGTCAGCAAGGATACTGTTTTGCTAACAGTTGTGCTAACATTTGCTAACACCTAACATTTCATAGAGGTTAAATCAGCAGCAAGTGGAACAGCCTCCACAGAGCAACGGCAGCACAGCAAATGAGGGTGGATACTCAAATTGCTTTCTTCAGCTATTCCACATAAAACCTGGACCGCACTCTGCTAATCTGCATGTGAGTGGAACAGCACTTCTATTTTTTTCTTTTCTTTTTTTTCTGAACAGGCAATGTGCTAAATTTTCCATTAGAAGAATTTCAAAGTCACAGTAAGAATTAATTTATGTTTAAGTGCAGCTGTTTGTGGACTGTCTTAGCACTTGCAGTATCCAGGGTGTTAGAGCTCCGTAACATCTTTCTGTTTAACACAATGAAGAAATTGTTCCTGACTAATAAGTTTACGTAAAAATATAGTCTCCAACAATACCATCAGTCTTTTCTGAGTACCTACCAGGGGAACAATTTAGAGCCATCTTGATAAGCTCTAATTTACACAGCCAGATTTCTTCTGAAATTTCATAATTTTATAGAAAACATAACATCTCTAAAGAATTAATGAAGAATAAAAAAAAAAAGCTATTTGCATAATAATATGGCAATGAGCAATCTTCCCCACTTTAAACTACAGGAATTCTCTCAGTACACCATGAATGAAGGAATCAATAAAAAGGAAGCAAGTCCAACCAAACAGCTTCAGTTTTCTTTAGAAAAAATCTTTCAGAAAGAATTTAAAGAATGTTTTGTTCATTATGTTCCACACCCTTCTCTTAATACATTGCTCACTGAGGAAAAACGCTCCACCATTCTCCATTATTTGTGCTTTTAGCTATCCTTAAAATGTCAGAATACTAAGAGACCATTCCTTATGAAGTTTTAAGAACATTCCTTCACAAGAATAATATGTGAGGAAAAAAATCAGGTCCAAACTTCAGTACCACTGAAGAGCTTTAGATAATGTCCTTTCCTTGGAAGCAGCATCAAGACAACGTACTGTCCTGAAATCCGATAATGGGATTTATGCTGTTGCCTAAAACATCACCATTATTTCATACTTTTCCTCATGACACAAAGATGGCAATTGCTCATAAGTCCTACACACAAGAAATATTCACAGCTCTCCACTCAACTTGGCCTACAGAATGAAACAGTACCACTAACAGCAGTGAATGAAGAATACAGAGTGCCATGGAGACGCTCTGCATATACAAAAAATGTATTTTTCTTTTTATTCCTTTCCCAGGAACTCCAACACCCCACGCACATTATTCATTACTTCGTCTTGCCATATTAAAAAATAAAAATAAAAAAACAATGCTCAAGTGCTTGCTGTCTTTCCCTCAAGTCCTGACATCTAGAAATCAGGAATCTTTTGGTTAGGTGAAGTCCAAATAATAAAAAAAAAAAGACTGAAAAGATACGATCTACATGAATTGTGAAGACTAATGGTTAAAACCAACATAAACTTTAAAAATCAAGCAAGAAAACAGAAATCTAAAATTATTATTACAATTGTTGGGCAAAGTCTAAAATTTCTAATTCATCCAATCTGTGTATAATTTTTGTAGGGCATAAAAACAGTGTACTGATGTAAAAATAAGTTCTGTTACTCATATGCTTACGATGTATAACATAAAAAATACCATTAGCTAACATACTTCCAGAAGCAAGTGCCAGAAACACATATTATGGAATGAATATGAGGACTACCAGGATGGGAGTGCGCACAGCTTAAGGATCTGAGCAAAGCCTTGCGTCTCTGATAGCATGTCAGCACCAGTATACGCAATGGTGGCAAGCTCTGAAAGAACTTTACCTCAATCCAAGACTTGTGGAAGGGGTGATACGATTCAAAATCTGCAGGTTGATGAATAAAGTGAATCGATAAATAAGGAATTCCTTAGTATTTTTCTCCTCAGTCATAAGCACAAAATTTTCATTGCCACCAGTGCAATTGGAATTAATGTAGAAAACAGCATACAGAAGTTTGTGACAGTGTCTGAAAAATGTCAGAACATGGAACTAATCTGAGTCGATATTCCTCATGCAACTTCTCTTCATCACCCATTATAAAAAATACACACAAAATCTTCTCTCGATGTAGGAATAGTTGCATAGTATTTATTGCTGCTCATTAGCATGCTCTGTTTGTTGATAGATTGCCTTTGTAACATACAGAGGGAAGAGGAAATTGGAACCAAAACCAAAAAGCAGCTTAATTATTTTAATTAATTCCAGCTTTCAAAATAATGCAAAAGGCTATTGAATATTTAACAAGCTAGAACAACTAAGATGTGTCTACGTTGCATAATACAAAATGAAACTCGGTAGAAAGGCACTCTTTCAGGCACTTTGGTAAGTCACATTCCTACTGGGACTCAACCAGAAAAAAAAGATATCACACACTAGATCACAGGTACATGTAAATAAATGTTTCTGATTATTTATGTTAATGCAAGGTGCAGATTATAAGAAGTAGTAAAACGTATCTGTAAAACTGCTTACTGACCTAGTGAACAGACTATCAAGAAATTCACTTGCTATCAAATTATGAGTCTCGGGCTCCCTGTACACATTCACTCCTTTTTAACATATTGGACAAACTAACAGAACTAATTAGATAAAAGTGCAACCTGAGGAACACTCATAGAGAATGTAAACGAAACGGGTGGGGAGGTCTGTAGGTGTCAATCAATAACAAAATGCAAACTGTCAAGCTTGCTTTGCTAACAAACTGTCACATCAACAATATGCAGTTAATGACTACAAATTAACTGTATACCAGATGCTTGACACTTTGTTATGACACTTAGCAAGCTAGTTGACATTTGGGGGATCAAAGCTTCTTTAATTACACTTTGTATAACACGTGCAACCTTTATGCTAATGTCCACATATTCCTTAGAGCAAGACTGTTCAAGTGGCACAGACAGAGGTTATTTTGGAATTTGAAACATTCCAATAAATCTAGAATTCAACTGAGACAAAGATGCTGAAAAACTTCAGATCATCATTCAGTATTATCACCTTATCCTCAGTAACTCCTTGATTTGATCTACTGTGTTCCATATTTACTTACTTAACAGACATCCTCTTCATGAAATCCTACATTTTCAGAAAGTGCTACGAGCATCTATGAAGAAGTAAGCACTAGAGAGACTACATCTCAAGAACATCTCTGCATTCAAACTGAAGGCTAGAATCCATGTCACATATTCATATGTTTTTCCTAAACTAAACCAAATTCATTTTCTTATCAGACAACCAAATGTAAAAAAAAAGTTTGACTTTGCTAACAGAAAAGGTATAAACGAAAAGCAGCCAGCCAGTTCTGCAATTCCTTCCTAATATAAGCAAATCCATTGACGTATTATGTAAAGAAGGTGTGTTATTTATGAATTTTAGCTCTTGTATTTATTCCTTAATATGGAGGTTTCTCTATTACACTGGAATTACATGAAAGTTGATACTACACACATCACTGTGTACTGTAGAAAGAATGTAATATAATACTTAATACTACAGAATATTCTTAGCAAGGGATAAATCACCTGCAAAGCCAAATAAAAAATAAAAAATTGGAAGTATTACCTGCTTTCCTACGAGAAAAAATATTGGAAGAAAAACTACAAATGCATAAATTCAAACAGCTTTTTTACATCCTAGACACTTACCTCAGGCTCTTAAATATGAAGGCTTCTCCAAAAGTAATGCCTCCTATTTTATTATGTTGGTACACCGTCCTCAGAAGTGGATGTTGGTGGTATGGCAGTAGAGGCTGAACCTTCCCAGCAGAATTCCATTATACTTTGCTGTCGTGTGATAGATGGCAGCAGAGGGGCAGTCTGACAAATGGCAGCTGACATGGAAGTGCATATGAAGCAAAGGTATGTCACTGAATTCCTCTGTGCAAAAAAATTTGCACCCACTGGCATTCATCAACACTTGCTGAACACTTACAGATGTGAGCACAGTGAGGCAGTGGGTGGTGCATTTCAGCAGTGGCAACAGTGACATGAGAGACAAGCCACAGTCAAGATGGCCATGTACAGCTGTCACACCTTAAAACAGAAGAGCACCTCAATCAGTTCATCCATGCAAACAGTGGTGACTACGTTGAAAAATAGCTTTTTGTAGCTGAGATTTTGTTCTATGAAATAGCGTTACTGTGCTCTTTGTATCTGTTGTAGTTTCCATGGAAATACATAAGAGGCATTACTTTGAGAGTGACCTACATACGTTTTTTATTTGGACTGCAATCATACTCCTTAACACCACTCACCAATTCTGTTTTTGCCATAAAGAAATCTTTACATTGGATGTTAACTCTGTTGAATGTTAACTACTACATTTACCATAATGCACCTGTGGAGAAAACTTTATGAAGGGTTCCTTGATAGCTTTAGGATTAGGTTTTGAATTAAACAAATCACTAAGGTTCTGTTGTCATGTCTGAGCTCTTTGCCAGTTGCTTCATTCTCCTTTGTTCCACTCCTAGCTTTTCTGTAAAGTCACAGCTCTGCGCAACTTCTGTCACAATTGTGTAATTCTAATAAGCCATATACTTCACACCATTCTTTGAAGCACACTTGCATCATAAATTGTATTGATCAGATTCATCTGACCTAACTTAAATGTCTCAAGTGTAAGTATCCCCATCTGAGCAAATCATTCCTTACATTCAACTGAAAGTAACAGGAACTTCTAAGGCATAATTCATCAGATCTATTTTAGACACTCACATTAAGAGCAGATGAGCAGTGCTCTGGAAGTGCTTATTCCTCCTTTCAATACTAAGGGCTAACTACCTCAGCTGCAGATTAATCCCCTTCTCAGGGTTTCCACTGTGATCTATCCTGTGCAAGTATCTACATCTAAGGGAATGCAAATATATTCATACCACTATCAACATTAATATATTTCCCTGTTTTTGGAAGAGTGAGTTTCCACTCTTGGAACTCAAAGACTTTGAAAACAATATGTCATCATAGCTATTCTATATGCATATGCATATCTATGTATATTTGCACTGAACACAATCCTGTATTATTTATATATATAGTTGCAGTTGTAAAACAGTGAGCTACAAGATTTTGATGATTTTGAATGAAACACCTGTTGCTTGTCCACATCCATGGCTTAGCAAACCTAGCCACTGATGCATCTGACTCAATCTAGAGAACAAATTTGGGCACACTAAGGTTTCGTATACCAGAGTTATTCAAAGTTAACTATCCAATTAACTATTTCTATTAAAAAACAAGAGCACCAGGATAAAATATTAAGCTTAGAAGAATATGGGATACAAGAGAGGAAAAAGAAAAGAAAAATGAGAGTTCGACCACAGAGATAGATACACTATGTGAAAGAAGGATATAAGTACACAAACGTTTTGCCTTGTTTTAAGGGATCCATTTAAATCTCTGTATTTCAGGAGTGAGAACAATGCCTTCATGACTTGCACGGTATTGAAGCCATATAAGAGATGTTATTTATCTCCTATTTTTTCTTATACTAGATTATTTCATGCTGGATGCAGCTTGTTTGTGTTATACTCTAATTAACGGTAAAACACTGTGTGTTTATCTGCTTTCCATTATATGGCACAACACTGCATGTGGTCAAATGGCCATGGACACACATGCCTTTTATTAGAAATCCTTTTAAAGCATCACCCATCATCTACAAAGAGCGGCAGAGAAACCAAAAAGCTGCAGAGACAATCACAGAGAAACATAAAGTGAAAGTCTGTTGTCTGAATTCCCCATGCAATGCTAAAGACTTAATGGGTCTTCAGTAATACACTTCTGAATGCCATTTAACCCAGCTATCTAATCCAAAAGATCTGCTAATTCAGTTTAGCTTTTTTACTACACAGCAGCAGAAATATATGGTCAAACTAAAGGAAATTAAAATTTTCTCCTCATTCTTACTACAGTTAGAAACATCATCATATCAAAAGACTTGTGCAATCCTTCAATCTTAAAATTTAAACTAACAAACAAAACAAAAAAACAGGTTTTGAAAAGGCAGTTTTACATACTTTTCCCCTAGAAACTATATTTTCGATCACCAGCACAGGTCTGACTCTATTCTTTAATCTACTCTTTAAGTAAGTCTTGGGTCAAATTTGTTTTATCGAGCACTGCATGCTTTGTAAGCTTTGGCCTTCAGATTCTTAATAAGAAAAACACTGTTTAAGCTCACAAAGTATGAAATAGATAAGCATTCACTAATAAAAATCCTAAATTTAACTTTCACATTACCTTCAGAAAAAAGGAGTTATAATCATTGTCTATCCCTCTAGTCAAAATAAATATAAAACTCTCCAAACATAACAACAACCTCTCATACCTATAAACCTTAGGAAGCTTATTTTCTTTCATCTTTAAAAATATTACTCAGATGAAAGGCAGATGTTTTAGACTGAGAATGATTATGCAACTGATATAATATCAGCGGTTATCTATTAGGGAAAATAACAGAATTATCTTTTCCATTATTTCTACATGCTGCTATGTGCCATGTAGTAATAATTCTCTAAGTTTCCTAATATAATTTTAAGTGCTACATATTTGAAAAAAAGCAAAAATTATATGAATATATCCACTTATGAAAAAAGCTTTCCCTGATTAGAGCTCATTTCCCTAATATACAGATTTCTAAAGACAGCTCTATTTTAGTTATGTAAAGCATGTAAAAAATGGCATGTGATCAATCACAGCTGAATCTGAAATTAACCTGTCACTTTAGACATCACACTTCGGGGTGGGAGAGGGGAAGTTACTCTGAGAAACTTTTCCCGTGGATTAAATGGCTAACAGTCCACTGACATGACAACATTTTGAAGAAAGATGGCATCGCCTTCTTATTTTCAACCTCATTTTCAGGAAGAAAAAAGCAGAAGATACTATTTCATCACAAAGGACTCTAAACAGAACTCGTTCCCCTTACACAGCAAACAAGTCACACCAGATAAGGCCTCGGTCTGACAACGTCATGCTGTACAGTAACTGTCATATCCAAGAACTGGGGAATATCTGATCTTTCATAGACCTCTGCCCCTACATTAGGCAATCCTGCCATGTTTTGCAGATGGCAGCATTTTGCACAAAGGTAGCAGGTTCAAATATTGTGTCTCTGTATAGTAGATGCCTAAGTCTGGACTGATTAATCCTATATCAGATAGGATTTGAGAATAGATTACGAGCAATTACTTTATAGGACAGTGGTTTAAACGAACTAGTCACAGCAAAACTGAAAACATACTAAAAATAAGTCTAAAATTTTATAAGGAAGAAATCAGGTGAGATGACAGTCAACTGAATATCCTACCCTGTAGGCCCTGAAGAAACATGACAAAATTTCTGACTCAAATGAGAAGACATACAATTGTGGGATTACTATAATCCATGTATACATTTATATATGTATCACGTGTGAAAATAAATATTTCAGTCCATCCATATTCATTTCTTAAACAGATAAATTTCTTCATAAAAATTTGAACAAACATCAGAAAGGGCTAGCCTCATTGCTGACATATTTAGCTTCTTTTTCCCCACTTCCTGAGCAGAGCGTGATTAGAATTTTTAATTCTGATTTAACTGGGCAGTTCCTGTTTCAAGCTGTGAAAACAAAATGTATCTTTTAAAACTGCTTAGATTCGGCACCGTCACAGAATATTTATTTGATGAGAGTTTGTAAACTTTATGAGAAAAAATATTATGGGTCATCGTATGAAAACTGAATTTAAAAAAAGATTTTCATCAATTAACTAAACCTCTTGATATCCAAGCAGGATGCACGTAACGATACTAAAAGCTCACAATGGAACTTCAGAGGGCCTTCAAGCTGTGAAAGATCTCATAAAAAGACAAGTGATTAACTTACTCAAACTAAGCAAAATATTAGTGAAAACCATCTCTGTTTTTTATTCTTCTGCTTTGTAATAAAATGATCTTGCCATTGCTACTGGATTCACGACTTATCACAGAATGAAACAAAATTTGGAAGATTATCTGGTTAAAAAAAAAAATGCTGCTCATACAATGAGAAAACACCTAACATAATCAATCACAAATTGCTAATGCGAATTCAGACGTAAGAAACTGGAACACTATTTTTCAAAGATGTCTCCAATTTATGGATTAGTAACTTATTGAGCCATGTAACTGGTTTGTAACTTTCTATGCATTTGCATAAGTCTATTTATAAAACTTCTTGATATACCAGTTGTGTATGTAATGGGATTTTTAAAAGAACTATTTAAACGAACACAACTAGGAAAATGGGCTTGACAGAATTAAAAAGCTCTACAGCAGCTTTGTAATGTGTTCTTATCAGGACAGAAGTTTCTCTGCTACGTTATAACTATAATACAGTTAAGAGGACGCATCCATGGCAAATGAAGGTTTGCTCTCAATTCATTACCTCCAATAAAATTCATTAGATCAATCACAAAAAGCCTGAGCAAAGGAATGGCAGCTAAACACACAAACTTCAAAAGAAAAGAAAGTTGTTCAAGGACAATCAATTAAAGGTTTTATGACAGTTAATAGGCCTATAAAAAGTTATAAATAGTTAAGAAGGATAAATACTCGTTTAACAAAATGTAACCTGATTGGGGTGTTTATATCTAAATACTCAAGACTTTAAGGTTTGAAGGATAATACAACCATTTGAAAATACTCAATACAAAGGGGCTTAGACCATGTTTGTGCTTCTGACTTAGAGAAGTGCTTCAATAAATCAAGAAACTGTTTACGGAACTAAAAAAACAGGGCTCATATTCCCATCTCTGCTTGTACCTGGGCTACGGAAATAGAGTCCACTATTCTCTATCCTTGGTATTCTGTAAACAGTACATTATGCTCTCTATACAGCAGCTAGTATTCTCATTATAATTTTTTTTCCTAAAATTAAACAAGAAAAGCAGTCAGATATTCAGGTGTTGTATTCTTCATTGCTTGCTGACTTGTCACACAAAACAGGACCCTGGGACGTGACTACCACAATCCAAAAGTAGATCACTCAAGCTATAGGTGTCCTTGGTTGTCACACAGTCTTAAAGAGTTATCCTCTCAATTTTTGTTTGTGTTTCCATCTCCTGGACTACTATCTGGGGGAAAACTAAGGCAGTTTTGCCTCAGTGTGGTATTTTTACTGTTACCGTCAGCAACTAATAAATAAGTTAATTTAAAATCTTAACTTTTAAAATACGTGCAAGTAAAGATTATTTGCAGAAATGTGAAGCACTGTCCCTGCCATCATGTAATTGCTACAAACAAAACACGTTATGGACGTATGAAGTTACTGTGTGATTTTTAGCTTTCTTACTTTCTCACTGACAAAAAGGGTGCCTTACTTTCACTTACGTTTAGATATTTGCAATCCGGAAATACCCATGTGTTATAGTTGCTCCAGATGCTCCTTTCATAATCACTGGTGCAACACAGGAACTTCTACAAGTTGCTTCATGTGGTCAGTTTCGAGCTTCTTTATAATGAAGCAACTTCTTAAAAATACAGTTCCTTGACTATTAAGCCAAAAATTGTTGGTCTTTGGTTTAGATGCAGCATTCTGCACTGTAGATGCAAATTTGGACGAAGAAATTCCACTACTCCATATCAGAATATTTTGAAACTCCAAGTCCAGATACTACTGGACTAGAAATTGTAGAATCACAGAATCTTAGAATGGCCTCGGTTGAAAAGCACCTCAAAGATCATCCAGTTTCAACCCCCTGCCATGGGCAGGGTCACCAACTACTAGACCAGGCTGCCCAGAGCCACATCCAGCCCTGCCTTGAATGTCTCCATGGATGTTAAAATTTCTCCATCTCTAAACTGCAGTTGATTTGTAAGGTCTACATTGCATTAGGAAAAAATTCAAGAGTACAGGGGTGTACTAAAAAGTGGAAAATTTTTCTGGGACAGCATTTACAAAACAGAGCAAACAATATGGTGCTGACCCATTTGCAGTGCCTTTTGGAAACAGTTCCCAGAGAGGACTATCACCGGAGACAGTTGTTTTTTGTTTCAGAGGGAAGTACCCAGTTAATCCCAGATAAATGCCTTACAGCTCAAAAAAATTACAGTGTGGATGCTCAAGAACCAGAAGTAAAAACAGAACTAAACTACTTTACAGCAGATGAATGACCAAAGTGAAAAACTGTAAAGACACCAAACACAAAATTAAACAGACGCATTATTTAAGAGATGCTGAAGAAGATTTGCTACAGAATGCAATTATTTTAAATACAGTTTGGACCTTCCTAGTTCAGTATGCCTAAATGTGAGATCCTTTAGAAAAGTCTAGTTGTGTTATACTACAAAATAACCATTTTCGTCATGAAGCCTGCAGCAAATTAAACAAACAAAATCAAACAGCAATCCATTATAAATACTTAATATACATTTGCGTATACATGGTTTATATACATTGTATACACTTTTATATCTACAAATAAATATCACAAATACATAGGGAATTGATTTTTTCAATACACTAAAATGCAGCATTTAAAGTACTGAAAGTAAAGCTTGCTATAGTGTTTTCTTTTTCACCCAAATGTAAGTACACCATTAGCTTGTCTTGTTCATGTTAGATATCTGTTTATGCCATGAAGTTCAAACAAACATGTGACTTCTTTAAATTCCAAGCAAGCAATTTGTAAGCTGCTCATCCATTATCTCTAAGCGCGCTTTCTGTACAAGGTCTACTAAAGTAATGGTTCTTTCATCAAAGCCTAATGGTTTGTTTCAAATAATCAAAGTAGTGTTTATATCACTGTCCTCAGGTGCAACCATTTTGTTTCCAAGAGAACAGTATAGTACATGCTAATGTCACAAGTGATAAATCAAAGCAACTACATTTGCTTCCCTACCTTAACCAATCTACCTTCTGTCTTCAACAACAGCAACAAAAAAATCACCCTGGCATTTGCACTCTGTAGTTTACTCTGAGAGAATGAGCAATTCTGCAAGTAGTAAAACATTCTATGTAAAACAACTTGCTCATTCCCTCCTTAAAACAATAACAAGTATAACTTGACTTATGTGGGAACTAGTACTGTTGTTATCTGATATGGAATAGGAAGATGTTTCTTTGCACTGTAACAACTCCTGAATTCTGAGGCTGTTCTTATGCAACATCCTACTTTTGTTTAAAGACGGTGTATCTGATCAGTACAATCTCCAAGATGTAGTGTAATAGAAATTCGCTATTCCTTTTAACCCAGAGATCAGACAAAAACACTATATTTGAATTGCTTAAATGGACAAGACAAAAATCCAACTCACTGTTTATTTGGAGGATCTTAAGAGAATATGATATATTCTTACAGAATGGACACACAGAGCAGAAGTGAAGTTAGGTGTCTAATGACATTTGCACTTCTTTATTCTGTGTGATGTTTTCCTGCATCATTACTAAGAGTTTTATGTTTTTAATATGGTAAGACAGTAACTTCAAATGTGTATTGTGTTGGATTTGGTGTAGTATTTACTCTGGTGCTCTGTTCTCCTTACCATAATGTGCTGGGAAAGTCAAGTAGGCAAAGCTTTCTGTCCAATGGGAAGTAGAACCACCACAGCCATCAATCATGCCCTACTTTCAATTAAAGGACTGACACTGATAGCAGCCTTAGGAGATTCTGTCAGTCCTATTAGATACAGGGTGAGAGTTGCCTACATTAACAGCTGATGGGGGTGAGAATCATGGGATAAAAAGGGAATGATGATAGACAAGGGAGACAGAGTGGACCAAAAGTTCGCTTTATGATTCTAAGTGCAAATCATCATCTTCATCATCATCAATATCCAGTGCAACCTGAAGAAAACTAATATTTCTTTTTTGATCAGGAAAGCAAGCAGGAACAGTTGCACAACTGAAGATTTCTGAACGAAGAAGGCAGTTAATACAGTTTTCTTCCTGCACACCAGCTCTTCTCATGACACCAGTGCACTTCCTAGAAGCCAAAATTTGGTAAACTGCCCTGATGTAACAAAGTACATCTCAGGATTTACTGTGTTTGTACTGTGTATCCTGACATACAGAAGAAGGAACAGAAAAATGTGAAAAAAAAATATGCATGCCATAAAGAAATTAAAATTTGTGTAAATTTCTCTTAGGAAAACTCCTACAGCTTAATAGTCACTCTATTAACACAAAAGCATTGCAATAAATCTTTTTGAAAAACAAAAAGAAAAGAAAAAATAAGCAAAAAAAACCACCATGGTAATGTTAATTATACCAGAATGAATTATTAAAAAAAAAAAAATCAAACCCAGCATTATTTTATGTTCACATAAAAAAAAAAAAAAAAAGGTTATTCAAAACATGATAGAATAAGGTTTTGCTGTTTTGGGTTTTTTTTTAGGGAAAATTTGACTTTTTGTTTTAACAGATCTGGATGTCAGCAAGCAAATGTGGCCATCAAGAGCAGCAGAAATAGGGAAGTTATCTAGGTTTGAGGAGGAAAGTATGGAAGACATACGAAGACCTACTCAGCTTCTCCTACATATCTGTTTTTCTCAACTGCTTTTTGAGCGGCAGAAGGTCAGAATATGCCTTCTCAGAGGTCGCTGACAGTTGAGTGACATCTAGATAGTAGGTACCGAAACAGGTAGCTGAGAGCTTCTTTACTGAGGTGGCAAGCAGGCATGTAGACACAAAGCATAGGGAAAGCGGTCGAGCATTTCACTGGCTTCTGTACTCGGTTATCCTCTTCAGTCCCTTCACACAGTGAAGCTGAACGGCTCCCTACCTCTTTATTTACGGAACTACTTGCTTTACAAGTTTGCTTCAAACATATAAGAAGAGTCCAGAGATAGATAAAAAAAAAAAAAAAACATATATGGAGAGAGAAGTGCCATTCCAACAACATGAAAAGAAATCAGGAGTTAAAATGGAAAAGTAAGAAGGTTAGAAAAGAAATCCCATTTCCATTTCTTATTTCTGTAACGAAAGGTTATTACCCAAAATTTATCAAATGCATAACCCTAAGATGTAAGATGAAAAACAAAATTTTCCTCATAATCTTATCCACAATATGACATAAACTCCAAAATGTTAGTATGAATAACTGGATTAAATGTGATATTAAAAACGCATTCGTTCTGACTTTTTTTTGTTCAAGTCACCATGTAAATTCTCCTCAGTTCATTAAGGTAGGTATTTCATTCATTGAAAAAAGCCTTGAAAACAAAGACTTACTTGGCTAGCCATCTAATACTAAATAGTGATTAATTTTCTACTACCACACTCCCTATTAGTATTACTCCCAAATGTTCAGTTTAATTTAAGTACTTTCTGATTCATGAACAAGGGAATAACATACAGCTATAAAAAGGTAATCCAATCCTAAAATGGCCTTAACCCCCATAATCTGCACTTCAATGGCAAGGGAAACTGTATAGTTTTGAAACTGTAATCAAGATTTTTTTTTTCAAACACACACACTGGAGCTGTCCTTTGCTCCCATCACTTATTAGATTACAATAAAACGACCATGCTCTCTTTATGGTGGGAACACAGCGACCCTGGGGTGATTTATAATCTTGTGAAACCCTGTCCACACTGCTGACCAGACTTTTTTTTTTTCTTTTTTTTAAGGTCGCTATCTGTTTCTTCAACTGATGTCTTCCTGCTGTGACAACACTGTTGGATAACTGTCAGCACATAAGTATTTTTCAGGCTATGTATTATCTCTGCGCTCACTTCTTTTGTGAGTTTACACACACACACACACCACTGAAAGCATTTGTGTGTTTGGTGTTGAGAGAGAAAAAGACTGCTCGAAGAATTTCGCATTAGTCTGATGCATAGGCCAGGGAAGACAACTAAATAGGAAAATAATGAAGTGGATCTTCTAATGGCAGAAATACTACTTCTTCCAAACCTACTGAATGAGTTCTGACTAAATATATCATGCTGCAGTGGTACTCTGGACCCAGAGATTAAGAGTATTTATAAGACTATTTGTAAGTAAAGTAAAAAATATTTCATACATAAATTAAACACAGAGAGAAAGAAATAAACCATGTAAATACAATGAAGCAGAAAACCTAAAGAAGCAAAGTTCCACAGATGCTGAAAGAAATTTTCTTGTGATTTTCTTGTCTGATAAGTAAATAAGTAAACCTGTTTTGAGAAAATATTTTTCAAGTTTCACCTCCATCAACATACTTGCTCAGTGAAGGGAATGATTATCTGAGGTGTGTTTATGTCACCCATTCTAATGGAAAGCACTGATAATTTTTCAGCCTACAAATATTTTTAATGGTATAAGAAAAAAAAAAAAAACACTTAACTTGATAGTTACTGTCTTCCCTGTAAATTTTAAACAGTAGAGTTTTTAAAATGCTTTAAGTATATGTGTTTCTAAACTGCAAAATCAGTTCATATTCATCTGATTTAACTAGAGCTGAACAGTGACTTTGTTATGACCTGTGGGCAACACATCCTTCTAGAACCTGATTTAAACAGCCACCATCTCCCCTTCAATTGCCCATGCTATGCTAGGAATTCAGCAAACTGTTCTAGGTCCTACCCTGTGTACCCTGGCTTCCCTGGTATTGCTACTTTGGTAGTATTAAATAGAATAAACGCTTTCCTAATCTGATTATCCATAACTGAAGTTTCAATTTGGTGATAATTAGAACTTGTTATGTTAATGGCAAAAAATGTATTGCATTAGACAAGTCACGATTTCTCTTTTAAAAGCTAAGCTTCACGTTCTAAAGCTCAGATTCACATACTAGCTACTGCATCCTATTTGAGTTAGCAGCATTTTAACCTGATCTGTATTTCCATCATAAATTAGTTTAACTATCACTTGAACCAATATTAGAATGCCAGGAGTAGATATATGAAGTTGAATTATGTATAAAACTTCACCAGATGACTTTTTTCATATAAGAGATTGTAGGAAAGCATTTTTTTCATATAAGAGATTGAAGCAAATCTTACTTTCTTTAGAGAACTGTTTAATATTATCATAAAGACAAAACAGAATATATCATTTCAGTCACTTATGCCTGTCAATTCCTACATCTGACAAACAACTACTTTAAGAGAATAAAATTATGTGCAGCTCACATAAAACTGTACATGATATTTGGAAATAAAACAGACTCAGGCTTGAGTTAACACCAACTACTCTTTATTGTTTTATTCATTATTGCAAGCTGTTTCAGAAGGTTAAAAAAAGTATTCCATTTCACAAAGATAAGGACAAATTCATAATTGCAGCAAATAAGTCAGGCTGTCCTTTGCTCTCAAGGAGGTAACCTACTGCTTCACTCCTTTAGGACTTGCTTAATAAAATGAACAAAATCTAGGAAAAAAAATCAATTAAAATGGTGATAAGTCCCTTAGGATAAAGTTTGGCAGTCCTCACATTCTTCAATCATTCTTTCACTTTTGTTCCAAGTAATATAAACTTACTGTATTTTTCTAAGTAGCGCCCTTTTTGGTAATAAGGCAGTTTCAAAAGTGAGCACAGAAAGCCAATGGAACCAGCAAGGGCTGCCGGATAACAAAGGGGTTAGGAAGTAAAATACGACAGACACAAAAAAATACAGTTGCAAACAAATGCATATTCCTATCATCACAACATAAAAAGTCAGTAGGAGCTGCCAATACAAATACACTTATGTACTGAACCATCTCTAACTAGGTCCTTTACATTGCAGCACTGAGTGAAGGGCGGGAAGAGGATTATTCATTCACTTCACAAACCACAGAAAGCATTTCCAATCTGCAGTCATGAATGGTTACCAATGAATTCCACTTTACAAGGACGAACAGAGAACAAAATAAGAAAGCCTGGAATAATTTCTCATCTTTAAGCTCTTTTTATCCTATCTGATGCTAATTAAAAACAAACTAAACAACAGGAAAAACAAAAACCAAAATCTATTCTTTTTCTTCCACATGCAGAACAATAACAAAAATATATTTTGTATGTATACATTAAAAAAAAATAAAAATCTATGAGGTTAATCACAGTCTGAGACTGTACTGATGGTGTATATTTGTCTGGGCACTTCTGACTAAAGTCTGAATGTTAGTCCCAAGAGTCAGTCTTGACACTAATATGGTAACGTTATGTTATGTTCATAAAACATTTCCCACCCAGTGCATCCCGGATCAAATAAATAAACGAATAAATAAATAAATTTTATTCCCTACACCTTAAAATAGATGCTGTGCTTTGTAAGTAGTTATGACCAATAATTTCAGTGACAGAGAAATGACACTGATATAGTCAGTACAATGTTTGTAAGGCATTTCTACCAGCGGGACAATATGGACAAAATTACACTCTGAGTCAAGAAGGTATAAATGGATTTGCCTTTCCTGGTTCTGTTACTGTCCTGGTTCCTAGTTACTGTAAAAAAGAATACACCTTTACAGTGTATTTCATATTTTGGACAAAATTTGCATGCAGATGTAATAAATGACAAAGGAGAACTGACTTCAGCAGACATGGAGAAGGCTGAGCTATTCAGCCACATGCCAACCTCTCTCACGTTCCTGAATTCCTAGGCAGAGTTTGAGGGAGCAAAATCTCTCCCACTGTAACAGCAGAGACCACTTCATGATACTGAAATGTGTACAAGTTTATGAAGCTGGAAACATGCATCTCAGGGTCCTGAAGAAGCTGGCTGATAGGGTTGTCAAGCTATTCTCCACTGTATTTGAGAAGACATGGCTATCAGGCGAAGTCCCTATTGATTGGATAAAGGGAAATATCATTCTCATTTTTAAGAAAGTGAAAAAGGAAGATGTGGGGACCTACAGGTCAGTGAGCCTCACCTCTGTGCCTGTGAAGAGTGTGGAAGAGATCGTTCTGGAAAAGATGTTAAGGCAAATGTGAGATGAGGAGGAAATTTGAGACAGACTGCATGGCTTCAGTAAAGGCAGATCATGTTGAACCGTTCTGGTGGCATTCTGTGATGGAGCAGCAGCACTGGTGGACAAAGAAAGGGCAACTGACGTCACCCACGTGGACATACCACACTCAGATCTACGTATCCAGAGAGATATGGGTGAACTATCCAGTAGATAAAGAATTAGTTGGAGCATCACAACTAGAGGGTTGCAGCCAGCAACTCTATGTCCAGGTGTAGGTTGGTGACAAGTGGTGTCTCACAGGGGTCCGTCTTGGGATTGGTAATCTTTAAAATCTGTATCAATGAAATATACATGCTGGAATGGTTGCCCAGAAAAGCTGTGGATGACCCATCGCTGAAGGTGTTCAAGGCCAGGTTCAGTTTGGCCCTGGGCAGCCCGATCTAATGGCTGCCAACCCCACACACAGCAGGAGGACTGGAACTCGATCATCTTTAAGGTCTCTTCCAATTCAAGTCATTCTATGATTCTAAGTAAGATACAGTTGCCTGACTAGGCATCTGAAGTTATTTCAGTCATTTGAGGGCATTCTGATGGCTTTTAAGAAATGGTTCTTTTAAAAGTTGTTCCTCAAATAAGAAGGAGTGCATAAAATAAGATGCCTATAACACACTTCTCTAAGCTTCCATTTTTGTCAAAGGAGATCCTTTCAATACAGTTAAGTCTAGAAAGTCATTTGACTGGGCAAATGTAGGTGCTACTTCAGAATAATGAATCTTCCTTTGATACTATTGGCTAATACCTCCACTGACTAAACCTTGGTGTCAGAATCCAAGTGTCGAATTCTTCCCTATGAGTCTGATCAGCTGTCTGAGTATAAGACTCAAATGCAATCTGTGATGCCCTACAGCATCCAAAATATTCAGAAAGGCTGGCAGGCTTGACTTAAGGATCTCCAAAGGACTTGCAGTATGCTGAATGGCAGCTGTAAAACAGACAGACCCTAGGGCCTTTCAAATGTATCTAGATACCTGTGTTTATGCAATTCAGTCATGTCCTACAGCTCCTAACAGCAAGTTCATTTGGAGTAGCTAGTGCATTAAAATGATATGTTAGCTTGCTTAGAAGTAACTTCCCTACATTCAAGTAATTTACCTTTGTTGATCTGAAACAAGTGACTGGAAGATCTTACCCTGCCAACCTAAAGAACATTATTCTTTCAGATACTTAACCCTGCATTTCCACTGTACCATATAATAACATTAGTCATGACTTTTAAGTTGTGCTTTTAAAGAAACATTTTTATTTGGACAAATATACCCATATTTTCCAAAATTAATGACAGAATTCAGTATTTGAAAGAAGAAAAAGAGACTGCATAATTTTTTCCATAAAATACGTTATTCTTTTGTCTACGGGACGTTTAATTTTTTCTCACTCATTATCACAAAGGTTTAAAATATTAAGAGCTGTTGAGATTTTCACTGTCTCCACCTGATAATGATAAACACCAATTTGATAGTAACCACAAATTCGTTATTACTCTGAAGGTGAAGAATAAGAATGTCATAAACATACATCCTGTACACCTTCTATAACACTTCAGACATGTAAGCTGTTGTTACATGTCATACTCTGTCAGTAGCAGATCAAATGTAAGAGGTTTTCTATATACTCTTCCATCATTCCATCCCTCCAACTCCAGTTCTCACTGCTCTGAAGGTTCCTGTCCCTTGCTATTAAACATTTCAACCATTTGTTGGCTACACTCCAAAATCAAATGCATGAAATGAAATGAAATGAAATGAAATGAAATGAAATGAAATGAAGCAAAATGAAATGAAATGAAATGAAATGAAATAAATAAATAAAACCCCTAAGAGTCTAAAAAGATGGGGGTTGGGTTTTTTGTTTGTTTTAAATACAATCATTTCATAGAAATGCTTCAGACAACTAAAGTAACTCAATCAAGGCAACTCATAGGACAGAACTATTGGCAGGAATAGGAAGGGGAGCTTCTCACATAGCTGCCAGGTGAACTGAGATATGAAGCCACTTCATATCTGAAAAAAAATTCCTGACATAGAGAACTAGATAATGAAATCAAAGCATGCAAATCAACAATGGCCTATTTTTTTTTTCTAAAATCATACTGCCTCTCTACTTGCCCTGCCACTCATGACATTAATCATTATTATCCATTATCTTCCTGCTGTTAACATTTTACAAAAAATAAAAGCGGAAATAAATGTGATGTGTTATTTTAGAGTAATTCATACACTTAAGGGAACATGAGAACTAGGTATAAAATCTACTCTGCCTCCTTTACTTCTTTTATTCACCAGGTAAAATAAATGCTATGCGAGCATTTTCTATGTGAGCTTGCATGAATATGTTCTGTCAGTACACGTGGTTCTGGATAAACAGTCACCAGAAAATAACAAGCCTAAGAGAAGAAAATTATGTGCTGAAACAGGACAGCACAGAAAGTTCACAGTCAAGCCACTGGCATGAACAACAAGATCTTACAATCTGTTCTACATTCAGCAGGCTGGACTACAAAAGTACATATATACATATGTAAGTATATTTATATACATGATGAACACATGACTCAGACCCTGAAAGCCACTGAAGTATCAATAAGGCCTTTCACTTTGAATATATTTGGTCTCCCAGCTGCTGTTCCAGACAGGTAACCATGAGTGAATATTTCAGGGTAGGAGTGAACTCTGGGAGTCAGTAAGGGAATGTGTTGTTTGAACAGCTACCTTCTATTAATGCACCAAATAACAACTCAATGAGTAAATAACGCTGCAAGAACTATTGGTTATGATTGGTGTCTTCTCCCAACTTCATTCCTGATTACAGAAAAGCAAAGAGTGGTACAGATGTTAACTACTGTGTTAAATGGGAGACACAAAACTACAGTACTCCTGGAGATACCAACTCCTGACTTGCTTCATAACCAATATTCCCAAAACCTGTCTCTCCTTTCTGCATTTGGGAAGGACCTTTAACACATTTCACAGGTCTTAAAGCACTTTGTTTCACCACATGAACGTACAGTATCTCAATACCTTGGTTTGAGTTAGATTAAAACTTTGCCATTAGTAACACAGGAAATAACTGGTCATCATTACTGGCACTTTTTTTTTTTTTAAGTTTTGCAATTGCAAACATCCATACAGCATACTACAGATTTTGGGTGTAGAATAGCCCACATTTTCATGTTAAGATAAAGTTAACTTTCTCAACTGATAATCTTCCCATGCTGTTTGAAGATTCACTATCAGTTACCTTTCAATTTCTGACTTCTTTGTTGTCGCAGAAGTTATGCTTTCATTACCTCTAAGAGAATACATCCAGTATTGCTGTTCTACTAGCTATTTTTCTTCTCTTTGTGCCTTTTTTCAAAAGAGCTGAACCATAACTGAAATAAAGTCACTAAAGTGTCCTGACCTACAACATGTTAAATTCCTGTAAACTGAGGAGACCAATTTACAGTGGAGGCCATTCCTCCTGTTTCAAGACACACGTTGCCAACTTTTCTTTTTCTGGCAACCAGAATTTGCACCATGTAGCAAGACATTTCAGAGGACCGGTCTGCATGGCAACCAGTCCTTCCAAAAAGGGAATAAATAAATAAATAAATAAATAAATGATTAATTTTCAGCTGGTCTGAGCAGGGAAACAACCTGCTTACCATACTCTTGTTTAATTAGAACACAGTTGTTCAGGGACAGCAGAGAGTTCTTAACCTTGTCTAGCAGAAATGTGTTGCAGCCTGTCTTGATCTACATAAAATGAAAATGTGGTTATATCAGAGCATTCATCTCACTTTTAATTTCGCTAGTATAGGTGAGAATATTAGTGGAGACACCGCTGCCCTGCCTTCATCAGGAACTGGAAACTGTAATGCTTGGTACAGGCTTTTAAAGGGACAATACTTCAGCTGCAAGAACAAGCTCCAAGATCTTCACTGCTCATTACATAGGCTGGTTAGAATAAAACCAGTAAAATGACTCTCTCCTGCTAGAACCACAGTTACCTTCAGCTATTCAAACATAACCCAAACTGTGGCTAATTTTTTCATCTTACCACTAATTCCTGCCCTACCAATCCTGTTCTTCCAATGTGCATTCTTCACACAATTCTATAAGCATTCAACAGATGAGCCTAATTTTCAGAAGGACTGCAAATTTCTGTGCTTTTTCAGACTGGGAAAGTAGATTTGTCCCTCATCTCACATACTTTTCCCTTTATCACTTGAGGTTTGGCTCTTCAAGTAACTGCAAGAGTCCATCTACAGAGTTAACAGAAACATTATGTTTAATCACAAAATTGTTAAGCTTTTTTTCTAATTGCACATCAGATAAATTATAAAGATGTCCTGAAACACTGGCTTTTCTCCCCCCCCAAAAAAGATGTCAAGAATCTTAACTTCAGCACGAAGCTCTCGCTTGTACAAAAAGATAAAGCATAAGCTGCATCCTCTTTTCTACAACCCTGTTTCCATTTTTTTTTTTAATTCAAATAACTGTCCATTTCAAGACTGAACCTGGAAGTGCAGCTCTTCTATAAACCACTCGGAGATTCTCAATACAGCATCCCTCCAAAGTGCATAACTGCTACTAATAACTACATCCTAACTCTGCTAGGACACGCAGTAAGTGAATCAGCAACAGCTGTGCTTTATCAGGGATAAGACCTGTAGCACAAGAGCTTAAGCAGTTACCTGGGCTGAGAATATTAGTTTCTTACAAGGTTTGCTGCTGTTCATCACCTAAGAAAAAGCAATGTAGTAGCATACCTCAAGGTAGCGATAAGCAAATATTAAGCAAACTGAGTTCAGTTATTCCAGAATAAATGAACAATCCAGCTTTACATTTCACAAACAGCAAGGCCTGACAATTTCTGGCTCACAGAAAAAAAGACACAATGTACACAAACCCCAAGCTCTCAACAGAAAATTCTTACTTTGATAGTAGCCATTAGCCAGGGCAGGCTCTACATACAGATGAATAAACAGCTCTTCCCTAACGACACCATTAATGGATCTAAACTCAGAGATACAAATCTCAGTTCCCTAATAGTTCCCACATCTTAGAAATGTCCTAAGTTAGATTTTCCACTGTTCTTAATAAAAGCCAGCATGTAAAGAAACAAGACTGTAAAGAATCCATATAAACGCAACAGAAAGTTAATGATAAATTTTAATTTTTTAATCCATTATGAAAATTAAAAATGCTAACAAGTATAGTATTAACATATTTTCAGATATCTGTGTCATCATAAACATATCTGATTCACATAAACATATTGTTTAGTCTATGCCTGCCCTTTCCTGGAATTTGTTTATAGGCTATATTTGTTTTGTCGTTTGGGAATGTAATGCATTGGTCAGATGTTCTCTTACCTTTTCCCCATTAATTTCAGAAAATGTTCTATTATTGGACTATTCTTTGAGCTCAATTCAACAAACTCAATTAGCTGATGGATCACTCCAGCTGTAGTCAATAGTTCTTAATAATACATTTTATCTCACACTGTTTAACACTTAATAGACCTATTTGCTAGCAGACTAAAAATTAAGAGGTTTTTTTTCTTCTTTTGATTCTGAAAAGTCATGAGATGTTGCACCTGAAAGCATGAGTGTGCTATACTTAAAGGATCAGATCAAGGCAGTCTGATATCGTGCTTAATGTCGGTATCTCAAATCAGAGCCTGAACAAATACACTTTAAAACCATAGTTCTTCTCTGAGAAATAACTTGAAAAATATCGTCTCCTTACTACCAGGCCTGCTTTCTGGGAATATTAGGACAAACATTTGCGCACTTTAGAGTTCAGTTTTCACCGCTCTTCTGCTAACCCAGGAACACTAGCACTACTTTGTTCATTCTGCAAGACTTTCATCCGTGTTTGAGCAGCAACAGGATTATCAAAATCACAGATTCATAGAATGGTGTCGGTTGAAAGGAATTTTTAAAACCATCCAGTTCTAAGCCGCAGCCATGGGCAGGGAGACCTCCCACTAGATCAGGTTGCTACATTCAATTTGCTGTGCCAAAGTTACGTCTGTTACATCTATAAAGTCCCCATAAACAAAAGCACAGCTTACCAAAAACAATTAGGCTATGCAAGTACAAACAAGGACAAAATAAACGTTACTCGTGATGAGCATCTGAAAGAAAAAAGGACTGGGAAAAAAAATTAAGCAGGGAAAGATTTAATGAGCTGAAGCTATTTAACTTATCAAAGAGCAGGAGTGAAGATCTGAAAGTACCTACACAGGAAACCAAATTTCAATAATGTAAGCAGATAATAAGCATGTAGCAAGTAAATGTGGAAAAGAAAAAAAAAAAAAAGAAAACTTAAGGTGCGAACTAGATTAACTTTGAGTGGAATGTTGAAGAATCCCTAGTTCTTTAAATTTGAGAAAAAAAATTATTTTTTTTTGAATGCAAAACCTCCAGTACCTTGTTTGCAAGTGAAAGTAATTTCATCAGATTCTTAAAAGGAACACCATCTCCAAAGAAATTTTCACAATTACAAAATTCCCTTACCAAGTGAACTGAGCTAGCTTCCTAAAGTTAGTGAAAAAGAGTCATACGGGTCTTTTGTTGTTTAATACTAGATATATATATATGCAAAATCAAAATTAGAAAATTGACCAAATGGAATCTGATCATAGAAACAGTTTGTGGAAGTATATGTAAATGATCTATGCTTTTCGTCTACCTTCAAAACTCAGTATTACACAAGTTGACTTTCCAACATGCTATACCCTGATAAAACATAACATGTCGCTATGTACAAACTCACCCCAAATAAGTCAGCCTCTATGAAAGAACTATAGTGATTTTAGCATGCTATTATAATGTGGACAAAAAAAAAGCATAAAGAAGAAGGGAGATATGAAAGCCAAAAGTTGTACACTGAAGTACAGCGATGTCCTAGAAATTACCACTTAAAAATCCTTCATGTTTCAGAACCTTACCTAGAAGAACTGTTTTTTAGCTTCGAAAAAAAAAAAATCATCCCATTTTATTTTGTGTTTACATTTATCTGAATTCATACGTAGGGAAAATATTTGGAGCTACTTTCTAAACTTTTAAGGGGAGTAGTTTGATGTAAATGGTTATGCATGTGCACACATAAATTCCCTTTTGAACTGCTTCAATATTTGAACTCCAACATCTTTACGAATGGATGGAAGCAATTATTTCTGTTCTGATAAACTTGAGAAAAAACGGTGAAAGAACCACAAAAAGCAGAGGGCATAATATGTTAAGATTCACGGGAACACTGACTGATCTAAGGAAATTCATCTTAGCTGATCTAAACCGCATGCTCAATTTCAAATGGCTTAAAGGATTGCAGAGAATGGCACTTGATAAGACAAAAGCATTTTAAAGTTTTATAAAAAAGATATCACAGAACCTTTGATTCTAATTTTTTAAGAAATTTTGTAAAGAAGCTACTGCAGGCATGATTCTAATAAAACTCTTTAAAAAACTAGTAGAAGCCTTGAATACAGTGCTCATTTATACATGACTCTATTCTTCTTGAAACTGACTGGCAAATATGATGATTTTTCCAAGGTTGTAACTGAAATATAACATAATTATGCTCAAAATAAAGAGAAGCATTTGATTATGAATTGATCACTCAACAGTCTTCAAGAAGAGACCTGTAGTGATGAAAAAATGACTCTAGTGAAAATAATCAAAACATTACGTATATTTCGAAGTAGAATCGTGAAACTGCGGAAGTATTTACTAACTGTAACATAGGTTTAATAATTATGTTTTGTAACATTTACTTTCAGCAGTTGGTTACAAATATAGTCAAAACTATTTTGTAAACTGAAATCTGAAATAACTATGTTTCTTACAGCTTTCAGTTCAGACACTTAGTTTGCCATGTCAGATAAGGAAAACAAAAACAATTTACCCACGTAGGACTTGGAATACATTAGTTCAATGCAGAATGGTCGAAAAAAATCCTTCATTTTTCACATTCATTAGAACATACGCAAAGCTTAGAAACTGAAAAATTGCCCATACTGGTATTTTAAGCATCTAATGTCACAGAAGCATGCTATTCAGAATGCTGAATTTAAATACTCCCTATACGTAATTTCTAATTCTACTATCCATGCCCCTTCCATTCACGTGTTTCAAGTTTCCACATATGTCTGAAGTCATTACTTGTGCCAAAAACAAGTGCAGAATTTCTTTTATCACAATATTTTAGCTGAATTTCTGTGGAGATACGATCTCGCAATCCTAAGAATTATTTCAAAGTCTAATAGTTTCAGAAAAGTGGACAGAGAACAGTACGTCTTGAGGAGAAACAGAAGGAAATAAAATCTATTCTTCTCCATGTAGTCATTAGTCACCTAGTACTTAATAAGTCACTGTTTCAAAGAAGGAATCACCATCTCAGAATATTCATAATAAAAAAATAACCATAATAAAAACACCAGTGATGAAAGGTAATGACAATCACTTCAGTGACTTCAATCTCTTTCCCTGTGTTTTCTGTACAGGGAACATTTCTTTCATACAGAAAGAGGGTTTAAAGGGTTTCCTAGTCCTAGTTTGATTGAAAAAGTAGCTAAAACACCTGAATAACTTTGATGACGAATATTGTATAGCAGCTCAACAGAAAACATTCTTATACAATCCAACTCAAAAGTCAAAGGCCAGATCTCCAAGCTCTCAGATGAGGCTGTGCTTACAACCACAGCAAATGCTATATCCGTAAAGACAATCCTGCATTCAAAGAAAAAAACACAGCTGGAGAGGAGTAGAACATTAAAAATACTGACTGCATCTACATTCAAAAAGTCCAATATTTTGAGTTTTTATTTATTAATTTCAATTCATAATTTTCTTGTCGGGGACCCTGATAATTCTAAATACACATTATGCTGACATTAATAACATTTACAACAAAGCTTCTGAAGAGCAGTTAGTTGTACAGGTTGCAGTTTAATACTGATCTATCAGAAAATGAAAGGCAGAAAATTCAAACGTGTACTACTCAGTCCCATCAATGTAATCTCAGGTAAACGTACACATAGCAGTTACAGAATTGAAGGCACATTTTTCAAAAATATCCACGTGAAAGAACCATGTTCTGCTTACCTAAGAAAATACGCCAAATGAATAGAAAAAATCTAATACCCTAAGAACAATTAAACTGCCTATTTTTCAAATCCTTTGCAAAATGGAGACGGAGTGGGTCAGCCATTTTTGGTTGAGTTTCTCCCATCTACCTGGAAGAGTGAAAAATAAACTTTAAACAATTCAATTAAAAATGCTGGAAAGCAGCGATTGGATACGTTAATTCTTTTACAATCCAGATCATCAGTGTGCAACAAGTAATCTCAGTGCTTTTAGCAAATGGATGTCAGTATCTTTGTATTTAAACTATCCGTTCCAGTCAGAGGGGTAAAATTCAGGTTCAAATCTATGGCCATCTTGCTATTCCCTCCAAGCTAACAGTGATCAAAGCGATCTTTATTCTAGGTGTCCAATACAGCAGGGTGTTTAAAACGTTACTATTATTTCAACAACAATAAAAAATGAACCACTAAAAACTGCTGAATATTCAGCACTATATGAAAGATAAGCATTTGCTTCTGTTAAGAAATGTGCTGATTATTTTAAAAGACAGAGCAATGCTCAACACTTTTCACACAGCATTGCATACCCAATGCTAGACTTTACAAAACAAAAGACTTAACAGAAATATTTCTAAACCTCCTGACATCTTCAGAAATTCTAACAAAAGACATTCTTCTTGATTGCTCCTCCAAGTAAATTTCAGACACTAGATTTCAGAGTAGACAAATGCCAAGAAAAAAAATCAATCAAACAATTAAAACAACCTACTAAATTTCACCATATAACAAGGGAGGAACAGAGTGTGTTACATAACTTAGAAAAACGGCAAGACATTACCATAAATCCTGCTGACAAAAGACGGAGCTGTAGTTCCTTGGTTTTGGGATCGTTACACTAAGGAGGCAGCAAAAAAAAAAAAAAAAAGGCAGAAATGCACTGATTAAAACGACCCATTTTTTTTTTCATGTAGAAGTTATATATATTTTTTTTTATACAACGTGGAATTCTGTACAAAAATTTATGCAATTTATTATGAAAACAAAATATGGAAAATGACAGAATTCACGTGCCAAATAATTAGATACCCTACAATGGCTGCGTGCTCCTGATTTCCTGAAACAAGCATGTGTCTTTCGATGACTCCTGGCATTGAGCCCGCTTTTAAATTTCTATCTACATAAATACTGAGTTCTCTGCATGTACATTAGACTTGAATGAACATCATTTCCGACAATACCAAGAACCTTCTTTTCGCAGCAGTCATTTGGTTGTTCGTACTATCACGCTGATAAAGTTAAGCAGTTAAGCCTTTACAGTTCAAAATACCCCATAAAGTCTACAAAACATTACTACCATCAAAAATGGACTAAATTAATTAATATTTCAGAAATTCATTAAAAATTAAGAATACTCATTTTTACAACTTCCTAAGTCTAGCAGAGTATGTTCTTCCACCAAATTGTTTTACAGTTAAAAGAGGAGATGGCTATTCCCAAAGGAAATACTGTTAGCTTTAGTACTAAAAAGCAATTTTTCATTTCTTCTCTTCATAAAACGCACTGCATGTATCTTACAAATTTTTATTATAGGAACTAATCCTACCAGCACCAATCCATACTAGTACAGTATCTAGTATCTTGAGCATTATGTACAAAAGCTATTTCGTTTAACAGAAGAAATTTTTCAACATTTATTGAAATGTTCTGGGACAATCCCTAAAAACGTGAGATAAAACCTGCAATACAACTTAATTCTGCAATTCATGACCTCTGGTTATTTGAAGATGAAGAAACTGCCATGTCTTTTAAACCATTTTCCATCACTAAAACTTCTAAAAGTCTTAGCTCTGCAAAAGCCAGCTCTAGACCAAACATTTCTGACATACGTTATCTTTCTTCATCCCAGTAAGGTGATTGTACACACAAAAGTAACAGGCTAGGAGCCAGCCTTACGATCCGATATTCTACATCCCTCCCCCACCAAGAAACCTCCCGTTGAGCATCATCAATCCAGTTCCGATTGCAACCTTCTTCTCTAATCGCCCCTTTTGTTTATTTTGCAGCCTCACAGAAAAGACTTCTCCACAAGGCAGCCCTCTCCTGCCCACAGAACTCCAGCACTAACTACTTTTATCTCTTTCAACATCTTAAATTCTTCTCCAGATGCGAATACCTTCTCCCTAAATGTTCCCCCCGTTTATTTCACATCAGCAAACCCAAAAGCAAACTCTAGCTTTCAACTCCTACACGTTTCTACAGATAAGTAGTTTGAAGAGGGAAAGGCTCAAAAACAGAACTAATGAGTTGGATACCTACTCTTCTGGCTTCTGTTGAAGAATATACCTCAGTGGTACACGCAAGTACGCACATTTGTTCCTAAGCCATCAGAGTCCCCTTTTTTCACACTCATATTAGAAAAACATGCATGTTGCAAAGAAAAACTGAATACACTTCAAAAGATCACCTATGCTGCATCCACCCATAATGGCAGCAAGGTTAGTCGACTGCCAAGGGAAGAAGGAGAGAGTGAAAAAGACAAAAAACGGCAAATTCCATCACTGAGGGGTGAACCCATGAACATGGCAAAGGAGATAAGGACAGCGGCATGCCAGCTGCTGGCTTTGGCTTTTGTATAGCCCCAAGCCCTTGATGACACTGTAGAAGACTAAATTAAGGAGCTCTAATTCTTAAGGGGAAAAAAAAAAAAAAGCAACCCACAACTGTCTATATTCATTGCCCATTATGTTCACAACAACATTTCACTTGAAGATTTACAGGAGCAAGCACTTATGGAACTAGCCATAAATTAGATTCTTATGAATGGATTAAAAAAAAAAAAATGATTCAAGGACACCGGACCCACCTCATCCACCAACCACGTGAAACTAATATGCATTGCAGATATTGGTAGTGAAAGAACAAAATACTAGCATGCCAGTTAAAGTAAATGGACATGGAAAGGAAGTATGGACAAGGGACAGGATAATTTTAAATGCTCTGTCTGTAACATCAGTAAAAGCATCAATTACATTTTCAGGCAAACTGTTGAAGATCTAACTTGACAACAGCCCCCAGATCGCTGATGAAAACATTCCCAAAGGACGTAATTTTATACAGAACTTTGTGCACCTACATATCTTCCAGTTTTCATTCTGAATGGCTCTTTTCTGAAAAGATCGGTTCTTCAGGGGGATGGGAAATAAACCTATTTATAATTATTGAAGAGCAACTCAAAGTAACTAGCTGTAGCAAAACCCAATTTGCTCATCTTTTGCCAAACGGAAGAAGACCACGAAAAGAAAATAAGAGATTTTTTTTTTCTCTTCCCTAGTCTTCAGAAGTACTAACAACTTTTCTCTTCTTGTTTAGCCACTAAAGGAGGAAAGTGATAATCCCTTTGAAATTCAGCACTTAACACCTATATGGTAGGTGATAATTGCTGCATTCCAAGAGGATTAACACAGTGGAGCCTACTTTACAGTGAAGTCAGACCATTCTGAGCAGAAAAAAGTTTTTCTAAAACCATGCCTACCCAGGGAAATTTGAAGTTTCCCACTGGTTCAGTGCAGATGAGGATCCGGTAGCTTCAGAAGTTTTTTTTTGTTTTGTTTTGTTTTGTTTTCAGAAAGGCTGCAAAAAGTTCCCGAAGAAATCAACTGGTGATAAAATAGAAATATCAGACCCTTTCTTACTCTAAACGAACACACCGTAAACAATAATAGAACAGGAATGTTCCTAAAGAAGCCCACAACAGTGTAATCAAGGCAGCTAGGGAGACGTGTTGAGGTTGTCACAGCCTAGCTTATGCTACAATTAGAAGGATTTCTCCATCAGCATCAACACCGGGCACTGCTGTTTGGAACTAGATGCTCGCAACAGAACAGGCAGTCATTTTGTACCCTATCAGAACCCTCTGGTCTACGTGATGCTGTCAGTTTCCATGCAGCTATAAAAGATGTTTTCTACATTAACGTATACACCACTGGGAGGCAGGGGGAGAAGGAAAAAAATACCAAAGAAGGCAAGAAGTGTATAAGTGACAAAAGACCAAAACAAACAAACAAAAAAAAAAAGGCAGAATGATCTAGGGCTTTCACTTTGTTTCAATCAGCAGAGACTCTACTGGCTTTGCCTACATGGCAGAGTTCCTTCATTTCACAGTGCTTCCCACAGACGTGGGGATGCACTGCAAAAACACTCTGTGTACAGGCAGAGATAGCCACGACACAGAAGATGGTGCACACACAAACCTATCTTTACTGGCAATCAGAATATGGCTAGGGTAGGACAAAATCACACTGCACCTCAGAGACCAACCACATTTGTTCTGCATACATAGCTGGCCAAGACTTAGTAAAGCAGACAGCCAAGAGAAAGGAAAGCGGCTTTCACTACGTCCATGTGTTTTTCTTTCGAAGATTCTACGCTTTCCTTCATTAGCACTGATCCCACTCTCCTGTCTTCTCCCGTTAAATACGGTGTTAAAGCTGTTGTGTTAGCAGCAGGTCCTTTCAAGGGCTCAGATCATGATGCTGCAGGGAGGACACAGACAATTTCATGGCACACCAGACCACTATCCATAAAAATGAAGGCACTCTTCCCTCGTTGCCACTACCATTCATTGTTGTTGCTTTCACCCATTTCGGTAAAACAGGGCAGCTGCTGATGGAAGCACATAGAGATGTGTTTTCCCCATAAGACCAGGGTTAATAAAAATAATGTCGTAAAAGCAGGAGGTAAGTGGGGGAGCATTTTTAACCTAGTCTAGATCTGGTGCAGAAGATGGTTGCAAAAAGCTGTAGAAGCACAGCTACGCAGGAAAGAAATCATGTGCCTGGAGGAAACAGAAGAGGGATCAAATTATCTCACTAGATCTGCTATCGAAAACACTGCAGTATCATCACCTTACTTCTACAGAAAGACAATAAACAGCAGATATCATGATTATGATTATGGAACCATTTATCTGATTCCTTTACCTATCATATTTACATGATACGTTTATTTAAACATCACCTACTAATGTATGGATTTATTCCCTACTTGCTTTTCATCAACTCTCAAATGGCTGCTGATTCCTTCCTATGCACGTATGAACGCTCCAGCGATTGATTTCTGCTGGTGTCACCAGAGGAACAGCCCCTTTCGGTATCTTTAGCCAAATGTCATTTATCAGGCAGGTTTTAATACATAAAGAAACTTTATTTTTTACTTTTCTGATTTTTTACTTTACCGAGTACTCCTCAAGTTTCCTTGTTCCACCACTGCACAGCCAGTGCTAGTGAAAGCTAATGAAGGGAGCATAAATTGAGAAAAGCTGGCAGCTGTAAATATCAAGATTATGCCCTCCTTATTACTGATATTCCTCTCTGCAAAGCCCTTAGATCCTCTGATCATCATATATGGCAAGCAAGCACTTAGGAACAATGTCAAAGAACCTACATAAACATCCAGGCAACTTTTAAACTCTTAAAGTGAAGATAACTCCAAACAGACAAGTAGATTAAAAATGGTGACTGAAGACAGAATTTCCTCCCAGGCAAATTGCCAACATTTTTTGAAAGGTAAACTCAAGCTTTTAATTAGCATGAACACTCCTCCCTGTGAGCATTGCTGCTGCCTGGATCATCTTAAAAAGGAGTAAAAATGGCATCCATGACTGTTGCCATGAAGCTTAGATTTCCTGCAAGCACAACTGAGAAATTACAAATCACTGCCTAAAAGCAAAGCCATGGAAGCTGAACCAAAGGAGAAGAATTTTTTTTACAAAACAAACAATGCCACAGCCAAATCTCAGAATCACAGAAATGAACGTTACCACAGAATGAATATAAAGTGAGTAAGAAGAAAGGAAACACATTTATGATTAGCTTTGCCTCTGCTTTTATTAGCGCCGGGCTGTGTTAGTCACCCATTTCTATTATTCCAGTTCTGAAAATTAAAATCTCAACTAACAAAGCTAAATCAAGGGTGATTAATATCACCCGACTTCACTTGCCTTCCTCCCGCAGTTCAGAATGAAGTGAAAGTTATCCTCAGCATGGCCTGTCATGGTGGGCAGTGGTCCAAATCAAGAAAACTGGGTCAGGCATCTTTCAAAGCTACTGTTATACGCTCTAGCAAGCGGCATTATTTATTTGTTTCCAATACAATGCCAAGTTTCACACATCAGATCTGTAACAGTATTTTATTCTGTGTGCAAACTTAATATGCTGATAGTGAAAATAACACAGGTATTATCCACTTCTCTAAAATGATGCCTATAACATGAATACTCTTTGCGTTGCATTTTTTTTTTTCCCAATTTCTATGTCCACTGCACCATCTTATAATTATTAGAAGATACTCCAGGGCATATGTTGTGCTGGTATACAGCGACTTCTCTGGTGGTTGAAATCATTCAGCCCATGGACTTGTGAATCACAAAGCACCCACGGCTGAGCAAATCCTTGTACGACACATGTCATGTCATATCTTATTGCTTCAATGCAACCCTTGCACTCCTATCGTATCACCAGTAGCGAAGCACTTAAGTGCAGATGGGCCGAATGCTGCTGACATCACACCCCCTGGAACGCAGCGCTGCCAGCAGAGGCTGTGCCGGGCTATTAAAAGCATGGGGCCCTTCTCTGAGCTCAGGACCGCTGCGGATGAGGAGTTACACTGGGTACCATGCATTCTCAGGCTCGTCCAAACTGTGTTCCAGAGGGGCTCGGTGGGTTTAATAATTCCCAGCAGTCTTTTGCAGTAGCTTGAAACCAGTCTATAGTTAGCTGAACTCCTCATTTGCATGGCACGGGTGCCAACGAGTTACCGCATCAGACATTCCCGGGAGGTGCCTGGCCAATAGCAGTGGGTACAACCAGTGCTCTAATCAGTGCTGAAATCATTGATAGCGCTGTCTATCTACACTATGACAGACAAAAGCTGAAATGTATTAAACATAGCAATCCATCATCCTGCAGATGGGAAGCAGGAGCCAGCAGAGTTCAGACGGAGTGACTCCCGCTGCTAACAATGGCTGAAGTACTGACAGTTCAGCACTCCTCCTTCCTACTCACCAGACTCTTCTCCCCGCTTCGTAAGAGCAATAAATGAACAAACAGCTCGCTGCAGAAGAAGGATTTAAACTCTGTTGACTTTCAGATAGATATTATTCTCAGAATGCCCATAAACAAGCTTTAAGAGACATCAGTTCTCTTCTATGAAAAAGGAAAGAAAAGGAAAAAGGAAAAAAGTTATTACATGAAGGGATTGTGAATTCGACAAATAAGAACAACAATAACAACAACAACAAAAAAAAAAAAAACCAACCAAACCTTAAATATGTGAGGTGCATAAATCTCATCTGAACGCTTGAGAAACTTACAAGTTAAACATGCAGCACCAGCAGTGCTACATGTGGCCCAAATGAAGAAATAATACGTGGGATTAATTATTCTTTTAATGTCAAGACTACAAAGCGTTAAAGGGGAGAGAGACGACTAGTAGAATTTTAAGAAAAATAAGTCCTGAATAAAGTAATGCTAATTATGAAAGTTGATTTTTCTTTCCCGACTTATTTCTTGTAGGACACATGAGTCACACAATATAGCCAAAGGAAAAACTGCAACTGCTAACACCACATTAGTAAAGTATAAAAGGGAAAGACACTTTTCTTAGCATTTCAGCCTTGTCATTTCCAATTTTCTGCTCTTTGGACATGCTTGTATTCAAATTCTGGAACATCTATTCAGCATATCAATCCTAATTAGACAATCTGGGTCTGGAAAGGATGAGAGCTGGGTCATTTGCATAATTTAATCATAAATACTCAGTGATACATATTTCCAAATGCATTTGTACAATTATCTTTTCATCCTTGGGGCAATGGTATTAATATGATTAGGCAATATTTCTGGAAAAAACAGACAAGTATGCACTCTTTTTAACTGCAGCTTAGGGCGATATGAAAAATTAATTAATTTCTGAAGAAAATCAATTTCTGTACGTGACCACATTAGACATTGCTAAACCAAGACACAAAATTCTTTCTCAATCGGAATATTATATCATTATTTTCCAAATTCTGATTGTTATGTGAATGTTTCAATACTAAAACTGTTAAGACTATTTAAATATCTTCATACATACGCATGGAAAAGTGACTGTTTCTTTCACGTTACCCTGACATTGCGCTTTAAAATCATATTGTTTGACCAGTCAATAGGAAACCTTAGCATTTGGTCTGAACTCATCTTATGTGATCTTTTATTAATGCGCATTATACTGATTGAATTCAAGGACAGCAGGAAATAATTCAGCTCTGTAAACCGGAGCAGAAAGAAATAGAGCCACGTTAACTTGAAGTATTTTAGAATTAATACAAGGTTGCTTCCTTGTTTGTTTTGCTACGAAGAATTAGAAAAGGTGTTCCTTCAACAGAAGCACACTCATTACAAAAATGTTGTGACATATGTGGGATACAGCCAAGCACCCAGGTGGCTAATCTCATTTTTAGAAGAAAGATACTGCTTTGTATGTTAATTGGTGCAAAAAAAATTAAAAAATACATTTACCATTTTATATGTACCATCTTTATTTCTTCTCAATCAACAGAAAAAGTAGAAATTACTGCATGCAAATGTTCAATATTCATTTAATTTGCATGAAGGTGCTTGAACAATTTTTTTATTCTAACAAGCTCATTTTTCATGCGTTTTGTCTTTCATCCTAATCTAGCATCTGTCATTCCTTTTTGAAGTTATTATCGGCCCAATTCCCTCTTGGACATGGTTGCTGGGTGACCGGTATCTTAGCACCCACTTTGACAGGAACAGATGTGAATCTGATCAAGAGATTTCCCATGAGTACCTGAAATCACAAACAACTTTCGTGAAAAACAAACAGCCTCACTGTCATCGTCCCTCTCTCACCCTCCTTTCTCTCCCTTCCCCCACTCCCCTCCAAAAAAAGAGTACAAGGAATTCGGGGAAGTTATTCAGCGTCATTAAAATGTATTACAGTTTTGCAGGTGCACAGCCCAAATGTTTTCCTAGCTGTTTCAGTGTTCAAACAGAAACTCTAGGGTTCAAGTTTTAACAACTACGCTTTGAATGCTTTGAAAGATGGCTGCTCAATTCTAAGGTCGCTATCTTCTGAACATTCCCATGTTTGACTTGTTTTAGTCACCTGAATGCTCCAATTTAAATCAGTGGGATTACTCACATCGGTAAATTTCAAATACAGCCAAGCGTCCACAAGTTGTTTTATAAACTCATAACCCACATTCTGCTTACAAACAGTGCTCTTTGATCATTCCCACACTTGCTTGCTGGTATCTATGAAACTCCTGCATATGAAAAATCTGTTAAGAGATGCAGGGTGCTGATACTGACAATATTTGAGGACATGCATAACTTTATTACTCTAAACTGTCCTATGGAGATGTTACAGTCAACAGGACTGCTCACACAAGCCAAAGTTTCCTTCCTGCTCACAGGATTAAGACTTTTATGTGCAGCCCAATATTCACTGCTACACATCTGATGGGTAAAACTATAAGCAAACCTAGGAATCACAGCTATGTGCCTCTGAAGGAAACTCAGAAATACATTAACACACAGGTAACAATTCCAAGATATGACTAAATTTATCTAACAAATGTGTCTCACGAACTATTTATTTGCTGAGGCATCATCAAAGCCTGGTACTTGCATGTTAGCCCTCAGCAATACTCAGTCATGTGTGCTAATAACAGTAGATAGTAGTAACTTCCTTTATCGACTTATCTTTATCTTCTCTTCTTTTATCTATCCTGTAAATGAGTTGATTAAAGGAGACGGAGGTAATAAGTTCTTTCAGGTATATAATAAAAACACAAATACCTAATTCTCAACTAGGATCTCTGCCACAAGAATCTCAATCCCGCATCAAACTCCCAAGTAAAGTGCATTTCTTCTTGCTTGCTTTCCCAGACATTACTCTAAACACAGCCTTACCGAGCAACAAGAAAGGGAACAGTTCTGATCCAAAGACTGAAAACTTGATCACACATATTTAAACTTATAAAGCTGTGTGGTCAAATATACTTCAATATGCTGTCAAACAGCTTTTTAGTTTTGTCTCTTCGCTAAGCTACTCTTCATGATGTTCCCAGCCCTATAGCCTCAGGGCTCTCGTCCCTACTGCTGCTGTAAGGGTTAGCAACTGTGCTTCCCAGATGAAGAATCCTCTGTATTTGAAGTTTTCATGTTGACTAATAAAATGGGGCTTCCATTAAGAATCGTACATTTGTACCTTTGATTTCTTCAAAATCAAGAGTTGTGTGAGGAGAAGGAGAGAAAAGGGAGAGTTCAGATTTTGAAATCCAAATGTATTAATTCGTCCCTTCATTTTGAGTTGTTTTATGATTAAACAGATAACAAAGGAATTCTTCCTCCTTAGATTAGATGGATAGAAAATTCAAGACAAACACTTCAAATACAGTGAAGAGATAGCTCATCTTAAAGATTTCCCTTATTTACCACGAAACTCAGAAAGCGAGGCAGCTGAAACTCTTTATCTGTAAGTCAAATCCCTTAGTCTAGTCTGATCTGTACTTGTTCTAGATACAGTATGATTAATATATCTTCTATTCAGTCTATGAACAACTGAACTACAAAGGAGCAGCCAGTAAATAAGTGCTGAAGAAAATGGAACTGGACTCATCTTCTACTAAAAAATGATTTGGAAGCATAACCATTTCTGTGCCTCAGAAAAAAATAAAAAAATCCCACCCTGGTTCACTCAGGATATCAGCATTAAGCTGCTGATAGTCAAACCTGTTGATGATATCCACAAAAATTGAATTACTGAAAGCAAAAGGCTGACTTAAGGACTTCTAAAAAAGAACTTGAGGATCAATATGAGCACTTCTTGGAGGCAAATTAGAAAAGGACATTCTGTCCACATTTATAATAAATACATAATAGTGGTAAGTAATCACCATTTAAAAGACCTGCCCTTCACTCTGCCAGTCAAGTGAAGCAAAGGCCACAAGTAACAGCCAGAGGATGCTGCATGAAGCAGTCTGGATATCCAGACCAGCGAAGTAGTGAACTGTTCAACGTAAACTGTGTGGGAAAATTCCCCACGGGGAAAAGCAAACAAATCTAGTGAATAAATATCATCTTACTCACTGTGGTACATCCCTATTCCCATTTCTCCCCTTCTGATCCTTATTGGATGAAGCCAAAAGTGACTAGAAACTCAAAACTATGTGGAAGCGTGAGCAGTAATTCCAAACAAAAGCCTATTCTGCCACATCCACATTGAATAATAGAAAGTATAGAGCTAGGGATCATCACATGAACTGTTTAGTCGATCTAAAGTGTTAAGGTGGTATATAAAGAAAAAGGCAATCTATCCTAGATGAATAGTATCCAAATCTGTCACTCATTCACTAGAAATAGGTAGACTTACACAGGCACTTAATGCCAATTTCAGCTCTCAAAGTGTCTTTCAAGGATGGGAAAGATTGCCTGAGAATAAGGAAATAGTTTTCATGATAAGGTGGAAGCAGAGCCTGGAAGGTTTGTCGAGCCTCTGTGGGATAATAATTGCTGAGGCAAACTTTAGCTGAACAGAGCACTCACTTAGTTTGTTAAATAAATCAAAGTGCAAGCTAATTCTCATTTCAATGTATAAGCACATAGTTCAATCATAGATATTCAGAAGTACTAAGGATCCTTTCCATGTCCTTAGGGGCACCCTTCTTCAGCTCAATCTGTGTACTGAAAGCTGGTGCTACTCTGGCAGATACACTTGGACACCTTAAGCACCACATTAGCAGCTCACAGAGAACAGAAAGCCCTTGCTCACCTCAGAGATTCAGACTTCCAGCTCACACCAAAGTGGTAGAAGAGAAAGGTCACAGTAACACCTAAATCAATCTGAAGAGGCCTGAGGACAGATTTCCCACATTCAAAAAGCTTAATCTGACTGAGGCCAAGTGCCATTTTGGAGGAAGACTACGTCTACCCAAACATCTCTACTAAACTGATGACCTGCACAGGGACTGCAGCTTGTCTCAATGGATGACCTGTTTTAAACCTTGGCCCACCTCATCCCATATCCCAAGCAAGCAGCTCACTCATCCAGCTGGAGAGGCAATCCCTTACTTATAGGCTATACAATATGTACTGACTCTCATCACCAACCATTCAGGGATTTGCAATTCGCGTGCAGGGAAACGAAGCCTAAGTTACTAAAGCCAGAGGAGGATTTAACCCACACTGAACAAAGTCTATAATTTAAACTTTTTGCAGCTTACTTATGCTGAGAAACCATTAGACATTTTAACAGATTAGAACACTGAACTGTTAAATATTAGGCACATGACCCATACCTAATGTAAAGTAAGTTTCTAAAAATGTCCTTAGAAATATTTAGTAGAAAAACAGGTGTAGGGGACAATTCAAATGTGACCCGTAAGGCCCCAGTATTTAGAAACGAATTGGGATCAGTTCATTCCTTTCCCATGGGGTAGCTTGTATAAATGTAATTCTATGGTTTCATAAAACCAGGTCAAGTTTCTGTCCCTTGAGGTCCTTTGGCAATTTGAAGCATGGCAGCACTTTTTCCTGGCTACAAGTTCAAATCTGCATGCGTTCTGAAATTGTGAAAGAAAACGATTAGGTGGGCTGGAAAGCCCATCCCAATTACAGCACACCTTCCACAAGGAAAACACTTGCATGGGTGAAACGAGATTTCACAAAACAGTGTTTGCAACCAGTTGGATCTCTTCATTTAAGCTGATGAAAATGCTTTTTTCATCTCTAAAAATAAATATCTGTCTTTCAGCAACTGGCACACCAAGTAAAAGAACAGACGACCTTATCACATAACAATGCCAGCAGTTTTAACTGACAACATCTTTCTCCTTCAATGTCAAAATGTTTTACATATGTAGTCATAGTTTGGAATATTTGTGAATACACTGATGTTTCACAAGGTATTTCATAACTATTATTTTATTACCTCTCGTGATATCACTGTATAATACTAATTTCAGTAATAAAATACGTAAAATAAGATGCCACAAGACAAAATCACCTAAGGGGTCACTGCGAAAGATAAAACATGTACTTGGCAGACCTGCAACAGTAAAGCCTCAGCAGCAGAGCTGAATGCCAGAGAAGCTCCACTCCTGAAGCAACAACCTGAGATGACTGTGTTTAACATTATGTGCATTGTGTACCGGAGTCTGAATCTCCCAGCAATGAAGCCAGAGCGATAATGGGTTGATTCTGACTGTGCAACTGAGCTACACAAATCACACCATTTGAGACTGTGGTCCTTCTGGCTCCATCAAGTCCTCCCCAGCCTAGCAGTGTACATCGGTCAGCTCCATGCAAACGTCTTCTAATGCGTGCCTTCAAGTTCGTGCACACGCCCAAGGTCAGCATACAAAAAAGACTGCCCCACCTCAGCCCCCAGGCAGACTGAACTCCACTGTGGCTTCCACATAGATGGAGCATTTTAAAAGCACATGCAAAGAACAGAGGACGGGCAGCAGTCAACACATTCAGTGTCTTTATGCAAATGGCTCTCCCTGCATGTGTACATCTGAGATCTAAACGCTGTGGTGCTGAGCTTCCACTGAAGATGAATCCCACCCTTTCCTTCACTTTCCAGTGGAGATGCTAGAGGAAGCTCTGGAAGGAAAAATCTATGGAAAGTTTGCGGATTTTCAATCCCATCACACCTGTTGTACGCTGAGATGGAGCCAAGCCAACCCAACAGCTGAGGCTATACCCAAACATCTCTACTAAACAGATGACCTGCACAGGAAATGTTATGACTCCTTCCTTAACTAATAATTTGCATACGTACTCCTGGAACAGCGATATGTTGCTAAATCAGTATTTCTAACACATTTCCCTCATTGTTTTTCAAAAACGTACTTCGCTTGTACAATACACAGCTAGACTTTAAACTGTAAATTTCTGCAGTGGGAACTTCATTTTCTACTACGATCTGTTTTTAACTCGGTATTTCAGTATCAACATAACTTAGAAGAGACAGAGTACAATCAGTGGAATCACAAATTACCTACGATACACAGCACTGTACGACATACTGTACTACGGTACGCTTATTTTTTAATCCGGCCTTTTAAAAGCTATGACTACCAACTCAAAATAAATAAATAAATAAAGGAAATTTTAAAAGGTCCTGCTTTGAATTAGAGCACTATACGTGGAAATCAGGAGCACGACCGTGGAGCGTTAGTTTTGAGCGGTAAATGTAGACACGGAGAATAAAGTTCTACATATCATCTGTAGGAAGCGTTGCAACAAGCTAAGAGAGGGGGGGGAAAAAAGAGACTATTCATTTGTATCAATCTATTATACACTGAGGTCCTCTTGAGACATTTCCCCCCCCCTCCCCTTTTTTTTTTTTTTGTTTGTTTGTTTGTTTTGTTTTAAGCAAAAATGTAAGGAAACTGAAAACAATTGGAAAATGGTTTCATTTCCTTCCCGCCAAACGATCAGTGACTATATGAACTAAAACGTGAAAAGTGACAGCCACGGGCGCACATCTCCGAGTGCTCATTCCCTTACTAAGACTAGACAGGCTTTTTCTTCTGTGCTACAAAAGTGAATTGAAGGGATCCTAGCAGGAATTATAAACCCGCGGCTAATAATAAATTCTGATATTCATTCCTACCAAGACATCACCCTTATTTCTTAAAATTAATACAGAAGAATGTGATACTCATAAAAATGTTAAAAATACAACACGAATCTCCACATTTCTGTTTTATGCAACAAGTGTAATTTACAGGACACTAAAACTGAAATACTTCTACTGCTTTCAAACTGTCTGCACAAACACAAAACAGCATATAATAATAGAGCTTTCTACCAAATATTTCACTTGGTTCTTCCAAAGGAGAGTTTCTAAATGTATTAGCATATGCTTGGTTTAAAGATGTGCGTAGGCCATTGAAATCAACAGGACTATCCACATTCTTAAAAGAAGGCACGGTTTAAAACCACAGCATTTTTAATGTAAATAGCTAAGTCCTACAGGTGACCTTCTCCAATAAATAAAGATTTTTACAGCAGCCCAGGAGACTGGAAACAAATTACATACTTCATAAAGACAGAGAAGACTGGTATCTATTAAAATACGATAGAAAACTAATTAAAATATTAAGTTTATGTTTTGACTGCATTTGAAAAAGCGTAATTCAAAAAAGCAGCTTTCGTAATAGCGTCTTTTAAAGAACACAGACACTATTAATAAACCCTGACTAGATGTATCACAGACAGAAATGCAGTGTGCTCTTTATACATCTCTTAAAAATACAGTACTAATAACCTGAAAGCTCTTTCTAAGAACTGAAAGTAAAATCCTGATCTGGCTTCACATAAAAAAAAAAATAAATAAACTCATTACCAAGTATGAGAACAACATAAAATCACGGTTACTAAAGATGCAATTAAATACTAATCAAAAATATACTGCCTGTTCCCTTTAAAGTTTACTTTTGACTGCTAATTTATTTTTGATCCCTTACAATTCTTTTTATGTAAGATGAAAAAGCCAAGCATTTCCCAAAAGTAAAAGATTTTAGAAACCATTACCATCACACAACAATTTGTATACACAAGCATATTCTGAGACATGTTCTGAACAACAGCTTTCTGGCCAAATGTGGAAAACATGTTTTCAGTGCGGTATCATTAACAAGTGCTCTAACGGGTACGTTATTCAGAGTTATGAACTTCAATCCCGACATTGTAACACAACAAATATGTGGCTGTCAATTATCCAGAAATCTTTGCTGCAGTCCTCCCTGCTCCTTTCTTCCCTTTTCTCTCCAGCCCCATTCAGCTCCAGTATGTAACTCTATTATCTCAAGTTGTCAGCAACGTAAGTTAAGGTATTTTCTTCTCGGTATTTTTAGCATCACGTAAAATCATAAGTGGAAAAGAAAACGAGACTGAAAGCCCAGCTTGAATCCAAGCTTATTTCAGATAAAAAGGAATGTATTTGGCAGAATTTAGTTCCCAGTTCACACCGCCACACTCGCTGGATGTTCTTTTTCCATTAGGATAAGAGCATGTTACAGCGGCAGGATTTTATTCATCCATAGAATTTATATAGTTTTTCTATAAATAAACCATATGGCTAAATTCCACCAGGTGCACCTGTTTCTGAACTACAGCTAATTTTAGCCTTTCAATGAACATAAAATCTGCTCAATATTTGAAACCAAAAGAAGTGTTTCTTTTTTCATGCGTAAATCATTTTCTCCTTCACAAGGAAGATGCAAAACACACAGGACGCTGAGTAAATCTCTACCATAAATGAGTTTTGCAGTGAACGGGGCACCCCCTAAGATGGAAAAATGAACAGACAGCTACATACCCACATGAGACTGAATCCTCGTGGTCTCGCAGTAAAAGCTTTAGCCTGATTTATTAAAATAAAATCATAAACATGAAGAATATTAAAAACGGTTTGGGACTGTTATACAAAGTTTCCATTTTGTTGTTAATTAGCTGTTTTGATACACACGGTTTACAGGATCGTTCAATTTAGCACTGCCAACTGTACTGTAGATACTCATACACTTGCTGACCGTACATGTAGTTATCACAGAACATCATTTAAAAGCAACGTGAGCTGAAATGCAGCCTGTGATCCATTCCTCCATCGCAGCTCACATAGAAGTTTGGGTCAGTGTACCCCTAAGTGCCACTCAGGGCCCACGCTGCCCAACACACCATCTCTAAAAGAGACCAATGCAGCTTCACAGGACAGTGTAGGTGCACAGTATTTACATGTTATCCTTCCCTGACGCAGCTCATCACTACCAGTGCTTCAGAGTAAAGAATCTGAAATAGGGACTTATCTGCATGTCCAGAACTGATCCTTCCTCTCATGTAGTTCCCTGACAGCTTTTTAGTACTTATGCTATGGAAACGTGCCGCTACTATTTTTTCCTTTCCATTAAAAAAAGAAAAAAAAAAAAGAAGATATCTAATGATCTAATGTTTGAGAACACAGCATCGGAGAATTCAGTTAATGAGAAAGACCCATACACAACATACTGCACTTCAATATTCCATAGTGCTCAAGAAATGGAGCATCAGCAGCAGTTATGCCCCAAACTGAGCCCTTTTTTCAGACACAGACACACAGGCAGATGGCAGGGAGGGAGCTACGGGGAAAAAGTTGCTTCAGGAAGCACACTGCATTTTGTCACTTTGAGTCACAGATACATTTCGACTGTAAAAATAAATATTTTGGTTTATGCTGCGGGATTTTTGAAAATGATTTCAATGATGACGGAGAAAAAAAAAAATCTTCCTTAATGCACACTGGAGAAATTAAATATATATGAATTAACTCTGCGGATCATACTAGCTTTTGCAGACGAATCTTCAGCTCCATCAATTAAACGCATACTTCGGCGACTAAAAATTTGCTGTCAATTCCTACGATGTCCACTCGCGTTAAAGCACTGCCACAGAACACACACGTAAAGATTATTGAAAAAATTACTCTGCGGCACATAATTTGCAAAAGGTTAATAACTGTTTGGAAACAATGGATGGAATTAGCTCCTAATGCGAAGCAGATGCTCAAAACGTTAGTTTTAAGAGAAAACATATTTAACTTATAAAGGAACAAAGAGGATCTAAATGTAGTTCTGTTGCTTAAAAGCAGGCAGGGGCTGCCGTAGTTCCGGACCCTCTGCTCACGCAGCGCTGATGGAGCTCTGCAGTTCCTGAGCCCCACTGAGCCCTCCCGCAGCAGAGATGCACCTCTGCATGCAGCCCAACTGCACCGCTCCTCTGCCCTGATCCGGGACAGGCCGGGGGATCCACCCGCGCCAGGCTGGCACAGCAGGCAGGCAGCAGCTATTCAGCAGGTCACGGTTCTCCAGAAGGAATATTCACATTTAACACAGCGTACGAGAACTCTGTGATGATGAATCACAGCGACGGGGAAAAAAAAAAAAAAAAACCAGCCCTCTGGAACTATCCGCTAACAGGAGAGGAGAAGAACCCCTAAATCATCATCCCCAACCAGCATTCGCGATACACTCCGACTATAAAATCTTAGGCACAGCGAGCAGATTGAGACCGCCCCGAGCAGGGGATCTGCTGGGGGAAGAGCCGGGGGCGCGCAGCGGCCAACAGGGGGCGGCTTCCGCGGGAGCGCGCCCCGCCGGCACCGCACGGCACGGCGCCGGGAGCGGGCACCGGGAGCTGCGGCCCGGCCCGGAGCGGCACGGCTACGCCCTCAGCTCTGGGAGCTGCAGTGAAAATAGCGCCCAGGTCGGAGCGAGAGCCCCAGTCGTGTGCGGGCAGCCCAGAAAAAGGAGCGCAGGCCTACCAAGTGGGAACTTGCTGTTTGAGTTTGTGGAGACTGCGAAGAACTTTGCGTTGTAAAAGCGTACATCGCTGTGCTTTCATACCGCTCTCTTAAGTCAAGTTGATGCAGAACCGACAGCAGGGTGTACGTTTTTATAGCACCTACAGCCTTAAAATAATAACAATCCTTAACAATACTCGTAACTGCAAAGGAGGAGTTGAGAAAACGGAATGAATACTTCAGGGAAATGAAAGCCCAGGAGATGTCCCAGTGCCCAGCAGTGCCCTCACAGTGGTGTGGCAGCGCAGTGTGGCACAGCTCACCTCTTGTGGGGGGTGGGGGGATGCTCCCCTCCTTCCCCAGGTGTCCGAGGCGGGAATGCTGCCTCTGGGTGAGCATCAGATCAAGGGGATAAACGGGCTGCTCCGTTGTGGCAACTGTGCTCCAAAGAGCGCAGCTTCTCCTCTGTAGTATTCACCAGCAAATAAATGCCCTGAGATGGGCGTTAAAAGTTCTGTTCTGGCACACGGCTGGAGCCCCGCCAGCTGTAAGCTGCCTCCACACCTTTCACTCTTTTATAGGTACTACAATTTATTATCCGGCCTTCCAGAAGTCTCCTTTGCTCATAAAAGCCGCCGTATTTCTGCCGATTATGTTATATTTTAGTAATCGACGGCAAGAAGGGAGGTCATCGCTGTATCCCCACGTACTGTGTATCTGGAATTATTTGCAGCTGCACTGCTGACGGGTGCGTTTAAACTACCTGTGATCTGCACTAACCTATCTGGGTGAGATGCTCCCTTAATTAATACGAACAGGAGGAAAACGATGCGAGCACTGAGCGCTCCGCAAACATGCACATGCCAGGTTTACATCGCTGAGAGCAGCAGAAGCTACAGCAAAGAGACTGCAAGACAGGCTTTGGGGGGGGGGGGGGGGGGGAACTGCTTCACGTTGGGAATCTTTCCCCTCTGCACTCCCAAATCAATTGGGTTGCTTTCCAAAATTTGTAAACAACTCCCAAACAGAGCAAGTCACTCTCTTGCTTTAAGTATGAATGTCAATGAACTCATTCAAATCATCCTCAAATGTCAGCAGAGATTAACATGTCCTGGCCACGGGAGGGAGGTCAGAGGAAGGCACGCTCTCAGCCTGCCATGGGCACGATCCAAAGCCAATCTAAGTCTATGGGAAATTCCAGGAAGGGACCAGCATGTCAAAATTCCGCAGCCAGTGCTCGAGACACGAGAGGCCAGAACAATCTGGGATCAATAGCTTCCAGGTCATTAATCCCACGCAGGTGACATCCAGTGCACAGTGCGCTGCTCTGCTCCACGGACTCATCCAGGAAACCTTGATGCGATTGGCAACCAATAGCCTTAAATATTTTTCATGTTTTGCCTTTACGCTTCTCCTATTTGTTTGGCATATGGCTTTCTAGCATCCCATTAATGTCAAACCATTTAATCATAATGCAGGCTAAACGCACAGTTTGCTATTTCCTGGATTTCTGTTTGGCAACTGATGCTTTTTATGGGGAAAATAAAAGCAAAGGTCAGTAGGACCAGAAAAGAAAAGTCATCCTCCATAGCGGAAGGCTGTTTTTCCAGTGAACTGATACAGAGCCTAATTTAGAAAAAGGTCCTTTAGTATCATGTTATTATTAGTAGTATCACAAATAAACACAGAAACCAATTCACTTTACAGAACTCCACGTAAAGCATTCAATAGAAAATCCCTTGGTGTTTCATTGATTTTTGGTTTATCGATTTCTTTTTTTTTTTTTTTAATAGCAATATCACAGTTAAAATGTATCATTTCGGTGAAACACATCTAAAACTTTTCTATCCTGAAATAAGTTATTACAAACGATTTCCACGGCGACTGGCAACTAACGATTCCATCCATTTAAAGAACAGCAAAGCAATGGCTTTATTTTGATGCCTTTTTTGATTAAACAACCTATTAACCTTGATGAAGCTTTCCAAAAAGGGATTAGTGTATTTGAGTGCATCAGCTGATCATGAGACAAATACAAGGGTGATACGATGCTGGGTCACAATTTCTCCATCCGAGCACTGTAACAATTTCGCCGCTGGGATGGAGCCGGCTCCTACAGCTCTATCTCCACAACAGTGTCCACTCAGACACAGACAAGACATCGCCCAGAAGAGCAGAGCCCGGGAAGGTCACTGCAATCGCTGCACCGAGTGGATCACAATGCCCTACGTGAGTGCTGTACAGTCACAAATAATTACAAATAATTAGTTTGTAAGGAACGAAGAGCCAGACTGAAACGCATCGGAGGGGAAACCCAGAAAAGTAAATACAGTTCGATGTTCCGATGGTATCGTCCGTTCTGACCCAAACTCACTGACCCACTTTGCTTTATCTTTCTATACCGTAATAACGCATTCTGCATACGCATCGCAAATCCTTCCCATTAAGTTATTTGCTTAATGGACGTATAAATATGTCTACTACAATTACGCTTTTTAAGGGTCAAATCCCATCCGCTCCTGAACCCACGCCTGTAATTCTCACCGTGCAGGATGGCAGTGCAGCACAGACCCGTGCTGTTGGTGCCACGGCCGTGCTTTGCCAGGTACGGGGACCTGCACCCGCCCTGCCCCCTAAGAAAAGTTTCTCCCCTTTTTTTTTTTTTTTTTTTTTTCTCTTTTTTTTCCACTCCCACGTGTTGAAGTTGCGCATCGCACGATGTGAGCGTGACAGAATGAAACTTGAGCTACTTTTAAGGAGCGAATGTTGAACTCTCGGCAGAGCTGTGACAACAGAAACACCTATCGATGTGAGCTGCAACAACGCAGTCCCCAAAGTTGGGGTTATGTCATCACTGCGAAGTTAACCCGGGCCTCGCTGCCCCGATCACCGAGGAGCTCCATCCATCCACGTCTCGGTGCCAACCCCGGCCCGGTCCGTGTGGGGAAGCGGGGCACGTCCCCCCCCCCCCCCCCCAACCTCCAGCACGAAACCGTACGGGGTTAATTCCCCACGTGCCGGCTCCTGCCGCACCCCGAGATGTGCCAACGCTCTGCTCTGCGCTCAGAGCCGGCAGCGGTGCGACCCTTACGGACCCCGATCCCGTAACCTACAGGCGCGGAGGTAACGGCCTCACGCTTTCACCCCGCGGTAGGAATTTCCTCTTTCGCCAGCTCCTTCCCGCTCCCTGCCAACTTTGGGGCTTTCCCCCCGCCCCCTCCCCCCCGCCCGACCCCAGGGTGAGAGGGGCCGGGAGCGCGCCGCCGTGCGCGCGTCCCCGTCGACCTCCCCTCCCCCCCCCCCCAACCCCCACCCCGCGTCGGCACCCGCTCGCACCTGCTCGGCCCCATGCCCCCTGCCCCGATCGCAGCCCGCTCCTCCCCGCCCGCCATGTGGCGGCCGCACAAAAGTGTATGACAGCGCTAGGCGGCCCAGCGGCCTCCGGGCAGCGCCTCGTCCCCACCGCTCCCCCCCCCACCCCATTCCACCTCCCCGGCCGCTTCTCCGCAGGGTTAAAGCTGCACCCCAGTGGGGCTTGGGGCCACGCCTCGGCCTGGGTAGGGGAGCACGAAGTAGGGGACGGCAGCGCGACGCGTAGCGCAGGGGGACACAGCCACCCCCCCCCTTCCACCTTCTCCCCCCGGGGTCGGCGGCGGAGAGCGGCGCCGCACCGCACCGCGCGGGGGTGGGACGGGGGTGGGGGGGGGTGGGGGGGGGGCCGAGCGCTCGGCTCGCGGCGGTACCTGGCGTTGGTGCAGTCGTTGTAGAGGGTCTCGAAATCCTTCCGGGAGATGAGTTTGCAGCGGTTGACGCCGGGCTGGATGGCCCCCAGCCCCCGCAGGATGCGGACCTGCTCCACGTTGCAGACCACGGGCGTGATCTCCAGGCGCTTCAGCTTGGTGTAGACCGTGTGCAAGCCCCCCACCAAGTGCTTCAGGAAGAGGTCGAACGCCTGGGGCAGGCAGATGAGCTCGCAGCCCTCCACGGTGAAGGAGGCCACTTTGGCCCCCCTCAGATCCACCATCTTGCACTCGTTATTCTGGGGGGTGTTCTCCACCGGGGACGGGGTCGAGTACACGGGCTTGCCGGGCAGGCTGCCGGCCGCGCCGGCGTTGGGCGTGGAGGTGCCGCCGCCGGTGCCCAGGCTGGGGCTGCCGCCGCCGCCGCCGCCGCCGCTGCCTCCGCCGCTGCCTCCGCTCGTGGTGGTGGTGGTGGTGGTGGAGGTGACTGCGGCCGCCGCCGGCGCTGCGATGGGCTCCGGGCGGAATAGGTTCGTCCCCGAGGCGGGCGGCGGGGGAGCGATGGCCGGAGCCGAAGAGGAGGTGGCGGCCGCCGAGGAGGAGGAGGAGGAGGAGGAGGAGGAGGTGGTGGTGGTGGTGGTGGTGCAGGCGGCAGAAGTTGAGACCGGAGGCTGAGGGGGGACCAGCGGGGCCGGAGGGATCAGCGCAGCCGGAACGGCCATGGTCACATATACGGCGTGGGGGGGGGAGGGGGGGGGAAGGGGGGGGCAGGGTGGGGGGAAAGTTCCCACACGCGCGCGCGGGAGAAGGGGGGAAAATTGAAAATAATAATAATAATTAAAAAAAAATTAAAAAAATATGTATTAAAAAAATAATAATAAGAGAGAGAGGAGAAGGGAGAAGGAGGGGGAAGAGAAGGGGGACAGCCCCGCTCAGGTGCCGCGGCAGCGGGAGAGCAGAGCAGGGACGGAGTGAGCGGCGAACGCACAAAGTGTCCCGCGAGCGGGGCCGGAGGAGGAGGAGGAGGAGGAGGAGAAGGAGGAGGAGGAGGAGGAGAGAAGTCCGCTCCGGGCGGCGGGGCCGGGGCGAGGGGAGGGGGAGGGCAGCTCCTGCCTGCGGCCCCGCGCTAGCACGGCGGCGAGGGCGGCCGGGAGAAGGAGGAGGTGTGCAGGACCCGGGCTCTCTCCGGCGAGTACATTGATCAAAGACTGAGAGGGGAATGACAGAGAGAAAAGGAGCCGGGAAGTGCCGCCGCCGCCGCTGCCGCCCGCTCCGGACGAGTTGTTGTTGTCACACGGCGCGGGGGGCGGAGCTCCGGCAACTTGAAATACCCTTTGAAGCGGCGCAGGGATCGCTCGCGGCGTTAACCCGAATTACCCAACCACGAGCCCGGAGCGGGGGCGCGGGGAGCAGCCCCCCCCCCCCCCCCCCCCTCCTCCCCCTTCGGAACCGTTAGATGACATGGTTCAGGTTTCAGGGATGTAATTTCCCCAGCCCGTGTCGGCAGCCGCTTGTCAGCGCTGTGCGGAGAAGCGCGAGCGGCTCCGCGCCGCGCTCGGGAAACGCCGTTGTTCCCCCTCACCCCCCTCTGGAGAAGCGCGCCCCCTGCCGGCGGGGGCGGAGTCACTGCCGGAGCGCGGGCGGCGTCACGCCACAGGTGGCGGGGCCGCCAGGTACAGCGCGCGGAGCCGGGCGCACATGCGCAGTGGCGCGGCCGGCGGGATGCGCGCGGGGTCCTCGTGGCTCCAAGGGCCGGGGACGGAGCGGTGAGGCAGCCCCGGGCAGCCGGGTTTGTGCTGCTCCTCGTGAGGGCAGTTTCCAGTCCCAAGGGGCGAAGAAATGGGCCCTTCGTGCCGTTGGGCATGTGCAGAAGTTGGGTTAATGCGTGCATGAGACTTCCAGTCTGAGGAGTACAAGTTATGCGCTTAATTGTGATGCGTGTGTGTGCCCATAGCTGCTGTGGCTTCGCTAAATGTGTTATTATGTGAGATATGACTCACAGGATGACACATCTTATGAGTGGGTAATCTCACTGTAGTAATTCCGCGCAGGGAATTTCCATGCGGTTCTCATAGGATCTCCTGCTCACGGTGCTCCAGCTGTAATGGACGGGCGTCCGCGGTTTGCTACCTCCCAACTGTGAAACTTCAGGTATCCTACACCAAACCCTTTTAAACTGGCAAATACGGCCAAGGAAACTCTGTGCAGCTTTCGTTTTGGGATCTTGCGCACCCGTGGCGGTGTGGAACATCCTCCAGCACACCGTTCCCAGCCCGCTCTCCTGGAGAAGCTCACACAAGAGCAGCGCCTAAAGTTGTCGTAAAAACTGGATCACGCTGAAAAACATAAAAAGCACCATGTTCAGTTGTAGCAAACCAGCCCTATCTGTGCTTTCTTTGCCTCAGTACTCCTTTTCAGCTCACCTTCTCTTGTTGTGGACACCAAATGAGCTTGGAAACTGAGACAGAGCTGGGAACAGGATACTGACTCCTGAAGAGCACCTGAACCCTTAGTGAGAAAACCTATTGCGTTGTGTACGGCCTGCCTTCCTGGAAGGTGCTGCACACTGGACCTTCTTGTCTTCTCGTTGTGTGCCCTCACGGACACACCTTCATCATGGCTCCTTTTAAAGGAAACATAGTTTGAGAGGGTTTACCACCAGTTTTGGGTTAACCTTCCTCTTCTAAATGGAACAATGGGATTAGAAACCTAGAAATGAGGAGGTTTATGGAACGGCTTGAAGCTCCTGGAAACTCGCAGCTCGGTAAGTGTTCCCAGTTATGGAAGGGCTGGGTTTGTTCTAACAGGCGGACGCACCAACACACCCTGAGACAGCTGGTTGTGAACTTTCCCTGGGTTGCATTTCCATTCCTCGCTGCCCCTTCCTGCAGCGATACGCTTGGGTGTTTTCTTTGTTGCCCTGAGTTGGTATCAGCAAAACTCCAGTGACTGTAACTGATATTTGAAAATTCTCCCTGTGTCATGCGAAGACTTACGGTGCTGAAATCAATAAGACTGTTTAAAATTCAAAGACCTGCAAATCGTTCTGTTTGTCCTTTGATAGGGCCTGGGCTGATTAAAATGCGACCAAGAAAGCTTAATTGCTGCACTAATTAAGAAGTCTTTAATTTATTTCCTGGAATATTGTTTGAAGCTGGGTTTCTGCTCTGCGCATAGCACTGTTCAGGGCAGGGATTCGCTCTGCTTCTCTGTCTCTCTTTTTTCTTTTGACAATTTCAGTATAATAAAATGTATGTTAAAGCAGTAAGATGTATTGACAATGATTGTAATTTATTAGTCAAAAAAAAAAAAAAAGACTGATACAGGGTTCACTATTGTATTAAATTACAATTTTGAGGGCAGCTGAAAGGGTGAAATGAAATTAGAAAATGCATTGTAGTTGTTGCGTTTCGAGGAATCTGAGTACCTGACTGACAGGAGGTCGGGCAGCACACCAATACCTCCTCTTTCTTCTGTTATTATTGATAATTAAAGATTTTAATTCATTCAGGAAAAAAATAAAATAAATAAATAAAAGGAGAGAGAGATGTGTCTGCAGAGTGAATGCGAAGGAACAGACGGGGGGATGCACAGCGGACAGGCACATGGCGGGGATGAATTGTGCATCATCACATTAACTTCACGTGCAGTATATATTTTTCCCTGCGTGTCTTTTGACTGCATCCCTCCAAAAAAAAAAAAAAGAAAAAATGCATTTCTCTCTCGTGTCTTGGCTTACGCTTTACGGTGACCTATATTTTGCTCCCCAGTTTCCAAAGAGAAGAAACTCCGTCATTTCACAGAGCTTTCTGCGTGATCAATAGAGTCACGCTTTAGGTTTCATCGCGCCGTATTACAACTCTGGCAAGCGACTGCTGAGCAGGAGGCTCAGACAGGAGCAGGCACTGCGAGGAGAAGGTAAGTTCTGCTCAGCTGTCACTCCCCGGCTTCGCAGGCGGCATCCTACTTCCACGAGCTCCTGTTATTTGGAAGGAGGCTGAGAAAGAGGGAGGGACCTCGTACTTACTCCCCTTCATTACTCAGGAAAGCACTGGGAGCCTGGGACAGGGCTCTTCCCCTTCCACCGGGCTGTTTGCTGAACACTGCTGAGTGCAGTCGGGGTCGGTGTGCAGTGCTGTGCCGGCAGCAAGGAACTGGGGACCGCAGTGCTGGTTTCTTTTTTTTTCTCATTGTTGCATTATAGTCAAATTAGCGCAGAGCTCGTCCAACACCAATACGAACCGGATTCCTTTCAGCGACAGGACGAGCAGATAACACGCTTAGCAGTTACAGAGGGAGATTTGCCATTCCGAGCACGACGTCACGCTAATTGTGTTTACTCTAATTGAAAGCGAGGTTCGGGGGAACCTGAAATTACTCATAGGGTATTTTTAATAACTGAATAATAATAAAGTGCAGCAAACGCTGATCACAAACCTTTTGGTCTTTCAAAATCTATTGGAAAATTAAATGAAAAGTGGAGTTTGGTACAAACAATGCCCCAGGGCAAAAAACAACTAACACGAGATTTTCCAGTCCAGCCATAACACAAATCAATTGGAGCACACTCCTATGGCCAGACTGCCAGATTGTTATGACTGCTAATTCACTCCATCAAACAGTGCATTAGCACGCCCGGCACAAACAGCTCCAACAATAGCGTGCACTTCTGAGCGGCGCACCATATATCAGCAAAAGTCGAGAATGCGTGGCAGGGCTCGCTTAACACGCCGCGCTTACCGCAGCTTGTATTTACGGATGGGGTCGTTAGGAACAAACAGCACGGAAGCGGGGAAACTTCAGGGAGCTTTGCAAACAACTGTCGGAAGTTTTTACAACGCTGGAGGCGCGTTGCTACCTGCGCTAAGTGCTGGACGGGCGGATCTCGGCTGGGCAGCCGCGGTACCCTGCGGGGCTCCGCGCCCGGCAGCCCGCACACGGCCCGGCTCACGCAGCCGCTTTGCGCCGGCACTGCTCGGCGGGGCCCCGCGCTGACTGCGAGGGCATTCAGCTGCCGAGCACAAAGGTCCGGCCCCAGGGGGCTCCCCTCTGCTCTTCCCTCTTCATCCTCACTAGAGCTGGGCGCTGCCTCCGGGGACGCGGTGATGCTCCGGCCAACAGGCGATGACCGACACACACATATATGTATATACATAGATATACATGCAAATCGCGGACGCACGGCGCCAGTTGAGCTCCTCGCTTATTTCCAAATGGGTGTTTTCATCCCTAAGTAGCCCTTGTGACTTCACAGAGAGCATGTTTGCGAAGTCAGCGCCTAAAAAAGCCCCGCGCCGCGCTGAGCCGCACGCTCACGCCGCGGTCCCGCATCCCCACGGCCGCAGCGATGGAGCAGGTGAGCGGCAACTGCCTGCCGCGTTCCCATCCGACTGACAGCCAATGGAGAGAGCTGCGGTGGCGGCAGGGAAATTATGCCCGACTTCCTTGCGTGAACTGAATCAGGGCTGGGACAGACGGAGATGTGATGAGAGCGTAACTCGAGCGATGCTCTCGTCAGAGGTCTGCAGCCCAACGCGTTAATTCCCCTACCAACAGGTAGGAAAAGTCTCACGGAGCAGGGATTCTGAAGTGCAAAAACCCCGCCGTTAAATCGTGAGTGGGGACAGCATAGGAGATGCCCTTTCCCCGCGTCCTCCGTTCGCTCCTCCGCTCCGTCCCCAGTTCCCGACCCAGGCTGCCCGAAATGAAGCGGCCCGACATCGGCTCTCTCGAGCCAGGCTGACCCGGTGTTAGCCCTCCAGGTCCTCGTGGTTCCCCCCCTTCAACCCCCGGCTCCCGGTGCCCCCTCCCCGCCGCGGGCGCTCCGGGGTCGGGGGGAACGTCGGGGCTGATGGCTGCCCTTTTAATTGTAAGAGGAATAAATGCGCACCGGACTCTTCATATATATACGTATATACGTGGGCTGACAGCTGCGAGACGCAAGTTTTCCTCCTCGAGTCGCTTCGAGCCAAACTTTGTAATCGTTCTTAGATGGGGCGGGGGAAGGAGGGACCTTTAGGAGTCGGAGCCCCTGCTGGAAAAGTTTCAGCCCGGAGCTGGGGTTCGTAGAGAACTCCGGGGAAGAGGGGGGATGCTGCAAATGGAAGTGCTGACACAACCTTAACCACGGCGTGTAAACGGCCGCGCTATAATATCCATTAAGCAGAAAGAAAAATAAGATGGCTGATCAATAATTTATACAAAGAGTACCAACTGCAGCCATAATAACTGCACTGTTTGCGAAGCAATCTCTCGCTCTCCAGGCTTAACAGTAAACTAGCGGGGCTGTTAATTTCCAACTCCTGCAGATAAGAATACAAACAAATTACTTAAACTTGTATTTTGCTCGATATTTTGCATGCCTCGGTGGGATAAAATAAAATTTAATTACGATGCCACCGGGGCTGGTGGGGAGCCGCCCCCCCCCCCCCCCCCCCCCTTCCTCCATCCTTTCTTCCCTCCCTCCCTCCCTTCGGAGCAGGTTGCTATGAATGAGCGCCTTTGGGTCACTCCAGTTCCCGGGCAGAGTTATTCAGACATGGAAACAAAATGAAGCCATTTAACTTCAAAGAAAGTTGCAGTGTTTTCCAGCGCCACGAGCTGAAACACAATACCCCCACCGGAACGATAAGAATCAGCTGTCAGAGGACAATGCGCGTCGCGAGGGGAGGGGAAAAGCTGCTCTGGGGCAAAGCGTGCATCGCGCAGGACCCGGAGCAGGAGCGGGAGGCTGTTGGCTTCATTTGCATGGCAGCGTTATCTCCCATTTCCGTCTTCTGTGAGCCGATAACAAAGCGGGGGAACAAAGTCTGGAAGTTGCTAAATGGGCTCGGGTTCTGTGCCGAGGTGTTGGTGCCTTTTGTTGTTGTTCTTCTTCTTACAGTTACTGTTGTTATATTTATTACCGTTCTGTTTATTATTATTATACTCGCTGCATCTCTTGCAACACTACTACAGACTCTTGTCAAATATCACCAGAAAAGCACATAATAACCATCATATATGTAAATAAATACGTATACATAAGTGTGCCAGGCGTGTCCCCTGGACGACACAGAGGTATGCGTGCTGCCAAGCGTGCCTGAAGGAGCTCAGAGGTAACCTGGCACGCACCGCTCCTTGGACAGCTTTCAGCTGCGGTTCTCGTGGGCTCTGCGGATGTTATCATGTGCTGCATGACCGAAGCGACATCTGAGGGGTAACGCGGGGTGGTGCTTTGCGAGGTCCCGAATTTAACAGGAATGACGACATTGATTTTACAAAGAAGTACTTTGCCTGCCCGCTTCCTGCGTGTTCAGTGACCTGTCCCAGCTCAGTTCCAGTAAAGCGAAGAAATACAAAAGGAGGGCTGTACACGCAGACGAAGTCGCAGCAGTTGTTGCCCCTGTCCCTTTCCCTATGCTTCGGTGCCACGCGGGATAAGCGTTGCTCCGTGGAACTTAACCAGACGCGCAGCGCCCACTAGCGCCCGTGCGTCCTGAGCCGCGCTGTGCTGCGCTTCCTGCGGACAGTCCGCGGGGCGACGCTGGGGAGAGCAAATCGGCTTAAGCTCGTCCTTCGCCGGCTGGGATTTGCTTCTCCGTTTGCTAGGCGTGAGCTCAGAAAAAGCAAACTTCGGGAAAAAAAAAAAATGTTATTTATGTTTTTTTGGTTCTTTTTTTTTTTTTTTTTTTCATCCTCTGTCTCTTCCACCCTCACCAACAGCCCTCTGTTTAAGAAGGTGCATGAAAGGAGCAAGTGCTTCATCTGGTCTGTCATTCTGAGAGCAACTGGAGGGGCTGCCCGGTGGTAAAGACTTGATAGGAGGCACCACTGTTGCTGTCTGCTTTTCTGAGGTTTGCTTTCTCATCTGACGCGCCAAACTAGAGGAAATCTGCAAGATATTTCAGCTAGGCCTCGTTTTTTTTTTCTTTTCTTCTCAAGTGATGTTTATCTGTCTATCTGTCTACCTGTCTGTCTAGAATAATAGAATCGTTAATGTTGGAAAAGACCATTAAGATCATCCAGTCCAACCACCGACCCATTGTCACCATGCCCGCTACTAACCTATGTCTGCCGGTGCCACATCTACACATTTCCTGAACATCTCCAGGGACAGTGACTCCACTGCCTCCCTGGGCAGCCTGTTTCAGCACCTCAGTACCCTTTCTGAGAAGAATTTTTTCCTAATACCCTATCCGTCTATCTATCTGTCTGTCTGTCTATCTATCTATCTATCTATCTATCTAACAATCATTTTTTTCATACTTACTGTTCAGAGGTTGTTAATGAACAGCATTTACATGTTTCTTTTTTTTTTTTTTTTTTTTTTATAAGCTGTCTGTTTTCCTTGCTTTGGAGATGAGGATGGATTTTACAAGAAAGGTTACACACAGTCCTCCTTGTCTGGGTAGATTATACCAGGTAGACAAGCTCAAGGCATGCTTTCATACTGGTACTGGATGTCTTGAGTATTTGCTAATTCATTGTGGGTTGGGATACTCAATGGTACTTCCAGTCAGAGCCACACACTTAACAATACTGCCCAGAGTAATATCATTTCCCATACAAAATTCCCAATGCTGCAAAAGGCAAAGAATTTACACCTGGGAGTTGTGTCACATGCTGGGTGTCAAGTAGGTGTCATCTTCAAATACTGTCTTTGAAAGTTTTTGGAAAACAGATGGTTCATATTGTATGAGCTTCTTGAGATACTAAGGCCTTGATTAGCCAATAAGGAAAACTCCAGATAAATTCTGAAGTAGCTTGGGCTCAGTGTACAAGATCTTCTGGTGGATGATGAAAGTTGGCTCAGGATTAACCTGCATCTCTGCCCTTTATCTAATAGTCATACCTTTTTTCCTTTCCCTTTCCCTTTCCCTTGCATTTCTTATGTTTAAGTTTGGCTGTGTATTTATAAGAAGGCACTTAACCCTGGAAAACAAGAAACTGAGTCACAAAAGGACAAAAAGAATTAGAAAGGAAAAACACGTTTGCTTCTTATATTCTGAAAAACAAAGGGATTTTTTTTCCAAAAAGATAAAACAGTGAATTTATTTAAATAAGAAATGAATGTAAAATAGTTGTAGAAATCTGGAAGGAATAAAATTCCAGTAAAAAACTTTAACCACACATTAAGTTTAAAGTATTTGCGGTAAAGTTGGATTTACTAAAACTCTGTCCTCCTAAACATGGGAGTGTCAACTTAAAACAAAACTTCAAGGAATGGAAAAAGAATGAACAACTACCAGCTAATTTACTGCAATCTAGGTAGTAAGAAAAGGTTTCAACTGTAGACATTTTGCTTAATTGTGTCCTTCAGTATCATGATCACTCTCAGGCAGTTAAAGATTATTGATAACTGCATTTTCACACATGAGGAAGAACGGAACAGAACAACTTTCTCATGCTCATGGTATTCACTGTTGCATGACTTAGTAGATGCACCTCAGTGCCTGATCTAATTTTGACAGTGCGCAGGCTTCTTTCCTTTGTTGGATGTATGTATGTCATAGAGATGGCAGTCCAGAAATCTCAGTGTTGCTGTCTTGTTGAAGGGAGAATTCCTGCCTAATCACAAACTTCCTTTCCTTGGGTCCATTACATTCACAAGGTCGGGGCTTCAGACAAGACAGTTTGAGAGGAGACATTTTCTTCTGCGTCTGTGTTTGCATTCTGGTTTATGGCCAGTAACCAGTTAGGCTGGTCACTTATGCAGTGGGAAACCTGTTTTCACAGACTTCTGTCTTTCCCACAGGACAAAAGAAGTAGCCCAGGTTTCCCACATAGTAGCAGTGGGAATCAGTATGAAGTTCGCAGTAGTGAAGTTACTTCTTTGGAGATTTTATGCCAGTGAAACGATGTACTATGATTATGAGAAAAGTCCTCCAAATAGACTCGTGCATTTCATAGAATCATAGGAGTTGGAAGGGACCTCAAGAGACCGTCGAGTCCAATCTCCCTGCCAAAGCAGGCTCCCTGCACCAGGTAAAAGTTCTGAAAAGGACTCATCAGCTATGACCAAAACCATGCCAAAGGTCGTGCTGATACTTAAATAGACAGCATCATCAAAGGGCATATATACTTTCTCAGATAAAGGCTGAATTCAGAGAAACTGTTGCTGTTTGGCTGTTCAGCCCCATCCTCACCTTCCTGTGTTGTACCATATACATATATATAGTAATAGAATCACAGAATGCCACAAGTAACATCAAGTGCAACTCCTTGCTCCACATAGGACTGAGAAAAACTAAGACCTTATGTGTGAGAGCTTTGATCAGCCACTTCTTGAACGCCAACAGACTTCAGACTGTGACCACTGCCCTGGGAAGCCTGTTCCATGCCTGCCACCGTCTGATGAAGAACCTTTCCTCAACACCCAACCGGATCCTACTGTGATGCAGCTCTATGCCATTCCCTCAGGTCCTGTTGCTGTCACCAGAGAGCAGAGATCAGTGCCTGACCCTCTCCTTGAGAGGAGCTGTAGGCCACCATGAGGTCCTGTTTCCTCTACTCTGGACTGAACAAACCAAGGGACTTCAGCTCATACACATTGTCTTTTTAGATTCTTCACCATCTTCATAGCCCTTCTTTAGATGTTCCCTAATAGTTTTGTGTCATTTTTATACTGTGGCACCCAAAACTGCACACAGTACTTGAGGTGTGGCAGCACTTTTCATCCTCCACTGGTACCTTTGTGCCTGCTGTGAAACTGGAGCTCCTGTGTAACTTAGATTCTGCTAAAAATGTTATTCCTTGGCCTTTATGTTTTGATTGTGCTATCTACAACCATAAAGCTATATTCAAAGAAACATTTTCTTAACTGCTCCAAGTTTTATCTTTTACTATGAAGCTGAAGCAATTACAAGGAATATAATGCATATAACAGTACATCTAATCAAGAAAACTGTGTTATTGAGTATTTTGCTTCCTAGTGATACAAATTTGGAACTCAGCACACAATTTGCAAGTAAGGGCCAATAGCTGATACTTTTAAATACAGTGACATACAATGGCTGCAGTAAATATAGATTCAGAGGCTACATCCTAGGACGTTAAACTTGACTGGGGATATTCCTAAGCAGTAAAGCCAACTAGCACATGTGTATACTGGCAGTCCTCCCAAAAGAGGGTGGTAGCACCCTCATGCCAGCTGGGCAAGGTCTCAGGAACATGCAGCATCAATTTTCCCCAAACCACATCTAAGAGTTTATTTTTGGGGGATGTCATTGGGACAGGCCTAATGTGTGCTTGGGACCGTTTGAATGTTTTTAAAGTGAAGACCTGGGAACATACCTGGCATTGTTTAATTTACTAGTGCAAGTGTAACTACAGCTGTTTTATATCATAGTAACTGTACTGAAGCATATACTAATTTTGGTCACTTCTGTGAGAACAAGCTCTTGATCTTGCCACTATTACTAGTGCAACGTTTCCACTAACTTCTAGAAATGAAATCCTAAACGAACAAGCAAACAAATAAATAAAATTACCTTAATTAGTGAGGAATCCAGCCTCAGTCTATAATTTGAAAAGAAAAAGGAAGTAAAACTGTAACACAGGGAGAGTTTGCTAAAATACTCCCTTAAACAATTTTCCAATTACTGTGTATTACTCACAAATACACATGTCCTACTTAATTAATTTAGCAGCTCGGACAAGAGATTCAGGTTTTTGTGTTCTTGTGCTTTTGTGCTGGGTATTTGAAGCTGAAAATCCAAACATGAATGCATTCTCCATATGAGTTTTCTAGAAAAATGCAAAGGAACTCAGGGCACATTCTTTGCAGGGTTCTGAGTTAGATTCTTTACACATACCCTGTATCTGTCCCAGAAATCAGCCTAGGAAAGTTAGATTCTTCTTGCAACAGGTTGACTACTTTTGAATTTACTTTTGAATTTACAAGGCTGTTTGTAATATTTATTGAACACCATAAAAAGCATTATGCAAAGGGACAGATACATGTTTTCCTGTATTTTCCCCCAGTTAAGATAAACTAACACAGTACTGATCTGTTTGGAAGTCACATAAATGCAATGTCTTGCACTTCTTTTTATAGCTGTAGCTTGTTTTGAATAGTCAGACAGATACAGAATGACAGAGGGAAGATTATTCTTTATTCTTCAGAATTTTCACTTTGCCATTTACAAATCAATGATGTTTGCATCTGTCTTGCCACATTAGTGAAATGGCCTGTAAAGGAAGACTGTTTAACAGATTGAGCTGAAAAACAATATTGAACAAAAAAGTATTGCAAGTTTTATTCAGAAACAGCAGACAGTGTGAATGATATAGACAATATTTCATAAATAATACTGTATGAAAAAATCAGGAAGAAAATTACTTTTGGGCATAGACTTGCAGTCAGCTGATTTTTTTACCAAAGAAGAATTTTAGAATCAGTTTTGAAGGTCTTACTTTATAAAACAAATAAAATCTTCTAGTTCTTCTTGTCTTCAAGTCAAACAACTTTTGGATAGAAGTTACTAGTTGAAGATCTGGTAATAAAATTTATTTGGGAAACAGTTGACTTTCTTTATGTGACTTTTTTTTTTCCACGGGCAGTGTTTTTTGTGTGCTCCTTGCACTTTTTTTGTTTTTTTTTAATGACAACAAAAAACTACCGTAATTACTGGTGGAAAAGCAAACATACAAACAAATGAAAATTGATGGTCATTCTTTTCACTGTTGGCCTCTGGTAGAAATCCCAGAAATCTCCAGCTCATCTCATCATTTCTTTGTAGAGACTGTAATAGCGTAGAATGTAACAAGGCTATTGCTCACTGTTGAATAATAGTACAAAACGTGGTTAATTAAAAAGGCTATCCAAGTAATGTCCTCGCATCTTTGAAAAGTTTGATCTCTTTGTAAGGCTCAGTTATTTTTCTGATTACTCCCGATTATCTCTTTTGTAGAAGCAGTTCCAATAAGGCAAAGGTGCCCTCTGTAGGGGAGAGGCTGTAAATGATAATGAATAGCTGGAGTTAAATGCACAGAAAACAGCAGAAAAGAATAATTTCTTAGCAGTTTGAGTTTTGGAGAAATACTGCAAACTAACTATTACATATAAACAAAGGATTAACAAAAGGGAAAATATCTACATTAGAATAAAGCTAAAAGTGATGCTTTCAACTGCAGGTAACAATAAGCAGTTCTGAAAAGAGCTGCCTCAATATTAAATGTGTAGCACAGTGAAAATTGAACTGCAAGGGTTTCATGAATGAAGTGAAATATGAATTTCAGTTAAAGGAACTTAGCAGGAATAAGAGTCTTCAGAAAACAAAACACATAAAAATGTCTCCGTAGCACTGTACTCCTGAAAAGTTTACCGCAAAGCAGATTCATTAACAGCCCCACAGGGTCATTATATTGCTTGCTAAGAAATTGCTTTTGTTAGCAAGCCCACAGACACTTCTGAGCTGGTGTGCAAAATCTCTAGTGGCTATTCGCAATTATTTGGGGAATTATTTCTTTAATTTATAATGGCAGCTAATGCCAGATCAGAGAAAGACAGGGAATATGACACCAGTTGTGGTTCATTGCTTACTATTAATTATTTTTCAGTCCCTACTTTTATAATGCATTAGGAGTACCTGCAGTTTTTGCTGTCTTGATATTCTGTCTGATACTCTCTCTTACTCTTTTTATTTTTACGTATATTTATATACAAACATACTTCAAAACTAACAGTGAAGTTACTAACACAGAGTTTACTCATTACTATGTAATGAGCTGCAGCATGGAGTGGGCAAAACCCTTCAAAAATGTGAGTTAGACTCACCAGAATGTCAGAAAGCAGAAATTAAATCTGTGAGGGCTGTTCTGAAAGTAATGCCTCCTATTTTACTATGTTGGCCCACAATATCAGCTGTGGATGTTAGTTGTATAACAGTGGAGTTTGTACCTTCCCACTATTCTATTACATTTTGTTGCTGTGACAGATGGCAGCAGAGGGGCTGTCTGTCAAGCAGTGTCTGACATGGAAGTGCGTATGAAGCAAAGGTATGGAACTACGTTCCCCCATGCGGACAAAATTACATCCACTGACATTCATTGATGCTTGCTGAATGTTTATGGAGAACAAATAGTGGATGTGAGCATAATGAGGACGTGGGTAATGTGTTTCAGCCACGTCGACAGCAACAGTGGGTCACTTCTTGTCGAAAAAGTGTTTTGTAGCTGAGAATTCGCTCTATCAAATAGCTTTATGTGATCTTTGTATATGTTGTAGAATTCCTGGAAATAAATAGGTGGCATTACTTTCAGAACAACCTATGTAGTAGTTGACTTGCTATGTATGTAGGAATTACAAGGAAAATCTAGTCTCAATCGTAGTGTAGAAAGTGAATATTAATGTTAGTCTACAGCTGTAAATCTGCTGTCAACTCTATTACTAAATACGAATGGAAACTGGTGGGTGGGTTTTGGCTATCTTTGGAAAAATAAAGCACTATAAGTTTTAAAACCTAAAGCCTGCTAAAGGCTTTTGAGATATTTCTAGTCTACATCACTGAAAAGGTTTGATTTTCCTAGGTCTGAATGTCAAGACCTGTCTTTCAAAGCTGCAGTTGAAGGGAAGGGAAAACCAAAGACTCTGCTTTTCCTAATCACAGACTTTGGTTAAAAAGACATTCTTCTTTTCTTTACCCACTGTTGGAGACAGTAGTATAAGGGAGATGCACTATGCTTTGGACCACATAACTGTCATAGTAATGCTATCTTTTGTTTTAATTAATGTATAAAACAGTAAGCTCTTTTGTTGCAATCTGTAGAATACTATTTGAACCACCCAGTCTAGTTTAAAAGAAGTTATTTCACCAGATTACTTTTTGATATTCAGGGAAATTGTTCTTCTGAATCTGTCTACAAAAACAAATATTTGTGGAATGACTGAGATTATGGAGCTCTGTGGACATTTGATGGGTCTTCTTCGTATCTCATTGCTTACTCAGTGCATCAGATTGTACACCTAGCAGAGTATGCATTCTACCGTCCCTCACAAACGAAGATAATGCAACACAGAGAATGGAATTTAGAATCCTAACTCAATGGAGAAGCACTTTTAGGTGTTGTGAATTCCCCTCATGGGTCAAATTTTCATGACAATTTCTTGTCTGGTGCAAATCTACACATAAGAACTTCAGCATAGACATTATTATAGCATGCTTAACTGCTTAATATTTTGTTCTTTAGTTTGCTGTTATTTTGTTTGTAATGGATGCTAATATTTTAAATTCTTCCTTGATATCTGAAGTTCTTCTGTTTATTTTTAAATAGCCATAATCAACCTGGACTTGAAAAAAAATTATGATAGATCTCAGTATATATGCTTTGTTTTTTATTTTTCTGGTGTCTGTCATATTGTTATTGTTATCTTTATATTGCTTTAAGATTACTAGAGTATTTTGTAGCACACAGATCAAATATTACTTATTTCCTGTTACTGTAGTTGGTTTGACCCTTTTCAATTTAAGATCATACAAACTATGAAAGCAAAGTGACACTATGCAACTAGCATTTTTTTTTTTAATCTGTCATAGCATAGTTTTATTAATTTTACTCAGCTATCTGTTTAATACTACTATCTCTGGAGCTTTTCCTGAATGGCTGCCAATGGCCTTTGGGCTCTGTTGTCTAGTATTATATTGTTTGGCCTTAATTCTGAAAAATTTGTACACTTGAGTAATTTTACATGAGAGAAAGCCCATTGGCTATTGGTGCATAACATTATTCAAGAATGCATTTTGGGAGCACAGACAGTTGTTTTGATTTCACTGGTCAATCAGTCCAAAGTATTTATACTGGGATTTTTTACCCAACTTTTCATTATCTATTTGGTTTTATTTTCTTCTCAATATATGTATGCTGACAAATGTTGTGTAAAGTTGTACAGGTTTGGACAAAAGTTAGATGTTCCTAATGATTAAATCTTCATTTTTTAATTTGTTATGGTGATATCCACAAACATATTAGGGTCAGGACAGTTTGGATGTATTTCTGCTGCTTAAGAATACATAATCACTTTTCTGTTTCTGAAGTTTACATAATGACTTTGGAGTTTTACACTGCAGATAGTGGATCAATGGTAGTCGATTACTGTTCTCATCCCATTGCTCCTTCCCATGACAGTACATAAGCTATTACATTAAACTTTGGAGATTTCTATCACAGTATTGCTAACTAAATGTATAAGTGTGAATGTACCTGTAATATGACTGATAATCTTTAATATCTTCATCAGTGACATTGACATTGAGGTCGAGTGCACCTTTAGCAAGTTTGCTGATGATACCACACTGTGGGGTACAGTCAACACACCAGAGAGATGGGCTGCCATTCAGAGGGACCTAGACAGGTTTGAGCAGTGAGCCCAGGTGAATCTTAAGAGGTTCAACAAATCCAAATGCAAGATCTTGCACCTGGGTCGAGGTAACCCTCACTACCAATATAAGCTGGAGAATGAAAGGATTGAGTGCAGCCCTTCCAGAAAAGTCCTGGGAGTGCTGGTGGATGGAAAGCTGGGCATGACCCAGCAGTGTGCCCTTGCAGCCCAGAAAGCCAACCATATCATGGGTTGCATCAAAAAAAGCATGGCCAGCAGGTCGGGGGAGGTGATCCTGCCCCTATACTCTGCACTGACAAGGCTTCGCCTGGAGTACTCCATCCACATGTAGAGTCCTCAGTACAGGAGGGACGTAGACCTGTTGGAGCATGACCAGAGAAGGGTCACAAAAATGATACAAGGGATGGAACACTTCTCCTACAAGGACAGGCTGAGAGAGCTGGGGCTGTTCAGCCTGGAGAACAGAAGGCTGTGATAGTGGCCTTTCAGTATCTAAAGGGGAGCAACAGGAAAAAAGGGGACAGACTCTTTAACGGGCTCTGTGGTGATAGAACATGTGGCTTCAAGCTTAAAGAAGGTAGATTTGGGTTGGATATAAGGAAACAGACTTTTACTGTGAAGGTGGTGAGGCACTGGAATGGTTTGCCCAGTGATATGGTTGATGTTCTGTCCATGGAGACTTTCAAGGTGAGGCTGGATAAGACCCTGGGCAACCTGATTTAGCTGCGCATGTCCCATTCATTGCAGAAGTGTTGAACTAGATGACCTTTGAAAGTCCCTTATAACTAAGAATTCTGTGTTTCTATGATTATATGATTCATTTATTAATGTGAAGTAATTCCAGCTTTTTTGTTAATATACTACATACTTTAATTCCTTCTGGTTGCATCATTATTAAAATAGTCTTCTTGCTCCACTCCTTTGTCTATAGTCCCATTTTTTTATTTTTTACGTTCACTCACTTGGCCTATTTTATTTATAGCTTGCAGCTGAACATCCTCATCCTTTATCTAATTTAAACAGAACACATGAAATTGTACAAGGGTCTGAATCCTTAGCTGCTACAAGTCTCCAGGGTTTTCTTAAGTCAACAAAGCCATGTCATTTTTTACTGCTTTAGAAATTGGTAAAATAGATACAAAAGCCAGATTACTGCTCTCCATCTGATGTTCGATATTGATTTCAGCTCCTCTTCCTTTTGCATTTCTTAAATACTGTGCATTCACTTCAAATCCTTAACAGAGCACTCCTTAAATTGTAGTCTTTTTTAAAACCTGAATTCTCTTTTGCACAATTGTTTTAACTCTTTGAAGGATGTTCTGTCAGTCTCATCATTATGCAGACCTCAGTAAGACTAACATTTCTTTTAGAATTTTTATTCAGTATTGTCCATTTCCTGCCAAAGGTTCAAGACTTTGAGAATAAGTAGTCTACTAAGGTTCAAGAGACTAAACAGTCTACATATCCAGACAAAATAAGAACAAAGCTTTAGGTGATAAAACCTACTCAATGTAAGCTTTCTTCTGTGGTTTATGCTACCACTGTGATTTCTGTATTTTATTTTGTTTAGGTATTTAACAGTCACACATGCTATATACAAAAATCTACTGATTTTACAGATTTTCCCTTTCCCTCTAAAGAATGAGATGGAAAATTGTATATCAGATGATCAAATATATTTAGTATTTAAGAGAAAATGAAGCTCACATCCTCCAACTATGATTATCTTGTTCCTGTTAGAAGTGTGGGTGACAGGTGATCCCCTTCAGTAGGCTTCCGGAAGAAGACAGTTTTTTATCTGCTGTACAAACCAGTTTTGAACTTCAGCAGGTGCAATGCCTGTTTTCTAGAATCACAACAGAAAGAATAGTCCACATAATCCAATCTCTAGTTTACATTATCCAAACATAGGCATTTGTGAGATAGCCAAGATCTCATTTTAGGCAATACAGTTGATACAACCAATGCATCTACGTATTATGATTCAGCTTTCTGAGAATAGTTTTATTCAGCAGTGCATGTTTGAGAAGTCCCTGTTCATTTGGCTCTCAGTGCTGTACCAGAAAATAATTTGTCTTTTCTAACTTTTCTATCTGCTCACTTTACATGGATGTCTCACATATCTGGGGATGTTTCAGGCGGCATTAGATGCCAATGTGTGTGCAACTGAATTCACATCGCCTTTTTTTGGGGGGGGGCAGGGGGTTCCCTTTGTACTCCACTGACTCTATTCAGTAAGAGCACAATTAATTTATGCAAATATAGATACCTAATACAATTTTAGATTCTGCGTGGAGTCTAACATACCTGCATGGCACTTATGGTGCATGACTGTGCCTGTCCAGAGAAGAAGGAGAACAGAAGGTGGAATAGCCTGATGCAGCTAAAATAATTCTGTGTACCTCTGCTTCCACAGCTGAATCTTTCTCTTGATTTCTACTGACTACCATGAAACTGTAGATACCCAGGACATAACTGTATTGTTCTTTTTACGGATGCGTTTCCATATTGTGCACCCTAGGATGTATATGGCATTAGCTTGTAGATACAACACAAAAATAATGGGAAACACAAGTACTCACAGGGTAGAACCTGAAGTTTAGGAAAGATAAACCACAGAATTTCAAATGAAGTATCCATTAGTGTTCAGGATACTGCTTCACTTCCTTCTTGTGGATATAGATGCCTACAAGTAGCTGTAACTGTATGTAGATGTCTTAATCTCAAATTGAATCCTGCTATTGAAGACAAGAAAATATCTATTAGAAAGCTTTTCAGAACTGTTTTCAAGTGTTATTTGCATGCCATCTCTAAATTTTCAAGGCAGCAGGTCAGTCACCATTTCCAGGTGTCTTTGTTGGTTCAGTAACAGTAATTGCTACTCAGAACTATGAACTGGCTTTTGCTGAAGAAATTCTATAGCTACTCATTTATATGAAAGTTAACATGAAAAAAATTAGAACGCTTAGCTAATGCCTGGAATGACTTTTTACCTTTATTATTGATAGACTTGCACCACAATAAGTGCACTATACAGAGCATGAAGAGTTTAAGCGTTTTCTCATACAACTTTTAGAATACAATTGATTCTAAAGAAACAAACAATCTAGAAGTATATATAATACAGCTTTTAAGTACTTGATTATATAAAAAATCCATTTTGCATTATATGACCTCATTTTGAAACCCAGTAGCTGAAGAAACTATGTTAGTGTTTCCAATATGAGTAAAATTGTGGTTTATAATCCATGGCATATACAATATGTTCTTGCATTTTAACTATGGTGTTATGTATTTGTATAATTGTAAATCCAAATGTTTAATCTTTGCTTTAGTCTTTTATTTTTGTGACTGGAATTGTATAACCTTTATAGCAGATAGACTTCTGCCTCCAATGCAAGCTAATACTTATCTAGTTTGTGTTGGACTTAATCACAGAGAATTTTTTCAATAATTTTTACTTTGCTTTTACCCTTGAAGAAACCTGTTGTGGAAATTTGTGCTGTTTATTTCAAGTCTTTAGAAAAATGTCAAGTATAAAAATGATCCAGAAAAAAATGTTCACTGATCATTGTATGTATATTGGTGCCCTAAGTCTACAGCTCTTATGGACTTTTAGAAAGCTTTTTTTAAAACCTGCAGTTCTGCATTTTCCCTCTCTCTCTGTTCTCCTTCTTTCTTGTTTTTCTCTTGTCAAAAACATGTTACTTATCCTCTAGTGCATCTCTTTTGTTGGAGACAGAAAAAATCTATGTTTTTATTTCATACACAACTATTCAATACTCGTCTTAAACTTCTTTCCCTTTCACTAGATCAGCAAGACTTTTCCCACACTGTCAGCTAGTTGAGTATTTCATGTGGTGGTCCAACAAGTCTCACTGTACTAAGTGCATTGACTTCATTTCTTAGTTTCTACTTTCTTAGACTGGGATTCCGCTAACCCAGGATCAATTGCAAATCTTTAAATCCAAGGGATGCCTTAGTAATGCAAAAACAGAAAGCAAAAAAAGAATCACTTTCACCCAATATTTTTTCCAAAGGTACTGACAGTAGAATGACTAGATTTATAATATCTTTATAATGTGTCTGAAATACACTGTATAGATACAAGCATACTCTAATGTTTACACAAACAAACTTTGTGGCATGTTGTTGAATGAAAGGTTGGATCCATGATACCCATGGTTGTGGAGCCTCTCATTATATACTAAACAGCAGTAAAAAGCGGATATTACATACTCAGCTAATTCAGTGTCTTCCTTGAAGAGATTTGTAACAATTGTTAGGCAGTAAGTACAACAGTGGAGATCACCAGGATCACATAGCACCAGGGCAGGTAGAATTTGGGGGCATCTGCAGCTTTAACCCAGAGCACACTGTGCCTTATAGATACATAAACCTGCCATGGGGATGTGTGGGGCCAGGTCACAGTGCACGCTGATTTCTGTCTTCTCTTTATTCCATTGTAGTACAAAGATAAAGTCTAGAAATCTAGTGGAAAACAGGGAGGGGGGAAGAAAGCTAATAGGGATAGAGGATATGAAGCTAATTGGAAGAGGGAGTTATTTGTTCCATTTGAACTAACTAGATCAAAGAGCAATTCAGATGGTTTTTGGTGAGGTTTAGAGCAGTTCTTTTTAGTTTTTTTTCAAGACCTTCTTTGCTTATCTGTAGTATTGACTTTCTGTTTCCGTTGCTGAAGCAGATGTTTTGCTTGTCGCAGACATTAAGGCACTCTAAATGTGCAGTTACTGAATTCTTTTCTAAAAGAGCATTTTAAATTTGACAATGTTTCTTACATTTTTAAAGCAGTGACCTCATTTCAAAAAGATTTTTTTTTTCAATACATATGTCACTACTGGAAAAGTATTAATCTGAAAAACTTAGTATAAAATGTCTCCATTTATTAAACATCTACAGTACAGACATCAGCTGTCACAAAATCCAGTCGTACATCCTTGTGAATCCTGCCATTCCAAAAAGGATTTGTTTCAAGCAGGAAATATATTTTCTTTGTGGTTTTATTAAAATAAATATTTAAACAAATTCCAGCAGTTAAAAATGGTTTTGCAAATCATACCCTGAAGGACTGGAAACTATATGCTAATATGCCAACAAAAAGATTAACTCTCTACTAAAGTAAACTCACTTAAGATTCATTCTATGCTTATTCATACTTATGCACAGGCGCATCACATGTTGTATTTTATAGTGACCACTTCTAACATAAAATCCTTCCTAAAGAAAATGTTGTCTAAAAACAGCAGAATGAAAGATGGCTATGCTAAGGTAATTAAAAGGAGACCTGAATAACCTATTATTCTTCTGTTGTTCTCATTTTAACCCATAAATGCATCAATTTGATTAATCTTTATATTTTTGTTTTTACAACTTCAAACCTTCACTACACTTCTTTCAGTGGTGATTTAGGAAATTCTACAGAATAAAAGGAATTATGTTTTCAAATCAATAAATAATGCAGTCAACATAAAAAAAAAAAGTTTATCTGTTAATCAGAAACTTTTCTAATGGAACTGTATACTACAAAACACAACAGATAATAAAAAGTCATGACAGAATAGAACTGGGTATTATAATATGTCAGTCATTATTTCTTTACATATTTTTTCCAGATAAGCATATCAAGTAATCACTTGTATTCTTCGATTACTTATGCTATCTTCAGATCTGTCTGCTCAAGTTTTTGTTTGTTTTCTATCCTCTTTTAGTTCCATCAAACAGCCTAGGGTTTATTCAAATATTTTCCTGCGAGATGCTTCAAAATTCTCTGCTACTGTAATTTCCGGTAGTAGGGTTGCCCTATCTCTGACATAGGTGAGCTATCTTGGACATCCTACATGATATATTTTTCGATGAAATCTCCACTCCTGGTTAGGGCTAATGCGTGAGAAAAAACTCTATCTAATATCTGCCGCAAGTTAGTGCTTTGTGAAGTCTGGTGTTTGGCTCTCAGATACTGCAGCTGTTTTAGGGGAAAGAAGAGCAGAAAAATAAGGAATGGAGAGGTTTTATGACTACTTGATAGCAAATATGGAGTCGAGTTTTGCTTTAAAAAGAGATTTGACTTCTTATCTTGTATAATGAACATAACACACATTCCCCATAATTATAGCACTTACTCTTTCCTGTCCAAACATTTTGAAACAGCCAAAGATTCAAGAAATATTCAGACTAGAAACCCTATATTAGAAGGTGAGCATATGATTTTAGTCAGAGGAGTTAATCCCTCTGTGCAGTCCTCCAATTATTTTTCTTCAACAAGTATTATTGCCCCTTTCTTATATTCAGAATGAATTTTATTCAGTGAGCTCTCATCAAGACCCAATCTTAATTAGACTCTGACAAAGCCAAACAAACAAATTGCCATGCTTGGATAAAGGCATGTGAGATGGAGAGTATAAAATGAAGACTTTATACATTTAAATTGTTATACTTTTTTAGCTGCTATAGGTACTGCAAAGCAACAGATATAATTTATTACAGCTTTTGATGGTCAAACACACTGAGCTGAATTATGATCACAAGATTTGATAAGATTCCATACCATTTCCTATGTTGATATCTAAAGATGTTTTCTCATTTTGCCTTTTCCCTCTTTTTTTTTTTTTGTACATGAAGTTATATTTTATTTCAGATATCAGATGACAGCTACTGTGTGAAAGTTCTTACGCTGACTTACATAGTTTATATCATTATCAGAAATCTATGGTAAGAATAGGACCTTATTATATACATAGTTCTTTCTTTCCATATATTTCAGAATGTATGTCCTAATTTGATATTCCAATGTATATAATCAGTCAGCACTTTCCTTTTATGTTTTTTGACAGAAACACAGGCAGCATATCAGGCAATTAGTCTGAAGAATGATTCCAAAAGCAGCCTTACTTTTACCCTCAGCCCTTACATGCTTTGCTGATCTGGGATGTTTATATATTTTTCAGTCTATTTCTCTGTAGCTTCTTTTACTTTTCTTCTTTTCCCCCCCAGTTTTGGACAAAAATGTCTCCAACATAGATACCTGTTGTTTCCTCTTTGGCCACTGTTTTGAAATAAACTAAAGTCTAAAAATAAAACACTATATGTAGGAAAGAAACTGCCTATTCTTAAGAACTTTATTAATTATTAGCCATATTCTGGAAGGACTTTAGAAATGCCAACACATCGCACTTCATCATAATTCTGAGACTTACAGGATGATATTTCGTACTGTAGCTTTACTCTGTCCTTATGGTGTTTCTCCATGGGGCAGATGAATGAAATAGCAAGTTCAGTGAAGAAAACTGCTGCAGTATAAAGAAAATGATGTCTCTCTGTTATCACTTTTGTACACATGTAAAAACTTTAACTTCAAGGTATACACATTATTTTAGACATTTATATCCTTGTTGGTAGCTTTTACAAACCAAGTTTCATTACAGTCATTTCATTTTCCTCCCCACCCTCCAATATAAAAATATTTTAATACTCTGACTATTCTTGTGAGAACATGCATGCAAAAATAACTTAAAAAATGAGTTTCTTAAAACATAGTCTAGATTTGTGAAGAGCTTCATGGTTCACTGAACATTTTATTTAATATGGAGATTGTATTCTGAGTTGTTTGATTTGCAGAAATAACAAGCTCAAATGCTTCAGTTTCTAATGGTAATTAGTTTTCAGCCTAGACAGTCTGTTTAGTTATATATTTACTACCTTGTAAAGAACTATCACAACAAGCCCTAAAGCGTTATTTGAAAATTAATAAGCTAAAGAAAGAGGAAATTCTTCACTTTTGCATAGCAACACTCTCTGTATTCTACTTTTTGATTGCAACATCCAGCTTTTCAATTATAGGTGTACTAAATTGTGATGCTTGAAAAACTATAAAAGGCAATTATCAATGTTTCTTAATACCATAAATGACTAATGCAAGTATGTTTTGCTGTAAGGGAAACAAAGGCTCATATTGAGAACAGAATTCCTTTGCTTCTTGAGTCAGACTTGAATAAACTTTGATACACATACTTACAGTGTTATATGCAATTAATATTAGTTTCTTGGTGGTTAAAATAATTTGCTACACATTCCACTGCAGTTTATATACTAGAAAATAAAGACACATTATTTCTCCATGTTTTAAAGTTCATTTGGCTTTTGTGACATAAGGTAAGGAAGCAGGCAGAAGGTTAGAGCACAGTACACTGCAGTGGTTCATGTATTCCTGTCTTATTCTTGTACATAAAAATGCATGAGAGTCACTTCTTCACCTAGGTACATCTTCTGTTCTGTCCCTTGCTGCTTTTCAAAGTCAATGGAAGAAAAGTCTTCTTTAGCCAATAGTGTGTAGGGTTTTTTTTTTTTGTTTTTTTTGTTTTGTTTTGTTTTTTGACTGGACTCCTCTTCTATACCTCAACAATGGGTGAGCACTCAGCAGTTTTGAAGGCCAAGAATGCCTCCATTATACTCACTCAGCATGCTTTGCCATTGATTTCTGCCTCTGAACATGGATAGAGGACACGCTTGAGATGGCAGAAGGAATCACATCATGACATGGACACCTCAGAAGAAGTACACATTATGGAAATCTTCTTAACAAAGAAAGTTTCTTGGTGATCATTAGCATTAGAGGTTCTCCCAACTCTCTCACAAATGGCAGTGGAGAGGAAAGAAGGGAACATTTTCAAATCTAGGAAAGACTGACCCTTTCCCTTTGTGTTGCTGCGTCAAAAGAGCTTTAAATGCCTTTTCATTCCAAATCAGAATAATTGCTTTTGTTCAAAATCAGGTCCAAGCTTCTCAGCATTAGAGGCAAAACAAAATGTGTACTATATCAAGTTCAAGGAAAAATATCACTTACTTTTTTGTTCCTCATCACTGTCAATGGTAAAATTCAGTTTTGTGGAGATGGCAGAAGACTTTCTAAAGTGAAAGATATGTAAGTTGGAGTGGAAAGGTTGATAGCAAGCCAGGCTGCTGGACAATGCCTCACTGAGCATTCTGCCTTCAGTCTCAGTATCATAGGTCAGAGAGGAGCAATAGGCAGTAAAATGGTGGACTCCTATGTGCAGCAGAGACCTGAGCTATCTGCTCCCCAAGGCCATGGTTGCACATCATAGCTAAGTCACTTTAGCAGCTATAGCTTCAAATTGAGTCTAATAGCTCCCACTGACATGTGGTGAATCATATCTGCACCAATTACATAGTTAACTACCAACCGGATTAATTCAGTTCAGGCAGTGAATCATATCCACGACAATCACACGCCCCCAAACTCTCTCGTCCTTTCTTCCTTCCTTCCTCTATTCCTTCCTTCCACTGTTCCTCTCTTCCTTCCTTTCTTCCTTTCAAGACAGCTTAAAATTTTTAAGAACATTTATTGTTTGCTATGATATTCAATTACGTTTTTCCTTTTTTTAAGTAGAGCCTTTTCTCTCCTGTTTTACACAATCTGAGCAGAGCAGGGGGTACAAAAATTTTAACTCCCTATATTTCTTTGTCTGAAAGCAAAATATTTTTGTACTTTCTGTCATTAAAACAAGGTTAGAAAATCAAAGATAATATCTGACTGTTCTTCAGTATCTCGCATTACTGAAATTTCTGTTAAAGGAAATAAGCATTTACTTTTCTTGAAACATCTTGCCATAGCTAATATGACAAGATGAAAGGTCTCTTTTTCAAAAAATTGTTTTAATATTCAGAAGTCTTAAGATACTTGCCTGCAAAATCATTAGAACTTGGAAGACTTTCTTTAAGTTGTAGCAAGAACAACTTTCAGAGCACACAAAAATATATACGTGTGTGTGTTCTGTAGTTAAAATGACCAAATTCTGTCGAACCATATCAGCATGGAGATCTGAATAAGTGACAAATAAATTGGAAGTGGGAAGTCTTGCGAATACACTCTAAATTGGAAGAAGCCAAATAAAATCATTTCCTGAAACTGTCATAAGAACTGCTTAGTTTGGAAGGGATCTTAAAGACTATTTAATTCTAACTCACCTGCCACGAGCAGGGTTGCCATCCACTGGATCAGACTGCCCAGAGCCATATCCAACCTGGCCTTGATCACCTCCAGAGATGAGGCATCCATAATTTGCCTGGGCAGCCTGTGCCAGAGCCTCACCACAGATTGAGAAAATAATCCCCCCTGGCATCTAATCTAAATCTCCCTTCTTCTAGTTTAAACCTTTTCCACTATCACTATCAGACCGTGTAAAAAATCAGTCCTCCTTCAGCTTATAACTTCTTTCATGTTCTGCAAAGCTGCTATGAGGTTTCCCCAGACCTTCCTCTTCTCCAAGCCAAACAAACCCAACTCCCTCAGTCTTTCTTCGTAGAAGAGGTGCTCCAGCCCTTTAATAATCTCTGTGGCCCTCTTCTGGACCCACTCCAACAGCTCCACACTTTTCTTGTGCTGGGAGCCCCAGACCTGGATGCAGTACTCCAAATGGGGCCTTGCAGGGGCAAAGTAGCGGGGGACAGTCACCTCCTTCCCTCTACTGGCCACCTCTCTTTTGATGCAGCCCAGGATACAGCTAGTCCTCCAGACTGGTAGAACACACAGTTAGCTCATGTCTGGCATTCATCCACCAGAACTCTCAAGTCCTTCTCCACAGTGCTGCCCTCAGGGTGTTCCTCCAGTCTGTACACATATCTGTGATTGCTCCAACCCAGGTGGAACAACTTACACATGGCTTTGCAGGACCTCATAAGGTTCACGTGGGCCCACTACCTTGTTTCTTTTCCCTACTACTAGTAGGAAATGTACAAAACCTGTGGGAAAGCAATGACATTCTTCCTTTTCTTTCTAGTTGCCCCTTTATGCTCTTAGTGCTTCAGCCACTAACTTCTCAGGCATGTTCAAGTCAAGAAAAATTTATTCAGAAATGAGGAAAAAAAAAAGGAGTTATTTAAATTTGTGGAGTAATATATAGCTGAAAGATAAAAAATACAAATCAAAGTCTAAGACCCTAATCATTTACTACTTGTAAAAGAAAGGAATACAGTCCTGCCGTGAAGACAAGTCTTTGCCATCATTCTCCTTGGAGCAACAGGAATTAGGAAACAGACAAGCTAAACAGGGCTGCCACCTCCCTATCAAAACCTGTCAAGCCAAAATACTATTACTTTTGGGATGTCAGTGTCTTACAAAACTACTTAGCATTAATTGACAACTTCTCCTGCAGCATAAGAGATTTAATTGCAAAGTTAGCACAACCCATAGTCTGAAGCAGCAGAGCCTACGTCAAACCTGGCAGTTTTAAAAATTATTTAGCCTTGGAGAAGACAAAATTCAGAGGTCAAAAAGTTCTTCTTGTCAGGGATGACTATACACAAGCTTGATTGAAGGGTTGTCTTGGCCTCTGTTGTCACCAATAAACATGACCCACATTTTGCCACTGCTGTGTTGGGAAATATATTGAGGATACTGCAGAGAAGGTGCTTTTGGTTGTGACTTAACAGTTTCTAAGGATGTTCAAGTACTGCATTAAATCTCACATGTTAAAATAGCTCCTGATTCAAAATACAGGACAAAGTTTGCTGATGGAGCAGAGAAAAAAAGACAACAGATTTTTGGCGTATGTGATTAGATGCTTGTCAGAGAGACTCTTCTCTGAGATATTCATAGTCTGGTTGAAATCTTGCTTTTGCCTCCATAACGTGAAGCTGCAATTGTGTTGTGGAATGACTTTTACTGTAAAGATGTTTTACCTTTCAGTGTTTATGAGAATTAAATGTATCCCAGTGAGCAAAGCTGCTGATTTTTCTAATTCATCAATTTTCAACTTTTTAATTTCATTTTTTTCTTAACCCTTATGTTCAGAGACTTTGGGTGACCTCAGATTTTGGAACTGCTTTAATCTTTAAATCATTACATAATGGATCAAACAAAAGCTGAAGGGAGCTATGCAATATTAAGAAATCATGTATAATAGTTAAATTCACTTTTAAAATACTTTATGTAATTTATCCTTCTGAGATTTTGGAGAAAAACTGTATCATGACACATTTAGAGGCTTGCCAGTGTAATTTACCAGAAATAAAGATGTATAGGAAAGTACAATGATTTTATTGCAAGCAATTTATTAAGAAAAGACTAGATAGTAAATAAAGCAGGGCACATGCCTGTGAGCTCAAATAATCAGACATGTGAACAAATAGTTATCTAAGGTCTATTTGCAAACCAGTATTTATTAGCAGTTCATACAGAATTATGATTGAATGTAGAACAGCCCTAATATAGGAATGTGAGATTGTTCTGGGGGATCTCTTTTTGTCAGACATGATTGTGCTAAGCAACTTATTCTTGAGACTCCCACCTTCAATAAAGGAATGTTATGTATAGTCTTTATACAAAGCTAGTAATGTCCAAGAGATAATGAGATTAACATAAAAAATACATAACAGATGGTTTTGAAGTATAAGTAATTTCAGTAAGGCTTTTTAAAAATCTACTCCCCTAAAATAGGTCCATTGAAAGTATGGGATCCTTTGCTAGCAAATTAAAGCCAGCCCATGAAATGATAGGCTTGTTTTCTGTAATTACTTTTCACAGACCTTTTGGAAATAGTTTGTGGAGAAACCCCAGGGTTTTGTACACCACAGATTAAAACCACTGAATTAAACAGCCAGGACTGGTGGAGAAAAGTTAGCTAGTGGGCTAAATAGGAACAAAGGAGTAATAGTCTCTAAATACAAGGAACACCCAGAGCCAGGGATTTATATAGCTCACAGTTGGTTAGGTCTGTGATGTAAGTAAAGAGCCCTGGATTCATTTAGAATGATGAAGGTCATTTTACTTGTTTCCAAATTTTACAGTGGAGATGCAAGTAATCAAGGAAAAACATATTCTGTATTGTAACCCATAACAATTTTATGATGAAAGAAAAGGACACAACAGAAATGTAAATCTGGAGGTGATGGGATATTGAGGGTACCTTGTGAAAAAGAGGTTACTAGCACTTGAAACTAAAAAGGAAAACAATGAAATCTGTGATTGAAACTTATATTTGAAAGACTATGCTCTACAGGCTTTAAGATCCACAGATTTGAAGGTTAAGGGATATTTTAGGAATTCTACATAGCGTACTCTGAAAATAATGCCTCCTATTTGCTTCCACATAAGCTACAATAGATACAAGAAGTGCAATGGCACTAGTTGATAGAGCAAATTCTCAGCTATAAAATGCTGTTTTTCAACACAATCACCATCATTATCAGATTCACACAGATGAGCTGACTGAGATGCTCTCCATTTCATGGTATGACAGCTGTGCATGGCCATACAGAATGTGGCTTATCATTCATGTCATTGTCGTCACTGCTGAAACATGTCCCCCACAATTACACTGTGCTCACACCCACTGTTTGGTCTCCATAAATATTCAGGAAGCATCAATGAATGTCAATAGATGCAGATTTTTTCTGTATGGAGGAATTCAGTTCTATACCTTTGCTCCATACTCACTTCCATGTCATACACCACTCTGTTAGACTACCCCTCTGCCACCATCTGTCGCACAGCATTAACATGTAATAAAATACTGGTGGAAAAGTTCAGCCTTTACTGCCATACCATCAAAATCCACCTCTGATTTCATGGGCCAACATAATCAAGTAGAAGTCATTACATTTGAAGCATCCCTCATAGACAAGATGAGCTAATTAGGAAGCTCTGGTATCAGCTAGGATTGCATTTTACATGTTTTGGTTGCAACCAATTACTGCAATCAAAATTCTAACCTAAATCTCACTAAATAAATATTTCCTTTTTTAGTTTCAGCTTTACTGTTCTGTGAGGCAAGATGCATGAGAATAAGAATAAACTGTCTAAGGAGGCAGCAAATACAAGCAACACTGTGCTAGTATGTACTGAGAAAGTACAGATTCTGAAACACTGAATCATTCTGCAGTTAACATTCCTGATATTAAATAATTCTACTGTTGTAAGGGGCCTCAAGAAAGTCAGAATTCTTTATCAGGGATTTTAGTGATAGGACAAGGGGAAATGGGTTTAAACTAGAGGAGGGTAGATTTATTTTAGATACTGTGAAGATATTCTTTACTGTGAGGGTGGTAAGTCACTGGAACAGGCTGCCCAGAAAAGCTGTGGATAGTGTTCCTTGGAGTTCAGAGCCAAGTTAGATGGGATTTTGAGAAACTTCGTCTAGTGGAAGGTGTCCCTGCTCATGGCTGTGGAGTTGAAACTAGGTGGTCATTAAGATCTCTTCCAGCCCAAATCGTTCTATGATTCTATGATGTTGATTTTGAAGAAGGGTCAATCAACCCTGATACCAAGTGCTGTGGTGCAGACAATGGAGAGACCGTGCAGTACAAATTGTACTCCAAACCATGATGGCATTTACAATCTAGTCCTTCTTATGGCATGCTCTACACACCAAGAAAATCCTCAGACATCCCTTGCAGCTGATATCACACCCTAGTTAGGGTTAGGCAACCCATTTCGAGATCCTGAGAGTTTTAATCTCTTTTCTCCATTTCAACTAAAGCAGATTTCTTTTCTCTGTGGTCATTGTCTTAGCTAAAAGTTTAGTTCATCCACCCAGTAAGCTGTGTGCGAAGAAAATCTCATGAAGAGTTTAAAGCACAGACAAGCAATTTGAAAGGTGACTTGAGTCTTTCTTCACACTGACAAATTCTGCTGTAAGACTTAACTCCTATAGATATTATGTATTTATTTTTCTCCGTGTCTGTTGTGTTCAATTCTGAGGCTGATTATTTGAATCATCAGTGAAGACACCTAAAATATAATCACTAATTTTAAAGTTTCTAAGCAAGTTTAACTGTCTTTTTTTTTTTCTGCTTAAAATGCATGATTCAGAAATATCTATTCATACCTATAAAGATTACACGTTTTAAATGAAGATTCTACAGCAATGCAAAGACCAGGAAATATTGTTAAAATGAGGTAATCCATTGTATGTAAGTAAATGATAGTGGTACAAGAATGGCAGAGCAATGAGAAGCAGCGCAAATAGTTAAATCTTGAGTGGATATTTAATAGCTAGAAATATGATAAAATACTATTTTCCATGATTACATATATAGTTAAACTTTATGTACTTGTTTCAGTTACAATATCTCAAGTTAGTGAAAGAGAATCTGCTGCCAGACCATAACAGATTGTTCCCACAGGACATCTGCTTCGTGTGTTTAATTTCTTTAAAAAAAAGTAGGCAATACTTTGTAGCTATAAAAGTATGAAAGCATTACATTTTATTTCATATTAAGTTAAAATTAAGTAGTTGTATCACATTTTTTTCTTTTATTCCTGATAATATTTAATATTGATACAGTTACGATGCTTCCATAAATAGTAGCACTCAGAGCAGGGAAAGCACTACAGTATTTTGGGGATAGATACAGAACACCTTTTTGGAATTTTAACTGATATGAGGTACACTTGCATCAAAGGAAAGAGTCTAGAAAAACCATATGTCAGATTCACAAGGGACTTTCTAGGCAAATTTAATTCCAGCCATACCTATGACCTTGACTGTCAAAAATGTAAATTATAGAGCAGAACCATCTGTATGATCCACCGAGAGATGTTCATACAAGGATTGGTGTGGGATTACCCACGTTTAGGCTGGACTCACCTGTGTGTTCCAGGATCACCAGTGCTGAGTTCTTGGAGTGAACGTAGCACCAGCAGTACAGACTTTTACACCTAGTTAGTCAGCTTACATTCTGTGGACAAGGAATTGCAGTGCCTGAATACAAGACCCTTTTCAAGATTTGATTTATATTTTCCTAATGTAAATGTTTCAAATAGGTTAGAATAATCTCTCCATAAAAATATGTTTCTCTTCATTGACTTTAAAGGGAGCTTAGGCACCTTGGTCAGGTATAGATGTTTGTTTTACACATATATAAAGTTAAACTAACTGTTTACTGGGTTGATTGGTAAGCCTTTCAAATTCTGTTAGACAAAGAGGAAAACTGAAAGCAGGCTGTGCGATCAAAAAAGGCCTAGTAAACAGCAGAAGTATTACATTCTTGTAAATTCATATAGAAGAAAGTGTTGATGCTCTCCACTAATAACACAGAGTACAGTAAGGTGGGAAGTTATCTGGGATTCTGGGACTCCCAGCAATAAAATGTTTTAAATGTCTCTTTTCCTCTCCCAAGAACAGTGGTCTATCAGTCTTGAATATACCTTGGAGAAGGCTCTCTCCATCTTCCCAGAGTGTTAGTTCACTGAAGGCAAAATTACAAGAATTCTGATGCCACAAAAGAACATGGAGCAAGATGATCCATAAGTCAGTGGTTAGTACAATCTGTTGGAAAGAGAAACACAACCTTCTTGTGCCTTGCAGGAAGATAATTTGGTAAAAATATAGGAAATGGAGCTTGGCACCAAGATTTCTGTCTACAGATCTTGGAACACAACATCTAGGCTTCTGGTCAAACTTTCTCTTCCTTATTTTTAACTCAGTTTTTACTTTCATCTCATGGCTAGCAGTGCTTGAAGGCTTCTGCTCCATGGTATTTGACAGAACAGATTTAGAGCAGTACTGATGAAGAGAGAAATATAATTACTATTCTTGCATCAGGCATCATGGCAGATTAGGCAAGGGGGCAAAACTAGGAAGAATAGGGTAAGAACCAATAAAAGATCCCTTAATGAAGAGGCAGGTCAATTTATTTATTTATTTATTCATTTTATTTTCCCTTTAAATGAGAAAAACATATACATTCAAACAGAAGACAGTTGCACACACACCAATGCATTCAGAAGGGAGAGAGAATTTTACAGTCGGCAATTTCAAGCTGTTGACATTCCTGTTGGGTTCTGAAGAAGTATGAAAATGCCATCACTACTATTTTCTCATACACATACATGATTGGGTAGTGAGCCAGTGCTGATTTATAACGCTGTCAAGGACAACTTCAGATCTTAAGCAAGGAATTTTTTTTTTTTTAATCTATATTTCATTTTTATAATCCTTTTTCATTTTTATACAGAATACTCAGCCAGACTTCTACCTGAGTCTTTTGGGAGGTTTAACTTGTTTGGATAAAATTGCTTGTCCTCAGTGACTGGGATACCCCATGAATACACTAATTAGGTAGGCAAGTATATAACTTCACTTACAGTAATAAGAGCAAGAATCTATGTCTACAACATGGCCACCACTCTATGACCGAGCCTCTCATATATTTGTTCTCAGTGCACCAGAATGAACCCCAGATAGTCCAAAATCAATGCATTTTCTTTACTGAGGCTGAAAATATTCTCCTGAGTGACTCAGTTAATAAAAGACTCATCAAAAGATACTGTTTAAGACTTTAATTGTCTCTTTTAATCGTTCTTTCATTTAGTTTGACTACAGAAACCTGGTGTTTGAAGAAAACACATTTCTGGAAAGCTGTGTTGTTAGTTTTAGGTGCCAAGAAGTAAAAAGGTCAATTACTAGTCTTGATGTTTTGTTCTTCTGGTTAATCATGAGAGTTGTGTTCTCAAACTGATACCAAATTTGAATAGCATATTATAGAAGAGTAATCTTTCAGGACTTAAACATCACCTTACCTGTTTGTACCTTGAAAAGCTGAAAGATTTTTTTTTTTTTTGTCAAGTTATTATACAAGAAACTATGATATGATGACATCTCTCATTGTTTCCTGAGCTGCTGATTTCCAGAATATAGTTTTCTACAGTTTAGGTATGACCTAGATGCATAATTTTGCATTTAACTTGGATGGGTTCAGCTTGCCAAGCAATCCAAATTTTTCTTTGTAAGTTCCTGGTCTTCATAATTATGTACCACTCTGTCAATCTCTATGTCAGCAAAGTAATGTATCAAAAATGTTTTGATATTTACTAAGGTATATGAAAATATTGAATAACTTCTTCTAATTCCTAGTTCTTAACAGATAGATCTGAAAACAGTATTTGATAAAGGGCTCTGACTGGAAAAAAAACAACACCCACATTTTTGAGAGTGATGTTAGTCTGCTCTTAATGTACTGTTTGCTTATTAATTTTGCAATATATGTGGAAATTAGGAAACACTGACCAAGTATTTTTGACATAAGGGCAACACAGATCTCCCTGAGGTTAAAGAAGATGCTTAATATTTCCATAGAGGGAAGCATGAGGAAACAATTTAACATCCTCTTCCTGATAATTAACAAAAGAGAAGAAGTTATCACCCCATGATTTCACT